>JBAIZL010000002.1:69962703-70440203 GCA_036971475.1 Prosapia bicincta | reverse complement strand
TATCAAAGCCATATTAGTATTAAAAGGGTTTACATTGTTGGGAGAAAACACAGAATAGAAAAGAAAATGGAATTTAAGTTGCTTAATTTACAATAACTATTCTATTTTGGCTTCAGAAATGTTCACACGAATATAATGTAAGTATATAATATAAGAATAATTGTGATTATATCTATCCCTAGTAAGAATGGAACCATATTCCCTTAAACCATTTTCTCTTGAACTATATAAGAAACCATATAACACCATATTATGGTGATAGTGTCATATAACAGTTTTAAACTTACTGAATTTCAGTGATAGTAAATCTATATGCCAGTAATTTCCAATATAAAATAAACATAACTAACAAGTGATGTAGTTTACTAATGTAAAACCATTGGCAGATCAATATGTATACAGTTGATTTAGCCAATGTTTTAGGCATGTGTCTTGAAAACCACTTAAAATTAGTCCCAGGTTTATTACTTGATTAGCAATTTATTTCATGTGAAAGAACTTTAAAAAATGTATAAAACGGCAATTTATTATAGATAACAAGTAACTACTAAGAAAACAGGCATAATATAAAGCATGATTTTAAATCCTTTATTAATAAAAAGAAACATTCATCTAATGTTAAAACAAGCAGTAAAGAGCCTTATGACAAATAAATTTCTAATGAATAGGCTGAGCATAGAAATACTTTGCTCTCCCTAATGAAGTCCTTTTGATGTGTTTCTGATGTCCTCCATCTGTTAGAGCTGTATAATCTAGGAAAGAGATAAATGAAGTTAGTAGAAAATATTTCTAGTAAATAGAGAACATCCGAATTTCATCTACTACAGAGGGGGCAACTTCATTAGAACTCAACAGAACACCAAGTCATCATTCTAAAATCACATAAAAGAAACAGGACACAAATACACAGACATTTACCATAACCACAGAAATCTTACACATCAACAAAAAAAAACCACATTCAACACACTAGAAGAATATGAAATTTAAAACCCACAAAAACACAAAATAGAAACATATTAAATGAACGAACCTTATATAAATCATACATACCCTTTGATACTATCGAAAACGTGCCTTTAAAACCTAACAACAACTCCAAGCAGAAGACACATTTGAAGATCGCCATGGAGCGATTGAAAACGTTCTGTCTCAGTAAGGTTGTACAAATTTACAAAATTTAAAGTTCGGATAGTCATAAACTAATGTAAAAGTGATTAATTAAGTTTCACAGAACGTAATGGACAACAAAATTCAAGAAAACTGCTATCAACATACTCTCATGGACAACATACTCAGGAAAATTAAATATAAACATCATCCAACGGCCACGCAGAAACACCACACAAAAAAAACAACAAATACTTATCTCTCACCTACCATAACAAAAACACACACAAAATAGCCTCCACATTCAAAAAACCCCATTATATCTCCAAATATCTTACAAAACAACAAACACTTTAAGATAGCACATACAACCTTTTCAAAAACAAATGATCAGGTATTTACAAATTAACATGTGACGATTGTCCCAGCTATTACATCGGCCAATCCGGTAGGTCATTCTATACACGTGCCTAAGAACACATTACCTAAAGAAATCAAACAAACCCAAAATCCAGCTACGCAAAACACCTAAAATACACGCAACACTCACACACAGACATTCATACAAATTTAAATGTTCTACACACATTAAAAAAAAGTAAAAAAACTAACAACTTTAGAAAAATACGAGATATACAAATACTACGCAACAGATAAAGAAAACATATTAAATGATCAGACAGATTTTGAAACCAACAGCCTTTTCTATTACATGACACCCAACCAAAATAACCCACCCCATCCCACAGTTATAAATCCATCCCATTACAGCCTTTATACCTAACATGATGCCACCAGTAGAGGGTTAGCTTCGTAAAAGGCAAAAAATGTTTAGAAACGCATCAGCAAGTAAGCCATTACGTATTCACTTAGTTAAGTACTTTTTAAATGTAGGAAAATTCAAGAGTTAAACTCTATGTGTATACTTATTTACTGTAAATTAATTATGGTACCTTATAATCTACTACATTTATTTTAATTCCAACACCTTTATTCTGATAAGTAAAATATTCTCTTGTTGATTAGCAAAAGCATATTTCATATACATGAAATAAAAGTTACCACTACATTTATCTATCATAAAAGGAGACATAATATTTCATATTTTTTAGTATTATGAGCTATCCAACTTAATTTCTATTCTTGAATTTTGTACTCTATTACGTTCGGTGAATCTTATTAATCACTTAAACAATAGTTTATGACTATCCGAACTTTATATTTAGTAAATTTGTTAAAACTTAATGAGACAGAACGTTTTCAATCTCTATGTGCCGATCTTCATCAGTGTCTTCTGCTTGGAGATGTTGGGTCAAGCGGTAACGGTTTTAAAGGTAGGTTTTCGATAGTATCAAAGAGTATGTGTGATTTGTATTGTATTTGTTCGTTTAATATGTTTGTATTTTGTGTTTTTGTGTGTCTGTAAATTTCATATTGTTTGAGATGTGATCCTTTTTTGTTGATGTGTAGGATCAAACAAACAGGTCACAGCTTTAAACAAAGAGTCGAAGAACACAAACATAACACCAACTCAACATTTTACAATCACTTAAAAGAAACAGGACACAAATACACAGACATTTATCATAATTTAGAAATCCTACACATCAACAAAAAAGGATCACATCTCAACACACTAGAACAATATGAAATTTACAGACACACAAAAACACAAAATACAATCATATTAAACGAACAAATACAATACAAATCACACATACTCTTTGATACTATCGGAAACCTACCTTTAAAACCGTCACCGCTTGCCCCAACATCTCCAAGCAGAAGACACTGATGAAGATCGGCACATGGCGATCGAAAACGTTCTGTCTCAGTAAGTTTTAACAATTTTACTAAATATAAAGTTCGGATAGTCATAAACTATTGTTTAAGTGATTAATTTCTATGTTTAAAATAAAATTCATTACATATTTTAACACACATACAAAATGTTTATTAGTAATAATTGTAATTCATGCTGATAACTTAATATAAAATAACATAAATATTACTTTATTTTAGGTATTTAATCAAAAGGATCAAGATCAAGCAATGGATGATTTAGAAGGCGTTGTCTGCAAATATATTCCAAACCACAAACACTGCTCAACATGATACTTAATAACACTATAATAACTGTATAGTGAGACTTTTGAAAAGCTTTATAATGTTTGGAATTATTAATAAAATATTTACAAAGTATTACATTATTGTACATTGTTATTACTACACAAATTTAATTTTAGTAATGCTTTAATTACTATAATAGTAAAAAGTAACGGTTGGATGAAGAAATCAGAATTCAACACTAAACAACATATGAAGTTAGTAAAAAAACTATATTTCTGTTATAATATTGTGGCTAGTGAGTTCTGACAAGTAGTACTTTCTTGCAGCTACTGTCGAAAACACACTAAAACTTGGTGAAACTATTATTATCTTAACAGCCCAGTCATTTCAGTTGAATTCATTTTTTTTTCATTCAAGAAATAATCTGGCAAAGCAAACAATTTTTATTTATATTTGTTGATTACATTTTCACGTGAGCTACTAGTTATTTCTTAAAGATTTCTTTTATTTCTTAGACTTTCCCAACCTCTCAATTTTTATTTATTAAAGGTTGGGAAAGTAAATGCCATGAACTGTCGAATGTGGAGAGATAAGATTGATAGCAAAAGATGCAGCTTCTCTGAGTGTGAATGTTTCTCAAAACAGGAAAACCAAGTAATGGTATTAATGTGGAGAGATAAGATTGATAGCAAAAGACGCACCTTCTCTGAGTGTGAATGTTTCTCAAAACAGGAAAACCAGGTAATGGTATTAGTTATGTTTTTTTTTTGCAAAAGAATTTAGTGAAAACAATACTAATATCGGGAGCTAAAATAGAATGTTGTTTCAAAGTACATAGAATCTGTCCTATATTATAAAAGGGAAAATGGATTATTAGATTCATATGTAGGAGTCTTGTAAGATACTTACTACTCCAAAGTAATGCTACAGCTGTTAAAGGGTGGAATGTCTGTCTGGAAAAAAAAGGGTTCAGTGAATATACTTTCAGACAGTTAAAATATTGGCAACGTCTGAACATTTTGTGAAAATTTTGCCTCAAATACAGAAAATGAGATAAATAGTTGTAGATAGTTTGAAAAAATTCTTCAAAGTTTATGTAATTAGTCAATAACAATTTTATCTTGCCCTCAAAATTTGTGTATGTTTTTGCCGGATTAAAAGAATACTGTATAAAAAAAAATATTTGTTGATTCCATCTTCACGTGAGCTACTAGTTATCACTAAACACTTTTAAATATTTCTAAAGTTGCCTATAGTACCACTTACTTTGTTTGTTGAGGACGCCCGTTACGGTCTGAGTTGACAAAGGGACACATCTCCCGAAACGGCCGTCCTCAACAAGCAAAGTAAGTGCTACTATAGGCAAGTTAAAACATTTTTTAAAAAGTGTAAGTGATTACTAGTAGCTCACGCGAAGATGGAATCAACAAATGGTAATTATTTTTTATATAGAAATTGTTGTAATGAAAAATTCAAGAGCAACACCGGAAATAAGTAACAAATTTATTTCTAAATATTTGTATTTACTTGTAAACATTTCTATCATAATAAAGTCAACACTCAATGATCCACAATGGCTCTTTAAAAAAAAATCACATTTAATGACAATCCTGTTCATTATAAAAGAGAATAAGTTTTTATTCCTCAAGATTACTTCAAATTATCTCTTCATGTTACAGTAAATGTATGGAACAAATGTGGTAGCAGTAGTAAGCATATGAAATGAGCTACAAACATAGGCCTTGTCACGATAATTAATAAAATTTGCAGAAATAGATATTCTTGAATTTTCTAGTCCATTACATTCGGTAAATCTTATTAATCACTTAAACAAAAGTTTGGATAGTCATAAACTATTGTTTAAGTGATGATTAAGAAATAGATATGGTGGAGAGAGAATTGTAGAAGTTTTGTGATTATTATATAGCATTTTCTTATTAAAAAAATAAGGGTATTATTCAGAGCCTCAAAATATTTTAAAATTACAATTAGTATTGAAATAGATTAATTGATCTTGATATTAAAATGACTTCGCAACAAAGAATGTGAGATATGTACAACTTTTTAAATTAAAATAAATAAAAACTCTTGACCACAAATAAATCTTTCATTAAAACCCCCTATCTACATAATTACATTTCACTTGAAAAGCAATCATCTTCAAAAAAAATTATTTTAAAAAATAAATAATAAAATAATTATAAATAAATTTATTTATTTATTTGCTTCTAATTGTTATCTATAAATTTAGTTTAGTATTAATAAACTCATTGCGTTTTTGAAAGAGTTATTTTTTTATTCAATTTGTTGATTAAACTGAAATTTATCTATACAAATAAAATACATTGATACTGGAAATTTCATAAGTTTGATGGCCATTTTGTTAAAAGGAGGTCAAGAAAAGAACGTTATATGCACATCAGAAATTTGAGCTCTTGATTTTAAACGGTTTAATTATTATATGCATTTAAAGATACAATCTGATTTTACATTTCCAGGTTTACACAATGCTAGCCTTTTCCAAAACAGCCATATCTCTGTAGATATTTAGCCTATTAGGATCTTTCTTATTCGAAAGGAAAGAGAAAACTCTATATTTTCATCCGCTGTTTTTAGTTTATAAATATCTTGAACAGTCTTTGAGTAACTGGCCGGAGAAAACGACTAATTTTCAACTCTTGCAAAATAAGAAGTCCGTTCAATTTTTCCTAAATTTCAATGTATATTTCCGTTATATACATAGACTGTAGCGGTATTTAACGTAGAATGACGTGTTGCCAATAGTTTTTAAAAATTGTGTGTTCTTGAGTTATTTGAATTTTTGTGTAAGTAAATTATTGTTATTGTTTTTTAAAAAATATAAATGTGTTTTTTTTTTGGTTTGGGTCCCCAAACTTGCTCAGCCCTTGTGGCAGCCAACCTCTAGCAAGCTACATCCGTCTCACATACGCATGCGGTTAGTGACTCTCTCTACTGCGAGTGAAGAGAATGGGATTGATTGCCCATGTACCAAGCTCATCAGCTCTTTCCATGGAGAATCAGGAGATAGTAAAATGAAACAGTACGATAAGTGTCGCGCTAAGAGCGGATGAAAAAACCTGGCAAGAAAGAAACCCTACCATGAAAAATCCAATGACAGATCATGCAGGAATCCTGGGGGCTTGAATCACCTTATGCTATGGAATAAGGGGGGTATTATCTTACAAATACCTTGTTCGTGAGTCTATGGTAAGAATGACATGCACCTCTTCTTCTGCTGGCTACTCGAAACTGAAAAGGCATGCAATCAAATTAGTACTTCTGTTGGGGCTAAACTGCCACCCTGGAGATATGCCCCTGCTTCACCTGGAACATAACTGTGAAGCAGTATCTATTATATGTATATTTTTATTTTTTGTATTATGGTTAGAACTAGGTCGTCAGTAAGGACAGCGGCCGACTGTGTGGCGTGAGTGGGGTTGTATCTACCCAGTGAGGGAATATTATTATTGTTACCAAATATTATCAGGTGCTGTTACCTGGCAGACTTGTAGTAAACTACTAGCTCAAGGATGTTGTTTACAGCATAAAGTAGTATAATAATTTCAACCAAATTACTTAAAATATGTAAAATATATTTCAAAACTGAGGTCAACATATAAAAATATAGACTTTTTCTTTCACTGGGTAAAAGAAAAAGCATGTTGTGTTGAACATTGGAAAAGATATGATAGTTATAAAAAAAGCTTGTATCATACAACTTGGAAATGTAGTCTCCATGTTTTAAATTTAAATTTTAAAAGTGTTAAACTGCAAACCCGTTAAAGATATTGGAATTGATTAATGTATGATTGGTAAGAGTTCATACAGATTACTCAAGACTTAATTAAAATTAAAAATCTGATTAAACACTTGTAAATATTTACAAACTTGCCTATAGTAGCACTTACTTATATTTGTTGAGGACGGCCGTTTCGGGAGATGTGTCCCATTGTCAACTCGGACCGCAACTCCCTAAAAGATATATACGAATCTAACTTTCCAACATCAAAAAAAAAATATACAATAGAGTCTCGATAATTCGAGGTAGATGGGACCGAGACACCCTTGAAAAACCGAGAATCAAGATTAGATTGAAATACGTTCCTGTGCATTAAAAGAAATTGGAGTTTTAATAAACTCTAATACTTTAATTAACAATGTATTAAATATGTTTATAGAACTTTATATAAACATTTCTACTCATTTCCTGTGCATACGGTATTAATATAAACATATCTTGGAAGCCAAACTCATTTCTTTAGCATACAGTATTGATATAAGCAAATCTTGGAATCCCGACTCATTTCCTTTGCACACCTTATTGTGATATAAACATATCTTGGAAGATATGTTCCAAGACTCATGTTCTTTGCATACCGTATTGATATAAATAAATCTTGGAAGCCCAACTCATTTCCTTTGCATACCTTACTATGATATAAACATTTCTTGGAAGCCAAACTCATTTCCTTTGCATATCTTTTTGTGATATAAACATATCTTGGAAACAGGGCTCATTTTCTTAGTAATAAAATTTAAAGTTCGTTTAGTCATAGACTATTGTAAAGTGATTAATTGAGATTCACCGAAAGTAATCGACTACAAAATTCAAGAATTCAATTATATTGTCAGTCCAGTTTCGTTGGACAACTTTGGTGGATTCAAATTTTGCAAGAGTTATATAGGCGATCCTACTTCTACTATCAATATTAAAACAATTAATAATGTATTATTATTTTTACATTATGTTTATAAATTTTTAATTAAATAAGTAACGCTAAGTATGGATTCACAAATTACCATTAGACTTATGAAAGGCTGTACAATGAACCATCCTAAACCTCTGGGGCGGAGCCCTGTGGCTGGATCTGCAGCAAACTTCAAACAAACTATTTTGAGAATATGTTAAATAAGCCAACCAAATTTCACTACTTTCTGTTCAATTGTTTAGGTATCTATAAAATACATACATACACAAAAACATACATCGGCTTTTGAACCCTCCTAAGCCTCTGGGGTAGGGCCCTGTAAATGGATCTGCACCACACTATCTACCATCCTGTGAGCCATCCTGAAAATATGTGAAATAATCCCTCCAAATTTCATTAAATTCTGTTCTTAAGATACATACATACACAACATACAAACATATATAGTTTTTTGAACCATTATAAGCTTCTGGGGCGGAGCCCTGTTAATGGATCTACGCCAAACCTCACACATACCATCCTGGGAATATGTTAAATAATCGCTTTCAAATAGGATACATACATCGGTTTTTGAACCATCCCAAGCCTCTGGGGAGGACATTCTGTGGATGGAGCTACACCAAACTTTACAGGAACCATCCTGGAAATATGGTTTAATTGCAATGATATAAATTATTATAATATTGATTTTTTTATAAAAAATTATACACATACTGGATAAAAAATATAACATCAGTTAGGGTCTGAGTTGACAATGGGACACGTCTCCCGAAACGGCCGTCCTCAACAAATATAAGTAAGTGCTACTATAGGCAAGTTTGTAAATTTTTACAATTGTTTAGTGAAATCTAGTAGCTCACATGAAGATGGAATCAACAAATATATATATATATATATAATTTTTTAGGTTTAAGCTGGTTACATTTTAATTTTTGTCGTTAAAACGTTATTTTTTAAAAATCCACCTCATTTACTCTTTGGTTTTCGAATTTATATAAAAATAGATTACAATTTGGCAACAATACATTAAAATTTATGGGTAGAAGTCTGGGTAGTGAATACTTTTAAACCATTAAAAATAAGATGTTCTAAACCCAATCTTATCAGTATTTTATATTTAAATTCCAATTAAATTAAAATATGATAGGATAATCAAAGTAGGACCTCATAAAATGTATATTGTTACTGTGTATCCATTTTATATAGATTAACACATAACAAATAATATGATAATCGTGAGAAGGTATTTGGTTAATTTCCAAAATATATTTAATCAGTATTTAATATAAGACAGAGAAACTTTCAACACAATAAATTAATAATTAGTTCATATTTAAAAATAATTCTGTCCATAGCAACACTGGTTGGCCCCTGCGCATTGAGTTCGTTTCACATGTTACTTGTCAAAGACAGATGTTTATTTATAGTACAGTTACAGCTAGAAGGTAGAGGAGTCATGGTTCTTTAGTTTGTAAATCTAGTAAAACTGTTTCAGGGAGAAGGTTGTTGTTAAAAAAACTAATTGTGGATAGCATGTGTAAACAGTTTTATTTCAGTTAACATTATTTGTTTCGTTCTTGTATACTTTATTTGGGTGTTTTTATTTTAGTGTAAAGTAATTCTAATTTAATTGTTAAAATGCCTGTTTTTCATACTAAGACCATCGAAGGAATTTTAGAACCTGTCGCACAGCAGGTAAGCTTTAATTATGCAGTTTTAAATATCAAATTTAGTTCTTAAAATTAAAAATACGTAGTTAAAAATAGGGCATTTAGTACATTTTTAAGAAAATCAGGATTACAAACTAGGGCGAGGTGTAAGGTTATGTGTTGTTTATACTTAATTTTTACAAAAATAGTATTTCGAGAGGAGAAAAATACATATTGAATTTCCATTTAGGACGATGAAATGAGATACATGTTCAATATATAATTTGTAAAATTGTTTAGTGAAAAAATGATACATTTTTTGAGAAATATTATAAAATTAATCAGGCAGACAGCTGCAAAGTGACGTCAGAAGCTACTCACGTCCATAAAAGGACATGCCCATATCACAAAAGTCATGTATGTAGGCACAAAAAGTCTTCATTAAAATTTATTCGGACACTTATATATAAATCGAAATATAAAATTGTAAAAATACATTGAAGAGATTAATATTGATATTAATAATAAAAATAAATTTTCAGATAACAATGAAAAGTATACAATAAAATTGGTCTGATAAAGATATTGGAATAAACAAAAATTTGTTCCTATTCTTAGTACATTAAAAAGAAATGGAAATATTTTTATTAATTTTACTACAATGTTAAAATTGTAAGGGTGAAAACTAAACACCTATAAATATTTTCTAGACAATTACATTTAATTCTGGAAATGAAGAAAACTAAGTTTATTAATAAAGAGATAATGTAATTGTTTAAGGGTAAAACAAATGTCATTGAATATTTATTTCAATAATTTAACAGACAATTTTTAAAAGGTTATTACATATGTATCTTATGTATTAATATTTTCAACCTAACCTTTTGTTTTAGTCCCTTAATGTAAATAATTACCATTTTAACTACCAACAACCATTATATATGTGAACACCTATGAATAAAATACACACAAATATAGGCTAACTATTTTTATAACTCATTTATGTATTTTTTTTCAAATAAGCTAAGAGAATTCTTCTTAACCCTAGACGATTAACATTATATTTTGTACTGTTCCACTAACCATACATAAATTTGGGATACACATATAATTATATCAAATAAGGGTGAAAACCAACTCTCAGTTGTCTGTAAAAGTTTTTTTCCAAATTTCAACTAAAGAAGCTACATCTTTTCTAAGTATATACTCAACTAAAATTCTATTATACAGTAATTCTGAATTTGGATTTCTTTGTTATTATAAAAAAAATTTCATCATGTATTTACTCTTTTTTATTTACAAATAGTTTAAAAGATTCACCAACATTTATATCAACATTTAACTTGTGGCCAGGTCTAATGTGAATGATATTTTTCCTTTGTATTTTACCCTGCAAGTGAACGGGTTTAGTTTTCCAACAATATCCATTTTGTCCAAGAAGATCTCTTTCATTAAATATTACTATAACTGTTTTGGAAGGCTGGGAAGGTTGTGGGTGAGAATCTTAATCAACATTGAACAGAAACTCTTGGGATGATTTAGATGAAATAATACAATCGTCACTACCTCTTTTCTTTTTTGGGATTTTATTTCCTTCAACTTCTCTTTTCAATTGACCTAATATATTTAAAATCAGGAGCATGAATCTCATCTTCAGGACAAAAATCTGCATCTGTATCATCTGAGTCAAAAAAATTTTCAACATTCGCTTCAGTTTTACTATCTTCTCCATCATCATCAAATACCTCATCGATATGTCTGGCAATTCTCTCATCATCATTAATTGTAGCCATGTGCTGGAAAATCAAAATCTATGGTTTCAGCAATAAATATTTATTACAATTTCGTCGTGTATGTCAGATTTACATAGTCGTTCCAGCTATATATTTACTAATTATACGTAAAATGTACACACTAAAACATAACTTAGAAAACTACTTATACGTAATTATTATGTGTACAAACACCCTCTTAATACTAACAATACATAAAATAAGCGTTGTGGCTTACCGAAAAACGAGTGTATTGAGCAAAAAAAGAGCATCACTTAATATTATCATCCACTGTCTCAACTATCAGTAAACAAAGAAAGCACTGCTGGCGGGAAAGATGTCGGTATTGTTTAATTTGGGTATGAATGAGAGAAACATACCGTAGGATGTAAGAATTACGTATACTTAGGGATCTAGGGTAAATGTTAGCAAAGTTAGTTTTAAAGTTTTGTTAAAAACCAAATTATTTTCAACAAATACTTTGTAGCTATATTCTAATTTAGGCATAATGTGGTGCTCTGTTTTACTTTCAAATTCTAATTTATTACTTTGGTCAGAGTTAACAATTACTTCACCCCATTGGATTCTTTTCATTCTTATAAATATTACTAAAAAAATGTTGTAAACAAGAATAAAGTAATTTCAAATGTTTCAAACTATAAATAGTTTGGTTTAATGCTGTTAGCGTTTTAGCTAACATAAGAAAAAATGCATGTCTGGGGTTTATTGTACCTACAAGATCTGTCTTTTCTGATGAGACCCAATGTTTAAAAGTAATATTGTCTCACATTGAATTTCGAAGTATTAGAATGTCAGTTTTTAAAATTTTACTTTCATTTCCAGGTCTCTCGACTGGTAATTCTCCATGAAGAAGCTGAAGATGGCAATGCAATGCCTGACTTGGAAAGACCTGTTCTTGCTGTGAGCTGTGCTGTAACAAATCTTGTCAAGGTATTAAAACTGTTCAAATAATTTAAACTATCGAAATCTTTTTGCTGTTCATGATGAGCTGGTTGTTAATTACTTATTACACTTTTGCTACAAGTATTTTTGTTAACTAAAGGTTGTTAAATTGTTAACTTACACTTGGAGGTAAGTTTAAGTTGATAATTTAACAACCTCTAGTTAACAAAAAGTCTGGTCGCAAGTAATAGCAAAACTGTATTTAGTAATTTAAACTATTTAAAAACAATACACTCTTTAAAAATTTGAAAACTTCTTTTCTCTATTTTTTATAAATGTGAATTTAAAGTAATCTTTGAAGTTAGTTATCAATTTTGGATCATGTTTTATAATTTTTACATAATATACTTTAATTCCATACAACTGGCTGCTTATAAAATTTGAAATATTTCATTATATATATATTTCAACTATGAATGATATGAATTTTAATTAAGAGTAAGTAAAATTCATAATTTGAAAAAAATTATATTATTTATATTGTCACTTGAATTTTCCTTTCAATTAATTATAAAATGCTTCAATTAGATTTTGGTTAAATTTCTGAGACTAACTAAAGATCATATAGAATAAATATATTCATTAAAAGTATTCTTGTTTTTGAAATATTTTTAATTTATTAATTATATATATATATATATATATATATATATATATATATATATATATATATATATATATATATATATATATATATATATATAATAGGAATTTTGGGACTAGATAGGAGACTGACAAACTTACCTAATGACAATAGTCCAAAACTGCAATCTCTTGGAAATAAATAAATAGACACATATAAAAACTTATCACACTATTGAAATATTTCGATAAAAAATTATCTTTGTCAATCAAAAAAGAGAAAAAGAAAAGACTGAAGTGAACCACAGATGTGTATATCCAAATGTCACAGACTTATAGTTTATGATATAGTGCTATATATGATATGTATAAGTATTGACTATTTGAAACTTGATATTAATAGTGTGTCAGAAGGAAGGTAAATGGAGTTGTTAAAAAAAGGTAGAAGTTAGGGGAAGGTAGAAGGAGTTTTATCTGATGTTGAGGTTAAGAGGCTCTCTAGATTTGGTGTACCACTGGTATGATATCTCCCATCTTCTCAATTCTGAAGGGTTGCATTCAGGGGGGAAAACCTTAATTATTTTGGTGGTATAGTTATATCTTGCAATATAGTTAATGAATAAAAATATTTCAAGTACAAAAATAGTTTTAATTTATATATTTTTCAATATAATAAGTATTAGCATCTTCACAAGAAAAACTGACATCAAAAATTTCTACAAAAGTTCAATCATATTTACTACAATTCAAATATATGTTTATTGGTTTTTATACTTCTATGTAATTTTTGCAATAACATTAAGGACCTTGTAAATAATTTGGAGTTTTGATTTTACTTGAATTTGTTCATTAATTAATATGTCTTCAGCTTTATGTTTATAGTCGTCTAATGCTTCATATATATTCGTTTTTAATCCATTGTTTATTCAACTATTCTTTGAGCTTAGTTTGTGAGGTTATGTTAAAACAAATAAAAGACATACACAAAACTCACAAATTAATCATTTATTGACTCATTCACATTTCAATGACAAAACCATCATCTGTGAGTGTTGCTACTTGAGGGTTGTAAGTTACTACTTGAGGATTGTGTAGTAGCAACACTCACTGATGATGATGACTTTGTCATTGAAATGTGTATGAGTCAATAAATGATGAATTTGTCAGCCAAGTTTATTTCTTTAATTAATTTTATAGTAAAAACTAATTTTTTAAAATTAAATTTTAGTTTAAATTGTTAATGTTTTGGCAATGACAACCTACATATTTTTTTCGCCAGAAAAAAAGTAATAAAAACATTTTTTAAAAAATAAAAACTGATTAATAATAATAACAACAATCATAATAATTAATTTTGCTTACATACAACTGAACATATATTAAACAAAATTTGATACTCATTTTCCTGAAATAGGAAATACAAAGAAATATAATGTTAATGTTAAATGTTTGAACAGTGAATTATTTCTTATGTTTTCATCCACTAAATGAAATGTTAAAGTGAAAGTTGTGTTTTTGTTAGATAAGAATTAATTTTACATGTTAAAGTAATGTATATTGTACTTTTTAAAAAACATTCCATTTTAATGGTTGAGTTAAAATCCTATTAACTTACTTAAAAATACATTAATTACTAATATTTATAATGCTATTTACATGTTTAATCATCTATGGCAAATGTCTCCAGAAAGGTGGGCAGGTAGAAAGTAGTAGACAGCTCTATTTTTATGTTAGGTAGGGGAGTCACATCTGATGTGGTAATAGACTTTGTTCTATATCTAGTTCAATGTATATCACTATGACACTTTTGCAGGAGGCCAATGTTTAAGTGAGCTCAATATTAATAATTTATGTTTTGTGTATCTCAAGCATTCATTTTATAGGCTTAGTAAAAATATTTTATAAAAAAAATCATTCATTATTGTTTTTATAATTCATTGTAAGCCCCAGTAATATTTAGTAATAAATTGAATAATTTACATGAAATCATAAAAGGGGAGCTAGTTTAGAATATTTTTACAATCATACATTAACATAAATTACTTGTAAATATTTTATTATTATTATTTATAGTTTTTCTCTGTAGCCACATGTGTCACCAATTTTAATAACTAAATAAATAAAAATCGTAACCAACTAACCACAATATAAAAATCTTTCATTTTACTACAGGAATTTGTATTTAAACTTACATTTTAAAAACTAATTTAGATTTAATTTGTTAAAAAAATATGTATTCAGTAAACATCTAATGAATGTTTCTTGTTATCTACACAATTTGATTATTAATTACAATAAATATGATTCTTTATGAAATACATTCTAAATTAAATAAAGATATAAAAATTGAATAGAAAATATATAGCTTCATATTTTTGGCAATTTTTTATGAAAATTTTGCAAAATTATTAGCTTTATTTTGTTGTTTGTAGTTCAAATTTTGCTGTTAAATGCAAAAACAAGCAATATTGAAAAAAATTTTAAGTAAATTCCTACTGTAGTTAACAAAAACAAATTTTATTTTAGTTACCCTTGAGCACTATTTATGATATTGTGTGGTAACCATGGTAAGAGTTTAAGGTTGTACAATCAAGGTTTCAACAACAACCAGATTGGGGAAAAAATTCATATACTGTACATCTTTGAGAAATACATTTCATCCACTATAGGTAAAAAAAGTATTTGAACTTGATTGGATGAAAAAAAACATATTTTATTAACGACTAAAAATGTGTACAAGATATATATATCAGGAGTGTGTGAGCTAATAGAAGGAATTTTAAAAATCTGAAATATTGTGTCTTATAAAATTAATGCTTATAATCTTATATGTTCTATTCATACATTGAAAATTTATTAAAAATACATACTACTTTTAGTATCACTTGGCAAAAAAACACGACTTACTAATATTTTTCAGCAGACGCGTTTCACACTAGATCAGTACATTATTCAATGCTGTCAGTTATAGACAAAACTCCGGAAATTGTTGTAAAACTTAGAGTAAATAAAGTTTTGGAATAAAATTTTGAATTGATTCTTATTAGATGTAGCATACATATTCTGCTGTAGTAAAAAATCTTTTGGAACTAGGTCTGTTGAGTAAGAGAGTCAATTAAATTTAAAGTCTCTAACTTTTTGAGGTTCTGTGTTTCATCAAACATAAGAACAAGTTTATTTTTACTAAAAAGCATACTCCTTTATATCAAAGTTAAAGAAGAAAATTTATTACTGAGGTTTAAATCTATTTAAGTTTTAGACAATACATTTTTCTCAAGTTTTAATCAAGCTGTAATTCTTGCATGTAATTATTTTCACATTTACTTTTGAATATATTTTTGTATGGTCAGTATTTCAGAAGAAATATTTTTTTTAGGTCGGAAAAGAGACAATCAACAGCAGTGATGATCCTATACTGAAACAGGACATGCCTTCAGCATTATATAGAGTTGAAGGAGCTTCAAAGCTTTTAGAAGAAGCTTCGGGAATGCTGAAGGTAGACCCATATTCTGGTCCAGCAAGGTAAGCAAATTGTTTCATTAGACTTGTATAATCAGTATTCAGTAAATTTTTATTACTGTGATGAAAAATTTTAATTTAATTTAAAATTAGCTTAGTTTACAAATTGTTTTACAACTTGTTTATTTTTAAATACTTATTTACATTTCCATTACAATTGCAAAGAAATTGCCTTCAGAGGAATATATCACAACAATACTTACAACTTTAAAATCAACAAACAAATATTTAGGTTTTGTACTTTTTGTCTTTTATGTAGGTTTGGGCCAATTCCTAAAATTTTCTATTACGATGATCTAGTTCTAAAATTTTTTTTCTGGTTCTTGATTCCTAAGTAGATTCTTGATTCTTTTAAGTTATGTAGGCCTACATGATATTCTCTTATAAAAATTTAGTCAACATCTTGATCATGTGGAAAATCCTCGTGAAAGTTTCGTTTTAATGTAATAGTCTTCACAAAACGTTCATCCTTGGTTTATGAATAGGAATTTTTTTAAAGCATGACAAACATATCGAATGAAAGTAACAAACAAACAAACAGAAATGCTTCCAGTCATCTTTTTATTGCATTATAAATAATAATAATAATATTTTGGTTATCTCAAACTAGCTTTTGCTTTAATTGTATAATTCATTCAAAGCAACCAATACATAAATAAGACGTAGTTGATAATCAATTATTTTTTCAATAAATTATACTGGACACTTATTTTAACAGCTACAAAAACAAGAATCGGAATCGCCACTTTAATCAATGGAGAATCGAGTATCGACGATTTCTGGATAATCAAAATCGGCCCATCCCTACTTTAGTGTGCTCCTTATATATTGTGATGATGTTTCTTCCAGTTTATTTTTCAGAAGCTTTGTCAAAGTAACAAGATTAAAGTTTTGTTTGTGATAATTAACTAATACTTTGTGAATAGCATTGTATGTCTGTTAGGCAGAAGGTAATAATCTCCCTACTACTTTCTTGAAGCTGTTTAGCTGGAAATTATACATATATCAAGCGTTGTGGCAAACAGATGTTTTGAAACATCCCACTGGAGAGTGTACACACACACACACTCACACACACTCATACATGCATGCATGAACACACACACACACTTAGAAACACTTTGCTAATGCTTACTGAGTTTACTTGGTATAGCACTACTTAGTTCATAACTAAAACTGTAGTTATAAATAGTGATCATAAAGAGTACAACATGCTTTACTATCTTTTTTATATTTACATAATTTTTTTGCGGATTAACAGTTTATTTATATAATAATCAGTTTTTTTGTTAGATTTTGTTTAAAGTTAAATATAACTACAATAGTATTGATTTCATCTGGAACTTGAGATACTAGCTTATGTTAAAACACTTGGACATATAAAGTGATATATTTGTCACTTACCGTTAATAGCACTTTGTGGTTTAATATGGGTAACTGTTTAGGAAGATATGACCTATTATCAATTTAGACCTCAACTGATCTTTGGTTATATTAGGTTGGTGTAGGTCAATGCTACAGGGGTTATGTCAAGAAGTATGTGTGAGTTATTATATAATTGGTTATAGCTTGAAGTGTTTGAATATTTCGTTCTAATCTGTAGTGTGAGGTTAGGTATTTTTATTTAGATTGTGTACAATTTTTAGTGTCAATACATTTGATTATGTTTGTGTAGTTGTGGTTTGTAGATATAAGGTGCTCAGCAAAGTTTGATTGAGTGTTATAGTTTGTGAGTGCCTTTATGTGTTCTTGGTAATGTATGTAAAATCACTTTCCTGTTTCTTCTATGTAGAATCTAAGGGATGAACTACTGGTTAGTTTATATACACCAGCGGAGTTGTATATTATTAGTTTGTGGTGTTGGATTTGAATTGTTTGATGAGATTGTTTTGTTTCGATCAGACTATTTTCTAATTATAATTAAAAATGTGTTTGTTAGTGTTTTGGATGATTTTTATGGCAATGCTTAGTATTTTGTAGGCCTATCAAGTTAGTTTTTTGGAGTTGGGTTATAAAGTGTATTTTTCAGGCAGTAGTATAGTTTATTATATGTGTTAGCCTTGGTTATATGTTACTTTCTTGGTGATCTGTTGAATAAAGTCTTGCCGGGGTTCTTGTACTTATAACAGTATTTATAAAAAGCAATAGATCATGATGTAAACAGCAAGTTTGTGATTGTAAGTGTGGTTTGAAGACTTATGTATGGTGTTGTTAGATTTAGTGGGTTTATGGTATATATTAGATTTGTATGTTTGTTTCTCTCTTAGGTCAAGGAAATTAAGGAAGTTGCTAGTTTCTATTTTATTTGTATGTTTTAGTTAGTGTGCATGGAATTGAGGTATTTTAGGAATATATTTGTTATTTCCTTTGCATAATGTGATAATGTCATCAACGTATCTGTTGCACCAGTTTATGATGTTGTCTGAGGATTTGTTATTCTGTAAAATGTGATTGAAATGTTTTAGCAAAGATGCTAGATATGGAGAAGCTATAGGAAAGCCGTCTTCTCAAGTATAGAAAATGTCATTGTAAGTGAAATTATTTTGTGATATTAGTTTTTTAGGCTGATGATTTCATTAATGTGTTTTTGGAATGTTATTTAAGAACATGTTTTGGATAATGATAATGATCCTCTACAACAGAAATGTTGGTTTAGAGGTTTAAGATGTTAAAAGAAACTAGGGTGAGGTTGAGGGGGTATTTTCGCATTCTTTATCTTATCAATAAAAGTAAAGTCACTAACGTTTCAGTTTTCAGTTATAGTAAAGTTATAAGAGGTATTAATTGAAAAAATATCCAATCTCTATTGTTTTAATGCTAGAATTATGTTTTACTTTATTACAGAAAAAAATTAATTGAGGGGTCTAGAGGTATTCTGCAAGGAACATCATCGCTTTTACTTTGCTTTGATGAATCTGAAGTTCGAAAGATTATACGAGAATGTAAGAAAGTGTTGGATTATTTGGCAGTTGCAGAAGTCATTGAGACCATGGAAGATCTTGTTCAGTTTCTCAAGGACCTTAGTCCCTGCCTCAGTAAGGTAATTTTTTTATTTTTAAATATTTTTCTTAACGTCATTATACTACTTTGAAAATTTATTTGGTGTAGAAAGATTAAAGAAATGTTTAATTGTATTTATTGAGAATAAATAATAAAACCAATTTCTAATCAAATAGTAATTTATGAAGAACAATTTTTTTAATAATAATTATGTACCGGTCGGATGTATTAGGTACCTAACCTATTATTATTATTATTATTATTTTACAGTTGGTACTATGATTATATTAAATTTATCTTTTTTAAGTATGTATTTTAAAATATCACTGTCTTTTGTTTTTTTGTGTGAAATATTCTTTGCAAGAACTCTTCAATTATAAAAACATCTGTTATTCAATTTTGAATAATTGTTTGCAAACCACATACATATTTTGTTTCTTTTAAGGCAGTTATCACACATGAGCGATCTTCACCTGATAAAAATATAAAAGGAATATGATGAATTTGACGTTGGATCTTAAGTAGGGACATAATTTCTTCTGATAAGTGTGAATAAAATATAGCTTGTGTGGGTAGGATTTTTATTAAAAGTATATATTCTATCTACCTTGAAGTCGTACCTAAGGGTTTGCATACCTCTTTGCATGGATAGTAGATAATTTATGATATAATTGTTTTGAATAGTTGTAGTTGTAATATCTTAAAAATAGTATACAACTTGTATAAACATTAATTACCTCTAGGATAACCAGTTGCGCAAACATCAAGATTTTACAAACAGCTAAGTGTAATATTAAGGGACTGTGAGAGTCATATATATATATATATATATATGAAGTTAATATATTACTATGTAAGTAATTTTATCCACCATTAAGTGCAATAATTTTACCTTGAGTGATGAGGCACCTTTCGGTCGTTGACCATTGTCGAATCACTGATGTTTTCCCTTTTTTGGAAAAACATCAGTGATTCGACAGTGGTCAACGACCGAAAGGTGCCTCATCACTCAAGGTAAAATTATTGCACTTAATGGTGGATAAAATTACTTACATAGTAATATATTAACTTCATAAAGTCAGTGCAACGGAAAAACAATGGATAATGTTAAATATCAAGAATATATATATATATATATATATATATATATATATATATATATATATATATATATATATATATATTGGTAAAATGTTTGGTGAATGTAACACAAAATTTTATTATTATTAAAATTCATTCATATCAAAACCACTGTAAGCACCAAACTAAACACTGTAAAACAACATCCCTTCAGTTTTCTCACTAATGAAGAAAAGTTTTTCAAACTATACGGTATATAGTAATTCTAACCGTACTTCTGAAATTAACCCTAAAAGCGCCTAGATGTATGGTTTCAAATACATTCATACTTTATGTATTTACTGAGTGAATCCAAAATTTTAGCTATTATTATTTATGTTTACAAGAATTTATCTGAATAATATGAATGTTAACTGTAAATATGAAATTGAGGTTTTTAGCTGTTTTGTTGTGTTCACTACGGTTTTCTTGGTTTTTCTTAGGTGTCCCGTGAAGTTGGTGCTAGGGAGAAGGAGTTGACACACCAAGTGCACAGGGAAATATTAGTTAGATGCTTAGACCAAGTTAAAACCCTTGCGCCAATTTTGATTTGTAGCATGAAAATTTTTATTCATATTATTTCCCAAGGTAAGAATATATGCTTATTTTAATGTTTTTTGTTTTAACTTTGTTTGATTAAACTTTAAAAAAACAGTTGTTGGTTAATTTGTAGGTTTTATAGTAAATGGTATGATTTAAATGGTAAAGAAAATATATGGTTTTATTAAATTTATTTTAATTTGTTTTTAATTCATTTATTTGACTATGGTATTAAAACTAATGTTTAAGGGGGAAAAGGAGCCGAAGAAGCTGCAGAAAACAGAAACTATTTGACTTCCAGAATGACTGATGAACTGCATGAAATAATTCGTGTTTTACAATTGACAACATACGATGAGGACGAGTGGGATGCTGACAATATAACTGTAATGAAGAAGGCCCAAAACGCTATTCAGAGTAAAATACGAACAGCAAAGGATTGGTTAGAGGTACATAATTAGCTGGTCAGAAGCAACAATTTTTAAAAAATAATAAATCAATTGATTTTAGATCAACAAGTTGAAGTACTTCATTGGCTATTAATTCCTTTAACAGGGACAGTGTTATTAATACTCATTTACCTGGTGGGAGTTTTTAATCTGTCAATATTTATGGAGTTGAATTTTTATTAAATATAAGAGAATTGATTTCATTTTAAAAAGACTGAAATGCTTGTGATGCAGTGTGTGGGTAGGATGTGGGATCAGGGCTAGTATTGAGGATGGGTATTTTGCAAAATGGAAGAACATTTATATAGTTGGGATGGTTTATAGGTGACACGTTTTGGATGGTTTATAGGTTGAATTTTGGGTTGAAATGCAGTACTCCGGCACTATACGATATTTTGGGAAATTGTTCAAAACCATCAAATTGGACGATATCCACAAGAATTTTTTTTAAATTGAAGTAGGAAAGTTACTTTTTTTCAATTTAAAGTAGGGTACTAAATTCAGCGCGGATGTAGAAGTTGTGAATAGGCGCGGAGTGATACTTACGTCACAGTGCTGCGCATAAGGTTGTACGCATTGTCCGCGGTACGTCACACAACCTTACGTGTGTAGATATTTGATAAACAACTTCTACAGTTAGGATAGATTGGTTTTAAATTTATAAAATACTGTATACCTATATTAAAATATACCGAAAAAGTGTAAAGTCAGGTTAGGTTTGGTTTTAATTTTATACATTGAAATTCAGTTGTAAAATCACGAAGCATTTGCATAACTCTGCGCCTATTCACAACTTCGCGTAATTTGTATACATATATTTAAATATACTTATAAAGTCTCCAGTTAGGATAGATTTGGTTTTAAATTTATACAATACTGTATACCTATATTAAAATATACCTAAAAAGTGTCAAGTCAGGTTAGATTTGGTTTTAATTTTATACATTGAAATACAGTTGTATCACGAAGCATTTGTATCACTCCGCGCCTATTCACAACTTCTACATCCGCGCTGAATTTTTTTCGCTACTTTATATTGAAAAAAAAGTAACTTTCCGAGGTCAATTTAAAAAAAATTCTTGTAGATATCGTCCTATTTAATGATGTTAAACCATTTCCCAAAATATCGTATAGCGCCGGGCTTCTGCATTTTTACCGATTTTTGTGTTGGTGAATGGTTTTTATTTAAAAACATGGGAGTTTGGCTACATATTTTTATTAAAATTTGTACAATTTATGTAAAAATTTATAAAGATTCACTTAGAATACATGTATTTTAGGACTATATATGTCCCATTATATACTTGTACCACTATATACATGTATTATCCAGCAACAGAATGACTAATCCTAGCTAAAAACAAACAATATAACTTGAAAAATGACTTGAGGCAAAAATAAGTTATTATACTGGTACAATAATACGGGATTGAGGATGTCCTTGTGACATGGTCTGAAGATCTAGTTGCATCACTGAGAGCTTGGATGTATAGATATCCTAAGCTTTCAGATCTGCCAAATAGGTTAGAGGAAGTGAGGAACTCTTTAATACCATCTGAAGCTAGTGGGAAGCAGGACAGTTACTTGTCTGGTGCGAGTTAGTATTGACTGCTGATCTCCATTTCTGGTCATGATGATGTGTTCATTTGCCTCTGGATGGATGACCACACTTTGTCAAAGGTCTTGTTTGCATTGCAGTGGGCTCCAGATTTTATCATAGGACTGTTAGAAGCATTTAATATGGAGTTGTGTGTAACAACTATTGTGTAGTGCAATGCTATTGCTGTAAGCTGAACTGTTTCTGCCTGATGTTATCCAGGGTCTGGAAAAGATGGCAGTGTAGCAGACAAAGAGTTTTGGATTGTTAGAAAAATTGTATGTTTCTTAGAGATACATTAGAGTGTTTCTTAGAATTATTTTATGACATTTCCAAAAGGAGAAAAAGTGATCTGTAGGAGTTGAAGATGTGGAGGTTAATTGCTGCCATAGATTGACCACTGTGGATAAGGATAAATTGTTAATGAAACATTATTTTGAATTACACACACATTTTTAAAGTTTTTTTGTGTTTAATAATAAAAAATATGTAAACAATGTTTGTTAAACACAATAAACCTAATTCATATGATTTTTTTGTGCTTTATTTTTGAGAAGGAATTTTTGTTATTGGTTAATCAATATTGTAAACCATATATTACATTTTGAATGTATGTATACACCATCTACACATGTACTCCTTTCCATCCAATACTGTATTTGACCATGTTAATGAGCATACTCAAAGGGCAGCACAAGGTGGAGGTATAAAAATGACAAAATATTGCCAAAAGTAGTTATATAAAATTACTTGCGATCATACTACATACTAGCTGAAAATAATGTTACAACTGTATCAAACTCAAAAGTAAAGTAGTCGCCAAATATGAAAAAAATAGTAATACTACTAAAAAAGTAGTAACCAAAAAAATTTCAAAGTCTATCTACAATAACAATAACTTCAATAGAACATCCCGAAAAACAATAAGTTTGTCCATCAAAAAGAAATTCACATTATTGTAACGAAAGCTTTGAAACAAAATGTATTGTTAGAGTTTCCTTAACCATGAAACAACCATATTACTTCCACAGTAAAGAATGTCTAGAATCTAATACTTTGACCATTGAGTTGAAAAAAATCACATTAGAAGGCAGAACAATGCAGCAGATAAATCTGAAAAAGATGTGTCTTTTGAAACACTCCTTTAGGACTGTTCCTATCACAACTCAAGATTGTCTCCAAATTACATCTCCCTGTTAAAGAGGTCCACCATAGTTATGAAGTATTTAAAAAATGTATATACAAAATTACTAGAGAAATATTCAAGTAAGTAAAAATTGGTCACTTATAGTCCGTCTTTGATAAAGAGTTGGTGAGTTTTCCTACACCTTAACTTAAAATTTTATCTGTTTTATGGTATAAAAATATATTTATACATACATCAACTCGTTTGTTAGTTATGAAGAGAGAAAGAAAAGTAAATAAAACATATGATTCCAGACTTGTGGGATATCAGTTCTGGGTAAACAGTTCTGGGAAATTCTATAACCATGTGAATAACTAAAGACCTCTATTGTAAAATCAATCTAAAATTTTATAGGCCATCCTTCTTTGCATTCTATTTATTGGTGTATATTTTTATCTTTGATGATCTTTTTTGTAGTTTTCCTGGTCTTAGAATGAATATGGTTTAAAAAATTTCTTTTGAACAAGATTGAACTTCTGGATCTTACTTGGCCAGTCTCATTCCAATTTGAATTAATTAGTTATTATTAATTAAACAGTTGTTATTAAATTAGATTTAATAACTGATGATTAGCATATTTATTAAAACCAGATTTGTTGTTTTATTTTAAGGATCCATTGGCTCTAAGGGGTGGTGTGGGAGAGAAGGCTGTCCGTCAGATCTTGGAGCATGCAAATGCAGTTGCTGATAGAGCACTTCCAGCAGACAGGGACCATATACATAAACTGAGTTCTGACGTAACTACGATGACTGAAGCTTTATGTGAACTTAGACAAGAAGGGAAAGGTACGTCTCCTCAGGTAAGTTCGAATATACGTGTAAACTTTAACTTTTACATTAAATTTGTACATATATAGATTTAAATTAAAATCAAAGTTAATGTTGATTAAGGAACAAACATATTGGTAACGTAAATTCCCTCATGTTATATGTTTCAGGCTGAAAGCTTAGCTCGAGGTATCCAAGAAAAGTTGGGGGAGGTTTGTCGAGCTGTGTCCACTGCTGTATCAAATATGGACAAGTGTGGGGCTCAGCAACCAGCACACACAGTAACTGGCCGTTTGGAACAAGCACAGCGTTGGCTGAATCATCCGGATAGAGATGATAGAGGTTTGGGACAGCGAGCAATTGCACTTATTGTAGATGAAGGAAAAAAAGTAATTATTATTTTTATGAGTTTCTAGTTGACAAGTACATATAATCATCACCTGATAAGTTTGTAAACATCCACATTCAAACCTGACTCCTCCCAAATAGGGATAACTATGAATCAAACTTGGGAGTTAATAATAACTTGTATATTATACTCATTAAATAGAGTAATAACATATTGTTTAAACTCAAACTCTCCATTGCAGCCATACACCTGAAATTAAACGTATAATTTTTATTTCTTTTAACAAAACCTTTTAAATTACACTTAGTATATAGCATTATTATAATATGTTTACATTGGGATACAGAATTTTCCTAATTTACAAACTTCAGATTCTTGATATTTTAAAAAAACTAGATTTCCAAGTCATCTGTTTGCCATGACTAGCGGTTATGAATAAAATTTCTTCTGTCAGTTGAGTTGTATTTCACTACAAAAATATTCTCATGCATAAAGAACTAGATAATGTATATTTTATTTGGGTGCAGTTTTTTTTTCATTATTTTGAACCTTTTTTATTTTAACATGCTGCAATGTTAACAAAATAACTATTGGTACATAGCCACCTCACATACATGCCCTACGGTCTCTATTTCTGGACTGACGTCCCATATATGTGCCGCTCGGGGTAGTTGAAATGGATCGGGTCACTGTTTGCGTGTTACTTTTATTCCTCTGACAAATCAGTGGTTTATTTTAACAGTTGGATATATTTGTATCGGTCTATAGGACTGTAGAACGTTAATGTGGGACATTTGGTCTGTCAGCTAGTCAAGGTCAATGACTTCAAAATACAGTTGATACCTTGTTTATCCCTTCGTGCCACTGCTAGCAATTATTGTTTTGAATGGTTTACTAGGTTTACATTTTATTAGATTTACTCTAAATGACATTATCACAAAATATGTAAACATATCACAAGTAATGGGTGCGTTTGTAAATATTCTGTACTGTATATGGAACTCAAATGTATGTTATGTTTATATTTTGTCTCTGATATAATAATATTTATACTGTCTGTATTTTTGCTATATGGTACGTAGGTAGCCTGTATAAGCAATTTGTCTAGCATCACCAGCCAAGACGAGTTAGTTGGGTGTTTATTGATATAAGCCTTTGTATGACATCTGTTTTTAAGTGTATACATTGTTATTTCCAATATATAACAAATCTTAGTCCTGTTTTAAATAAGTAGCAAAATTTAGTACATACTTTATTAAATTTTACAAAATGTTTTAAATTTGGTTTTCCACAAAATCATGTACGAATTTGAGGGGTTCCACTATAATGGCTCTTATGTGGGACAACCAGCTCGTATATGCGCTATCCCAAAAACACCTAAAAACAAAAGTATACATTCAACAAACATACATCTAGGGTTTTTATGTAGTATAATAATTTATTACAACAACATTCCGCTTTTGGTCTGTAACGAAGGTCTGCATTAACATGGTCTGTGAGGAAAGATTGAATTTTTAAAGGCAGTCTCTCATGAAAAACCAGAGGCGTATATATGCTCCGCTCGGTAGCAAACATGTTAAATTTATTTCTGAAGACCAAAATGTCAACAAAGAATTTTTAAATTGAGATTCTTACTTGGCTTCGAGATGGGATCAGATAAAATTTCTGAAAATGGACAAGACATGATTGATTTTTATTTCATTTGTCGTCTCTCCCTGATTCTAAAGCATGTTAGGAAAAATATTATTATTCTGGAAGACGCTTTGTAAACTTCCAACTTAATACCAATGTGTTTATTATCTGTTTCCCAGGGTGAAAATGAAATAGAAGGGATAATTGGTAATAAAGCATTTTCAATGCCAATGGTAAATGAGATTGTTGTTTAAATAAATTTTTAAAAATGTTACAAAAAATGATTACCTGGAGTTAAATAAAAGGTGTAAATGTAAGTTGATAATAGTTTGAAGAACAGTGAAATAAAAGTAATATATAATGTTTCAATAAGGAGACCATTATGTATTTAAATGTATTGACAGATTTCAGGACCATTCTGACCACACCTTATGTATTAAAAGCTAAATCCAGCATTACACAACTTCAATTCTCATTATATAAATGAATTTTCTTGATTCAAAGTTTAAACAATTAGGAAAATACTAGCTTCTTCAAAATAATAGAATCACTTTTATCAGAATCTGTATTTTAATTACAGAATTGTAATATGTACAGAATCTGTACGTTGCTTAATTAGACTAATTATGTGATATTAATAGAAGGAAATGAATTTAATTTAAAAAATTATAATTTTTAATTATTTTTTGTGCATGCTTCTTCAAAGGACCAAAGAAAGGTTTGTAATATAATTTTATTTTAAAAGATAATTGATTAGGAATAAATTTAGTTTATTGTGTATTTTAGTGATCTACATTTGAAAATTTTCTGAGAAATGTAAATTTTCTCATTTTAGTTAGGGTGTAAACTATACTTTTATTGTGTTCTTAGCTTATTATTATTATTAAGTTTTTATTGTTTTTCTCTATATTGTTGTTAAAGAAACCACCTCTTATTTTTGCTGTGAGGTAAATGAAAAAACTGTTGTTGGTTTTACAACAGTTTTATTATGAGACTGTAGTCTTAGTTTTATTATGAAACTGTATTTTAGAGACGTGATAATACAAGTAGCATTTATATATATTGCTTGTTAATGTTAACCCTTTCACTGCTGGAAACGATCATCGTTGATGTACCCAGAATAATACAATTATTTTTGCATAAAAACTTTTCCTTGTGAGAATAATCATATAAATGAAAAGTTTTATTTTTAATTATGATTTGAATTGTTAAATGAAAACATTAAGCCATTTTAACTAGGATTTTTAGGAAAATTCAATTTAAATTTTGGTTTAGTTGCAAAATGTATCCAAAGTACGTGTCGAGTATATTCTAAGATCAAAATATGAAATTTGTAAAATTATAACAAAACCGGCTTGAAAATATCACGCAAATATTCAAAACAGTAAAATGCATGTAAACCTTAAAAGGTTTATGATATATTTTTCAATGTACTTTTTTAAAAACTTAATAATTTGTAAAGATTATTGAATATAGTGTATAAAATAATTTGATGTTTCTTAGTAATTTAAACTCTTATATATCCTGCTTATATAGTGCTTGAGAGGGGTGCCATACCCCAATCAAACAGTGCACAAGAGGTCTCATATCACAGATACCATGTCAACTTATATAGTACCAAAAGTTCTAATAAATGTAGTTTATCCAATACAAGTCAAGTGTAAAGGATAGGGTGAAGATTGTTGTGCTTAATATTGATTCTAGCAACAATATTTTTTAGAATATTAACTGAAGTTTAAAAAGTAGTCTTACAGTTAACAAAAACATGTTTTAAATGTGATAGGTTGCTGATGGTTTGCCAGGAGTTCAAAAAGCAGAGATCTTGTCTCTTTGTGATCAAGTGGATCGTTTATCACGTCAGCTAAGTGATCTATGCAGACGAGGAATGGGCAATACCCCTCAAGCTCAAGAGCTAGCAAGGTTTGTACAGTTTTTATTTTTATAACTTTTAATAGGAAATTAGTGGTAACAAGTAATAGTAACATGTAATTTAAGTGTTTACACTTAAATAAGATTCCACGATCCCTTCCTCCAGGCAGTTGTTACTTCAATGTCCTGCAACTAAATAGAGCACACCTGTCTAGCCCTTTATGGTTCTCCATTGGCTTACACTGCTAAGTAGACTGCAATGGGACTATCTATATTAAACAATTCTTCTGCCTCAATAAATCTGTATTTGAAGTGTCTCCTGTTCAATTCAGGAGACTTATGCCACCAGGATTAAGGGGCTTAACACAAAGACCTGAGTTACCACTATGTAAGAGTTCAGTGGCTTTACTGTAAAGCCTAGATTGGTCACATGCCTGCTTTTTAAAACGAGATGAGCCTCCAACTATTAAATATAGTTGTGCCTGTCTTTCTATTACTACGAAAGTGAAACCTTCTAAACAGCCTGGTTTTCCACACCGTCAAAATATACATCTGTTTAGTTTGACCCAGGTAGTACAATCAGCTATTTCTCCTTCCTCGGTTACCCACCTACAAACAGTAGGCTTTTTATCATATGATGCCAAAATGTTAGTAATGAAGCCAAAATGTCTGTCAATTGAAACTATATTATGTAAAATTATTTATGGTGCATTGGAATTCAAAAGGAAATACTGTTTTGGATACATTGACCAAGAGGCACAAGCCATAGATTTCTAGGATGTACTAACAGACTGTTTTCTATATAGATTATACAGTCTTAAAACTTTTAAGAGGTACAGGAATTTTTCTGCTGATTTAATGGATTTATTAGGTATTCATTAAATCAAAGCTTGGTATTGTTTCAAGTTCTACAAATCCAGTCCAAATTGAAACCTTTCCATATTTGTATAGTGTTATTTGTCATTATTGCAGGAAAAATAATTTTAATCATTCACAATATTTCTTTAAAAACTCTTTCCAAAATATAAAAACTATTTCTTATTTTTTTATTAAAAAACCTATAAAAGATTATCAAATTTGAAATTTAAATCAGATGTTTTTTTTAAATATTTCAGGGCATTGAATTTTGTATTATTGGTCACTGAGATAAAACACATGGCTTGAACAGCCTATTAAACACAAAGTGAGATAATAGATGTTTTTTGCAACCTAAGTTTGAAGTTTATTAAAGTATTCAGTTATCTTTGAATAATGAATTTCAGGAACTTGTCACAGAAATTACACGAGCTAAAAGAAAGAATTCAAAATGCTGTGGTGAATAGGGTAGTAGAGGATTTTGTGGACATTACAACCCCTCTGAAACAATTCACAGAAGCAGTTCACGTTCCAGAAGGTAAGATTCTAATTAGACGTTATAAGGTTTGTATATTGAACTGTACACTGATTTCTATGATCCAGAATCAGTGGAATTGACTTTTGGAATCAAGAATCGTCCCATCATTAATATATGTATCAAATGTTGCCTATTACAAATTAGAAAAAATAACAAATATATACAACAAAGAACACTACACTTCACCATACAAACCAAACAACAAGATAATAAAATACCTTAATAACACAAACTACAAAACAAAAACAAAAAAAAAAAAACAACCTATCTGGAATCTACAAAATTACATGTAATGACTGCAACGCATTTTACATAGGAAAAACAGCGAGGTCATTTGAATTAAGATTTGCAGAACATTACGAAGCATTCAAAACTAAAAATATAAAAACATCAAATGTTGCAGCAGACCTAATATCACATGAACATGAAATAACAAGTTACGAAAAAACCTAACCATATTTGAAATAAATGATAACCCAATAGAACTAAGCTCACAGAAAAATATCACATCTATAAAAACATACACAATTTAATGAACCAACAGACAACATACTCTTCAAAAACATCATGGAGCAAATGACACAAGAAAATTAATTCAGTGATTCGACAATGGTTAAGTGACTGAAAGGTGCCTCATCACATAAGGTAAAATGATTGCACTAGTGCAGGAATAATTGTTTACAATAAACAATAACTATATGCATGTATATATTAGTGTGGGCGCTTTTCCCACACAAAGTTCCGTCTTTAATGGCCACTCTTGGCTTGTGCAACAGTTGACTTTTTCATTACATTCCAGTGGCAGGTTTCTTTGCTAATGTTCATACTCCCCAGACTTTGCTGCTTGTAGTGATGTACTTCTGTTATCCCAAAGCTCAAAATCATCATAGAGCTGGTTGATGCTTTACTAACAATGGAGAAGTGGAAAACGAGATTTGTAAAGGGCTCGAGAATTTGGTGGCAGGCTGTTATGATACAGAAATAAATACACTGTTGCCACTAGATCTCAAAAATATTTGGAATTACTTAGAACTTGTATAGGGAATAATAAGTAATTATTTATAAAGTTTAGTAAATAATATTCAAATTATTTTATATATTTTTCAGATAAAAGATTTGAAGCTTATTTTATAGGGTGTTCATAAACTTACTCATAGATAATTATGCAAGATGTTACATGAAACAAAGCTTTTAGGGTGAAATTAATTTTGCGGACCATATGTGGTGAGTTGTTACGATTATAGGTACAAAAATCCTATTGGTCTCTCATATGGGGCAATTTTATAGTTCTGAACCCAGCTGTAACGATACTGACTGTCACTTAGTTTAACACAGATTCTCATCAGCATCTCAGAATTTGAATTTCATTAGTCCTGTACGATAAGAGACTTCAAATTTTTTAAATTTTTGTGTGACATTAGATGTGTAAACTTTTATATGGAGTAGATATTCGCACCCATCTATAATTAGATTTTATAACATTACTTTCTCCATCTTCATTTAGAGGTCATTTTCAAATAATTTTCGTCGAATGTATGCTAGCAGCAGATATTATTAAAGTCGCTTGATGTAATCATCTTGAATTTACTGATTAAACTATAATTAAAAAGTACTTAACTAAGTGAATACATAATGGCTAAACAACTTTAGAAAAATACGAGATAACAAACCACAACCAAAATAATCCACCCCATACCACAGTCATAAATCCACTCCGTTATTGTACCTAACACGATGCCACCAGTAGAGGGTTATCTTCGTAAAAGGAACGAATGTTTTGAAATGTGTCAGCAAGTAAGCTATTACGTATTCACTTAGTTAAGTATTTTTTAATTATATATATTATTAATTGTGTCAAGTTATAGAGGCTTATCAGTAGTATGTAAATTTTTTTTAGGTAAAAAATAAGATATATTTTTAAAATAAATTAAAAACATAAAAAGTTATTAACAATAAAAAACATAAATTATTGTTATGAGATAATTTTCTTTTAATATTGTTTGTTTGAATGCTTTATTTATAGATCACTAGAATATAAAATAGTGTACAATATATATCATCAAAAATTGAGCTGTTACAAATTCCTATTGGGTTATTATTGCATTTTGCATTGTATATTTACTTAAAATTTTACTTAAAGTTATATTTATTCAATATGTTTAGTTGTAGGACTAATTTTAATTTTACACTTCCAATTTGTGTTTCATAGACAACAGTTTTTTTAAGGTAAAAAAAAAATAATAATAACCATTTACTATTAACATTGTATAACAATATTATTGATATTTATTTGAATCTGGTTTGAGTCATGTGATCTTGAGTGAGTTTGGAGTTTAAGGCAATGTTTATAGCCTAATTCATAAGCTACAAATGTATACATTCTCAAGTTTAATATTTATATTTTGTGGTCAAAACAAAAATCTGAAAATTTTCAAATAAAAATCTCTTAAAATCCCAGATTACAGTACTTTAAAAGTACAATACAATTGTTTTGTTCAGGAACTCCTGGCCGTGATACAAATTTTAATGACAAAGCCTCAGCACTCTCTGAGTGGTCAACAAGAGCAGCAAAGACAGGTAGAATGGTCGCTGCTGGAGGAAGCGGAGGTAATAAAAAATTAGCAGAAGCATTAGTAACAGCAGCCAACAGAGTGGAATCCCTCACTCCACAACTTGTAAATGCTGGAAGAATACGTCTTAATTATACAGAGAACAAAGCTGCAGATGAACATTTTGACAATCTCCGCATGCAATATGCAGACTCTGTGGCCAGAGTACGTTCACTCTGTGATGAAGCTGTTGATTCTGCTCATTTCATTAAGATATCGGGTAAATATGTCATGAATCGTATATGAAATATTAATGTTTAAAAAAATTTTAAAATTAAAGCAATTTGTTACATTTTATTACTATTTTTTCACTTAAATATTTTTTTTTTTAATTAATGTTTTTAGGTGGTTAGAAATGGCAAGGCTTCATAATATTCATTTGACGAAGAACAGGTTTTGATATATGAACTATGTTTTACATTTGTTGTAGATTCCAAAATTAATGTATTCAATCAAATTGCTAATAAATCATTAATCAAACTATAATGATTAATCTGCACAAGATTTAGCATTATATGGGGTTTATCTTTTTTTACATTACTTTCTTAAATTATAATTATTTTTTACTGGGTTCTGATCTGCTTGTCTAATTATAATGGAGTGTAGGATTTTAGTAATAATTGAGGTTAAAATAAGGAGGGAAAAGGACCACTAGTTATCACTTTTCAACAATATAACAATAACTTACTTATAAAAGTTGACTTTAAAAATTGCTAAAAACATACAAAAAACTCACAGATAAATCATTTATTGACTCATATTCATTTCAATGACAAGGTCATCATCATCAGTGAGTGTTACTACTACAAACTTGAGTTGTGGATTAGAGTTTGTAGTAGTAACACTCACTGATGATGATGACCTTGTCATTGAAACGTGTATGAGTCAATAAATGATTAATTTGTGAGTTTTGTATATGTTTTTATTTTTTTTAACGTAACCTCACAAGCTAAGCTCAAATAATAGTTGTATTAAAAATTGCATTTGACTAAAAGAAGCTTAAACAATTCAACAACTTGCAATAAATGTTTGGATTGCTATAGAGTAGCTAGTTTCCTAAAACAGAATTCCAAACCATAGCTCATAAATAATACAAACAGCAATAAAATATAAACGTTTCAGACTAAACTAAGTTGGTTTATAACTTGGGACATACAAGAAATGTACATCAGGACATAAATAAAACGTTTTTGAGGTTTAAGAAGCTTCATTTTCTTAAAGTTTGCCTATCAACTGAAAGTCAATATATGTACAATTTTTCTCTTTTTGAATATTCCAATAAATCTACATCCTTCCGGAGATTTTGAAGTATGTAGAAGATGTCATAATCAAGAAACTTTTGAGATGAGAGTTTTACTCAGTACTTAATTAAAAGTTATTTACTCTGTTTATACGAAATGACCTCTTTAACAACCTTATATAACACATATTTAACACTATTTATAAAACATAAGCAACTTGTTTATCAAAATTGTGCTTATAGCTCTTTAGTTACTAGCCAAGTAATGTTGTGTAACAAACAAAGGACTGTTTTGTTGAACAAATTAAAACCACTCGCTAAATCTTAAACTTTAATGACACTTAAAAATAAATAAATATGCTATTGAATAAAATAACTCTGAAAGTGAAATTAGTAGTTAACAAAGTTAAACTAAATAACCAGTAAGGAAAATGAAAAAATAAACCAATCGAAAAATTTTAAAACAAGTAGTGACACAAAGTTAAAGTGTACAATTATCAGAAACAAATCTTGTTTCAAATCAATAACGGGTCATGATTTTCTTATCTCTCATTAAAAACCTTCCAGTAAACGGTTGCGTAATCAGCAGGACTTAGAATGTGGCTGTAGCTCAGCATTACTTACTCCACTGTTCAGAAGTTATCAGAAGGACAAAAGGGAGTTAAAAGAGTTTTAAAATTAGATGTTAAAGTATGTATGCACAATAGTGTCCAACCAAGAATTTTTTTAACAAACATTATATTGTAACAAGTGTTATTTCATTTCTATATGCGTTTTCTTAAATCTACTTCAACATATTATTTTGCAGAAGAACAAATGCAAAAGCACACCATTCTTTGTGAAGATGCTATAGGACGGCATGACCCTCAGAAGATGGTTGAACAGACAACAGCAATAGCTAGACTGGGAAATCGTGTATTGCAAGTTGCCAAGCAAGAAGCAGATAATTCGGAAGATCCAGAATTTATTGCTGCAGTCAATCATGCAGCAGACAACTTGCAATCAGGTGAATAAATTATATTTAAAAGTAATATAATAAATTATTTCAATTTAAGGGTAATTAACTAAATTGTCAACCAATTTCCCTCCTTATTTAACAATAACATTTTTGTTACTGCATCTGTAATGTAATTAATGTTACCTGTGGTGATACCAATAATCTGATTAAGGTTATAGTAGCTACATTTTGTACAAACTAGTAACATTAGTGTAAATTAACAATAAAAAAGTGTAATTATAGTTTTTAGAAAGAGGTTTTACTAATAGTAAAGATAATAAAAGACTAAAATTTGCTAAAATTTGGATAAAAATTAGGATATCAAAATATTTTAAAACTCTACTTGAATTTTATAGATAATTTGTTTTTAAAAATATATATTTAGGTTAGTTCTATTAGAGCTTAAGGCTTATTTAGGGATTTTTGGACTAGAAAGGAGACTGACAAAATTACCTAATTGGCAATAGTACAAAACTGCAATATCTTAGAAATATCTCAATACACACAAAAAAAAACAAATTACCTTATTGGAATATTTCGATTATAGAGTGATCTTTTTCAATCAAAAAAGATTAAGAAAAGACCGACGTGAACCACAGATGTGTATAAAAGATTAAATATCCAAAGGTCACAGGTGGACAGATTTTTAGTTTATGATGTAGTATTATATGTTATTTATATAAATATTGATTAATTTAAACCAGATATAAATAGTCTGTCAACTAATTAGCCTTCTGTAAATAAAGTTGTAAAAAATGGTAGAAGTTAGGGGGAAGGTAAAAAGAGTTATCTGGCGCTGAAGTTAGGAGGTTCTCTAGATTTGGTGTATCACTGGTATGACAACTCTCATCTTCTCAATTCTGAAGGGTTGCAATCAGGGGGGAGGGTCTTAATTATTTTGGTGGTATAACAATCATTGAAAGGTATGATGTTGTGACTAGCAGCGTGTTGAGCGGTTGGCCTGTCTATATTCATGGTCCCAAACTAAACTTCCTCATGACTCCTTTCCGTGCAATAGACCTAGATGTAAGACATGTCCAGTACACATCCCAACAAATGGTTTCCATAGCCTAGCAACCAATGTGGACTTCAAGATTCAGGGTCATCGTACTTGTACATCCAGAAATGCAATATATACCATTTGTAATATAAATTTTGCCCGTCACAGTACACAGGGCTTACCACAGATGGTTTGAGCATCAGAATGAATGGCCACAGATATGACGTTGGAACCATGAACATAGACAGGCCAACCGCTCAACACGCTGCTAGTCACAACATCATATCTTTCAATGATTGTTATACCACCAAAATAATTAAGGCCCTCCCCCTTGGTTGCAATCCTTCAGAATTAAGAAGATGGGAGTTGTGATACCAGTGGTACATCAAATCTAGATAACCACCTAACCTCAACATCAGATAGCTCCTTTTACCTTACCCCTAACTTCTACCATTTTAATAACTTCATTTATTTTCCTTCTGACAGACTATTTACATCTGGTTTAAATTAATCAATATTTATACAAATAACATATAGTAACCATATAGTAACATATAGTACCGTGAACTATAAATCCGTGAAATTGGATATTTAATCTTTTATACACATCTGTGGTTCACTTCAATCTTTTCTTCCTCTTTTTTTGATTGAAAAAGGTCTTTGTATGATCGAAATATTTCAATAGTGTAATGTGTTTTTATGTGTGTCTATTTATTTATTTCCAAGTTTCTGTTGAAACAGTTTTTACAATTGTTCTTGTGCGTAAATTTGTAGTTTCTGTGAAACTACAAACAAATTATTCAGCTCTATTATAAACTAGTGAAATCCCAACTTTTCTTTGAGAATTTACATTTAGTAAATGCTGTTATTTATTATTTTTTTAAAGCAGTTAATATTTGCTGGCTGAAACAATTATTTAGTTTTTATTAGCTGTTTCAGTTGAATTCTTAATTAATAAGGGCACAGGAGATTACCCAAGGTTTACTCTTTGGAGATAGTAAAAGAGTGAAAGAGGTTTGCAGTTTATATGTTGTTCATCTTGAGGTCTTTTTATAAATTACTACTTTTGGTGTCACTTGGCAAAAACGACTACTTACTGATATTTTTCAGCTTTTTGCACTATGACAGTGCATTGTTCAATGTTGTGAGTCGTGGACAAGACTGTTGCACAGGTGTGTTGTATTGGTGTGAGTCTGTGGTGTATTGGTGTTCTGTGGTGTATTATTGTTCATAGAGTAGTTGATAATTATGTGTTCAAATATAGTATTCAATTGTGAGTGTGTTTTGTTGTTTAGAATGTGTTGAGGATCATTTTGTGGTGTTGGTTTATCTCTTAGTTTTCTGTTGTGTTTATTTGTTGTTTTTTTTTTTATGTAGTGAAAGATTTTTAGATTAGTATATATATTGATGTGTGTGTTCTGTATGTGTGTGGCAAAGTTTGATATGGGTTGTGTGTTTTTATGTCTTTTATGTGTTCCTTGTATGTTTCTTCCTTTTTGACTTGTGTAAAAAGCTGGGGCAGTCGTTGCACATGATTTTGTATACTCCTGCCCTGTCGTGTTTGGTCTACAATGTTTTTTGTTATATTTAGTGTGTTGCTTTACAAAAAACTATGAAATTTACAAACACCACAAAAATCATCCACAACCCATTCTAAATGACAAAACACACTCACAACCAAATACTATATTTGAACACATAATTGCCAACTACTCTATGAACAATAATACTTCACAGAACACCAATACACTACAGACTCACACCAATACAACACATCTGAGCAACACTCTTGTCCGTAACTCACTGCATTGAACAATGCACTGACCTAGTGTGAAACCCGTCTGTTAAGAAATATCAATAAGTATTGGTTTTTTTACCAAATGATACCAAAGTAGTAAAAAAATCTGTTAGTTAGAGATTGCCTATCATTTGTTTTCAGTTTTAGAAACATATTAATGCTTAACTGAATTAATTTCTCAAAGTGTGTTTTCTTTGAAAATAATGAAAATGTTATATAAATAAAGTTTCATTTTTTAAAATTATTTAATTTTAAGTTATATTTTTTCACCTATATTTCATTTTATCTATAGTAGACACATTAAGGGAAATTTGTGTTTATGTCTTGTTTAACTTTATTTGTCATCCATGTTAGGTAATAATGTAAATCAATGTAGTTTCTTAGTAAGAAAGAATACACATATTTTATTTGTTTTATTTTCAGCTATGACTCAGATGGTTACAGATGCTAAAGCAGTTGCGATAAACACTCATAACACTGGTGCAGTACATGCTTGGAGAGAATCCAATCGTGCTGTGAGTTTCTATATTTGACACCTTTCAAATCATACACGACTGTTGCAAGAAATTCTGTTAGGGGAGGACAATAAACACATAAACCTAACCCAGCCACCTATTGTCAATTTTGTTCAATCCTGGATAAAGTGTTCAGGACTGACTATACATTCTATTCTTTATCTGTTCATGAATGTTTTTCTTTTTCATCGCTCCTACATAATGTTCCAATTATAAATAATTAAAACCTTTAAAACCACAAAAACACTTATGTCCTAATGTGTATTTCGATTACAAAGCCGTCATATTTAAAGGAAATCACTACAGGACTAAATGCATTTTCCTAAGGAGTTAGTCTTGTAGTAATTTCCTCTAAAGATGATTGCTTTCCAATCTAAATGCACATCAGAAAAAAAATTGACTTTTTTGTGGGGTAAGAGGTTTTTATTTATTTACAATGAAAAAGTTTATTTATTTAAATATTAATTCCAGTAACAACTGTGGGAGACATTCGGAACATCTTACAGTTCCATTCAATGAGTAAGAACTCACTGTACATAGTAATAACATTATTATAAATTTAATTATTTTTTTAAAGAAGAATGTTTAAATAGAAAGAAATAAAATAAAATCTGCAGTTTTTTGTTGTACATTTGAGGGTTTTCTAATAAATTACACTTTTGGTATCACTTGGCAAAAAACCATGACTTTCTGATATTTTTCAGTAGACGTGTTTCGCACTAGGTCAGTGCATATTTCAATGCTGTCAGTTATGGACAAAACTGCATGACCCATCTATGACTCACAACATTGAACAATGGACTGACCTAGTGCAAAACGCGTCTGCTAAAAAATATTAGTAAGAAGTGTTTTTTTTTGCCAAATGATACTAGAAGATAAACGATTAGAATTTTTAATTGAATTTCATTTTGAAAAAAGGCATTATAATACCAGCTCAATTTCTTTTAATTTTAATGTGTTTTTGACAAAATAGGTGAATACTTATTAAAAATATAATCATTAATTTGTTTAAACACTTTAATTTATTTAAAATGTGTATATTTTTGTTATATTATAATCTAAATATTTTTAGATGGGTATTCTTAAAGTAAGGGCCGTTTGAAAATTTTAAAAAAAAACAAAAAGAAATTTGCAAAAACTAATTTTATTTTTGGAATCTACATAATTTTATTTATTTTTCTACATAGTTTCCAAGTTTTTGTAAACACTTATCATATCGCACAACTAAATTTTGGAAACCTTCTTCATAAAAACTTGCCGCCTGCTGTGATAACCAAGAATTCACGGCCGTTTTCAATTCGTCGTCATTGTCATAACGGCTGCCGCCGTCCAAGTGATGTTTCAGATGACGGAAGAGATGAAAGTCGCTCGGCGCAAGGTCAGGGCTGTAGGGTGGATGGTCCAAAACTTCCCAGCCAAAAGAGTCCAATGCAGCTCGGGTCCCTGCATTATCGTGCAGAAACAAAATTCCTTTTGTGAGCATACCACGTCTCTTGTTTTGAATCGCTCTGCGCAGCTTCCTCAGAGTTTGGCAATAGGCTTCTGCATTTATTGTCGTTCCTCGTTCCATAAAGTTGACCAGCAAAACACTATGCCTATCCCAAAACACGGACGCCATGATCTTGCGCTGTGACAAAGTCTGTTTGGCTTTGACCTTTACGGGAGATTGCGTATGTCTCCATTTCATGCTTTGTTGTTTCGATTCGATAGTGAAATGCGAAACCCACGTGCCGTCTCCAGTTATGATCCGACTCAGCATGTCGTCACCATTTTCATCATAACGTGTCAGAAAATTCAAGGAACTCTCGAGTCTTTTGTGTTTGTCCTCCTCCGTCAGGAGTTTAGAGACCCAATGCGAGCACAGTTTCTTAAAGTTTAATTTTTTATGAACAATTTTGTAAATCACAGACCTTGAAACTTCCTGAAATTCGTGTGAGAGAGTAGTGATCGTGAAGCGTCTGTTGTCTCGAATTTTCGCTTCAACGGAAGCCAGCGCTCTAAAGCGCTCGTAAGGCGTGCACGCGAACTATGAGGGAATATAAACAAACGGCCCTTAGTTTAGAAATACACTTAGTAATAAATATTTTAAATATATATGTTGAATGAAGACAGGAGCACGGCAACTTAGTAGCTCCCATTAGTAATTAATACATTGTGCTCTCTTTTGGTGCAGACATAGTTTTTCAAGAGGAGAAAGAAATTAGGAATATTTAGGTATTTTTATCCAAAGTCAATGTTGAGAACAAATATGTTAATTTATAAAAAGTATATGCAATTTGTAATTTAATTGTTGTTATTGTACAGCTTCTGAATGCAGTTGGCCAAGTTAGAGGAGCTGTTACCGTAACTCCTGATATCAACAATCTTCACATTAGCGGTAAAGTCTGTCTGTTTTCCAAACTGAAGAAAGAAATGCTTGTAAATTGTATAGGCTTTTGTATTGAAAATTTAGTTTTACAAAATATGTAGTGGTGGTGGATCTGTTAATAATCAATCTTTTCAGTATTTTCTTCTTTGCCTTTTTTTTAATCTTCATCCTCCAAACAATATATTTGTTTGAACATGAAAAATTTCATGTTTTTCATTTTATTATTATATTTTGAGTATATAAAATTTGTTAAGGTCACTTTAACAGAAATTTGTGTTAATTGTAAGTTACTTAATGTTTCCAATGCATTAAATTTAAATTATGGATTTTACTTTAGTTCTGAAATGTATTTTCAGAACATCTAATAAAAAATTTAAATATAATGAATGATAATAGTTATCCAGAAAAGAAATTCTATTTAGCAAGAAAAATAAATTTAATAAATATTTTTTTAAAACTGTTTCTGTCATAATTTAGTTCTTGTCATGTCAAAGCACAAATTTTTCTACATCAGCTGATTCTAAAGAATAATTTAATTAAGAACGACAGAAGTCAGACATGAAAAAAGCTAACATGTTACATCAGACAGGAGTAGGGAGGTAAATCTGGCTCTAGCTAAAGTGCATAGCAGGTGTTAATAAATGCTTAATATTCGTGTTTCCATCATCTTTACTGGTAATAAAAATGGGCAGAGTTACAAGATGGTCCTGTGGGTATCAAATGGTATTCCTCCCAAAAATAGAGAATATTTAAAAGCTTGTTGACATTGAGCCAAAAACATACATTATAAGGTACATGTTTTAAACTACCTAGGCTTTTAGGCATATAGCTTTGCAAAATTTTTAATTATTGAATTATTTTTGAATTTTGGAGTTATTAGTCCAAAAAAGGGCCTCATTTTGTTTCTGCATAATAAACATAACGTTGAATACCAAATTTCGTCTGAAACAATTCTCAAAAATTACATCATGATTTGTAAAATTAAAATAAAATTCATATTTTTCTTTGAACTTACAATTCAAAGTAGAAAATAACTTGTATATGATCAAAATAACAACTAATAAGGTACTGCCGAGCATATTTCTTGTCTGCACTTTTATTATTTTTGTGTTTTTTAATGAGTTTATTGTCAGCTTTTGATTATAAAAATTATAATACATCGGTACAGAAAGTTGAAGGTAATGCCCCTCCTTAACTATGCCCATGATAATGAATTACGTTTTCATTCCATTTTATCATCTTTTGATTTAAGATAGTATTACATCATTTCAGAAACTAAAGATATAATATCATTACATTTAAATTTTATTTGCTTACCAACATTTTTATGCCTGTCTTGCATACAATTGTCAAGTAATTATAAGACAATGTAGTGAAGGAGAGAGTTAAAATTGTGTGTGCGTGCATGTGTGTTATAAGTTTGCTCAAAACAAATATGGCTTTTAAAATTTCTCAAAATGTTTATAGTCTTTTATCAATGAATGTACTCAAATGTATGATATTTGGTCAATTGTGATCAAAGAGAATACATTAAAACCAGATTGAGTGATCACACGTAATGGTTGTTTGTGCTAAGGGTTGAAACTAGAATTTATTTTCTGGAGGTACTTTCCAATTAAAGTTTGAGTGACATTTTCAAATATTTTGCTAGAAAAAGCTTCTTTAGCTTTTGTATACATTCATGACAATAACTTTTACAAAAATGTATATAAATTATAAAATACAAGATGCACTATAAATAAATTATTGTATACAAGTTACTAATAAATTGCATGTAAGCTTGATCACAAAACTTATTTATGGATTAGTTTTATATCCTTAGATTTATTAGAATGTATTATTAATTATGAATACAGGTTTTACTTTAGAATTATGTTCTATTTAAAATTTCAATTTTTACAATATTTTAATAGTTATTTGTTTATCATAATCATAATACTTTTAACTCTGTCATCATTAGATCTACCCATAGAAATTAATTTCTTAATGAAAAATAACTATGATTTAATATTTTGTAACTTAAATTTTTCTCTTTATCTTGTTAAATGGTTATATTTATTTTTTCTATAAAAATAATTATGAAAGTTTTTTATTTTCGACTGATAGGTATTTAGCTGCATACAAAGGCATTAATTAAACTCTGAGATAAGTTGAATATTGGTTTTGGAAACTAATGACGCTTATAAACTCAAACAATACTTTCATTTTTAAAAAAGATAATAAAAAATACTTTGTCGTGTTTGTAATTAAAAACAGAAATATCTTTTTTCCATCAAGATTCAAAAACATGCTATAAAGAATTTTAATTATATAAATATTAACAAAATACGTTCCATTTCATTACTTTACTTAAAGAGTGACTTTGAAAATGTCACTATAGGTTTTTTCACACAGCTATTGTTAGCCTTATTATGGACCACCCACTCACATCTAAAATTTGTTCACCTCTCCTGCTGTAATTAATGGATTGTTGCTGATTAAAACTTTTTCATAGATTATTTGTACATCACTAAGATAATAAATTGATAACTACCTGGAAAATCGTACTTGATTATATGCTATCTTTATTCCAACTGGAAGCAAAACCATTTGGGTAATTTTTGTAAATTACAGTTTCTTAGTGGTAAATGTATAACAATATTAAAGGATAGTAATTATCTTGGATTTTTTAAAACAGGTGTTAAGTAATCATTTACATAATCTTTTTATAAAACTGTCTTTCCATTGAACATTTTCTCCTCAATTACATTTTATATATTTCTTGCTTTAACATGCATTTAATTCGGTTATTTTATCCTTGATTTTCTGAGCTGTTTCTTATGTTAAGCTTCATTGCCTGGCTGAAAAATTTTAGTACTTCATTTGCTTGGTTCTTGAAATAATCTAATTTTTCCTTCTTGCATAATTTTTTTTTCTGTTAAGTCTATGATGACTTGATAAAATAAAATCAATTCTGTTGTTCCTAATCTTACTTTTAATGCTATGCTAAGTGGCACCTTCTTAAATAAAGCGATTCTGTGTTATGTATCGAATGGAACAAATACACTCAGTAAATCACCGCTCTTTCTTTGCTCAGTTACATAGTTCAATTTTTGTAGAAGAGAAGGATTTATTTCAGGGTTGATATACTGTTTTTTATATCCCATAAATGAAAATTGCTGGAAGAAAAATATTCTGAAGACATTCCAAAAGTGAAACAAATTTAAGTCAGCTCTGGAAGGCATTGGACGATAAGTATACACCTTTTGTTCATCACAGTAAACAAAACATTTAAACCAGTGTATGGATAATACTTTGAAGATGTCAACCATTTGTAACACAGATAATTCTATATTTTTGTAAACTATGTCCAATTATTTTTGGATCAACTTTTGTATAAACCTAATCATACTTTTATATTTATAGTTTTCAACAACAAAATATAAAAAATAAAACAAGCAATCCATTCGGTAGATTGTTGTTAATGCAAGGTTAAAATATGAATTAAAAATAAACCGTTTTATTCTCTAAAAATTTTATTGATTACTTTTAGATATTTTTTAGGGGAGTATTTAGCTCATTAGCCAATATCTTAACTAAAAAAAAGTAATAAAAATATTTATTCGACAAATAGTACAAACATTAAAGTGCACCAGGTTCTTCCTTAATTTTGAAATTCACCACATTTTAAAGAAAACATCTGCTTTATAAACAACTAATTTAATTTTATTAGTAGTTGATTGTAAATAGTTAGTTTAGTAGTAGCAGCAGTATTTAATGTTGTAGATGGCTGGGAGCGGGACTTACCTCCCCCACCTGTGCCTGCACCTCCACCTCTTGCTTACTCATCACCAGGTATTGGTCTAACTTGATTCACTAATATGTGTTATTTGAATTCATTAAAATAGTTGATGCTCGCTTTAATTGATAAAAAAGGAGCGAAGATTACTAAAGATTACTGTTCAAATGTCAGATACATTCCATATCAATTTTTCTCAAACAGTTAAAATCACACAATATTTTTATAACCAATGTTAATCTCTTGATCATTTTTATGGTACTTACAAATAATTAGAAATTTTAGGTAATACATTGGTATGATTAGGCCTTCCAAGTTTTGTAATTCTATAATTGTTTTTACGGCCCATTTAATAGCATTTGTTTCCTCACTTGAAGTATTGTTTAACCATTAAGTGTTTGTAAACAAACCACCATTAGAAGTGTGACAGTTAAATGGTTATTTTAAGCAAGCAGGTTTTAAAGTCATAATTTTCTTTTCTATTATATTTCCAACTAACCAAAACAATTAGAAGTGGATGTAACATATTTTGCTTCATAAATAAACAGGCTGTTATTAATTACAATAAAAATATTTACAAAACTCCCAATAGCACAAAATAATAAAAACTGAAAAATAGTATCATGTGATGTCTATTAATTATCTTATAGAGAATTACCTTTTTTTTAAAGTATTTTATGTTTTAAAAAACAGAAATTATGTAAAAGGTATGCTACTGAAAACAGAATAAATAAATACTGTTTGGTATGTCAAACAGCATTACTTTACCTGCAATAAGCTTGCAAGCTTACTTTAAATTTATTAGAATATTAATTATTAATGAACTTATATGTTGCAATTTTCACTTTCTTAGTATAGTGTTAAAGGTTAAAAAATAATTTTTTACTAGTAAATTAAATTACTTCCTATAATTTTTCATCTTGATTTTTATTTTTTATTACCTATTATAAGTGAGCATCTCCTATTTTTATAAATATTCATTGTAAATAAGGTAGAAGTAATGTTAGAATCGTCTGTATAAATAAAAAGGTACAACGTATTTTCATTCTTCTCATTTCTAAAAACTGTAGAGTTAACTAACATGGTGACAACAGTAAGTTTATATTGTCATCTTTACTTAAATACTTTTAAATGTTGCTTGTTGTAATCATCTTGATTCACTGATTGAACTATAACTAATTATTGCCTAACTGAGTGAATACATCAAAGGCAACCCCCCCCCCCAACCTTTTACCTTCTGTGACAGCCATCAGTAGACAGTTAGCTTCGTAAATGAAACAATTGTTTTGAAATGCTTCACCACATAAGTTCTAAAGTATTCACTCAGTTTTGCAATAATTACTTATAGTACTTATAAATGTTGTGAAAGAGTGTGGGAATATTGATAGAACTAAGCATCTTATCCAGCGTCTTATACATATTCTCAAAAGTGTAGAATATTATTTATATATTCATGCTAATCCATGTTTAATTTATTTTTGTTTGGTTTTAATTAATTGAGAATTTAAAAAAAATCACATCCAAAGTGTTCTCCACAACACACTCTGTCATAATAACAATATATACTTTTACATAATACAATTTTACTCAGTGTTAAAAGTAAGTTTTATATATATATAGGAATTTTTGGACTAGATAGGAGACTGACAGACTTACCTAATGGCAATAGTCTAAAACTGCAATCTCTTGGAAATAAATAAATAGACACATATAAAAACTTATCACACTATTGAAATATTTTGATAAAAATTATCTTTGTCATTCAAAAAAGAGAAAAAGAAAAGACTGAAGTGAACCACAGATTTCAATAGTGTGATAAGTTTTTTATATGTGTCTATTTGTTTCCAAGAGATTGTAGTTTTGGACTATTGCCATTAGGTAAGTCTGTCAGTCTCCTATCTAGTCCAAAAATTCTTAAATAAGCTTTAAGCTCTACTAGAACTAACCTAAATATATATATTCTTGATATTTTACCTTATCCATTGTTTTTCCGCTGCACTGACTTTATGAAGTTAATATATTACTATTGTAAGTAATTTTATCCACCATTAAGTGCAATGATTTTACCTTGTGTGATGAGGCACCTTTCGGTCACTTGACCATTGTCGAATCACTGTGATTCATTGTATATATATATATATATATATATATATATATATATATATATATATATATATATATATATATATATATATATATATATGGACTAGGAGACTGACAGACTTACCTTGGTAAGAGTCCACTCTGTAGTCTTGAAATAGAAACACATAAAAGCACTTAAACAATGATATATTTCAACCACACAGTGGTCTTTGTCAATCAAAGAGAAAACACAAAAAGAAATATGAGAGAATGAAATAAAATAATTATTTTATTTAAAGACCACTGTGTGGTTGAAATATATCATTGTTTAAGTGCTTTTATGTGTTTCTATTTCAAGAACACAGAGTGAACTCTTACCACGGTAAGTCTGTCAGTCTCCTAGTCCAAAAAATCTAAATAATCTTTACCAACCAAAACTAACCTAAATATATATATATATATATATATATATATATATATATATATATATATATATATATATATATATATATATATGAAGTTAATATATTACTATTGTAAGTAATTTTATAAGTAATAAAATAAAAAACAAAAACAAACAGCAACACAAAAATAATAAGTTATGACATAACTAACATGTACCCTAGCATCTCATTAGAAGAAACCATAGAAATAATAAAAAACAAACTAATACACAATAACCAAAAAAAGAAACACAATAGATAGTATCATTACGCTAACCAAACAAATATGTAACGAAAATTACTTCCAATTTAACAATAAATACTATAAACAAACAACTGGACTCCCCATGGGATCACCCATATCATCAGTCATGTCAGAAATATATTTACAACACTTTGAACAAATAATAATTAAACCTATACTAAACACACATAATATTTCACTATGGACAAGGTACGTAGACGATATACTTGTAATATACCAACCTACCATTCACAACGAACACATCATAATATTAAACAAACTAAATACATACAACGAAAACATACAATTCACCGTTGAAACAGAAACAAATAGAACAATCAACTTCCTCGACATCACTTTAAATATAAATGATAATAAAATAGAAACTACAGTATACAGGAAACCTACTTCCAACAACACCACAATACACTACAAATCTAACCACCCCTGGACACACAAAATTAACACTTACAGTAACATGATAAATAAAGCAATAAAATACACACAGGATAACAAACAAAAATTAAATGAAGAATTAGATAACATCACATAATTAATTAGATAATAATTAGACCAATAACAAAATAGAAAAAATAACAAATATTTACAACAAAGAATACTACACTCCAACTTACAAACCAAACAACAAAATAATAAAATATCTTAATAACACAAACCACAAAACAAATTCAGAAAAACATAACCTATCAGGAATTTACAAAATCACATGCAACAACTGTAACGCTTTTTACATAGGAAAAACAACCAAATCATTTAAAATAAGATTTGAAGAACATTATAGAGCATTCAAAAACAAAAATTCAAAAGTATCAAATGTTGCAGCACACCTAATATCACATAAACATGAAATAACAAATTACGAAAATAACCTAACCATACTGGAAATAAATAACAACCCAATAGAACTAAACTCACTAGAAAAATACCACATTTATAAAAACCTACACAACAATTTAATGAATCTACAAACAACATATACAGAAGACATACTATATAGAAAAACATACCAAGAAACCACACAAGATCCCTTTTCCTAGGAAAATGTTAATTTCTGTGTTGTCCAATGTATAAATGCTACCTTACAAGAAAATGTTTTGATACATTTAGTTCTTAATTTAGTTTTTTGAACTTTGGATACTTGTGTTTTACCGTACCAACTCAATGTGATAAAATTATTTTCACTTTATTTTCAAAAAATCTAATTTTGCTTTATTAATATGCATGGATATTAGATTCCCTAATTAAATGAATGGTTGTATAACCATTGCTACAACCTATTACAATTTTTTTATACAATACATATTCACTATTTTATTGCTTATCATGGATGTTGGTACTAAACTGTTGCTAAAACTTTATTTTTATTTTGCTCAGCAATTGCTAACTTGATAATAATGGTGATGGACTAACTATGTAATGTTATTATTTCCAGAAGAACCCCGTTACCAGCAACATCAATACAAGCCTAACTACTATTCTCAGAAAGGTAGTGCAAAAATTGTGTGAATTGAAAGATTTTGTAATTGTGATGTTAGTTTTTTATTCATTAATTGTTTAACATTTAAGATATTTAGTATAGAGTAATAAATATTTATTTCAACATTTTGATTCTTTTAAGTTATTATATTTAAACATTTGTGTTTTTTTTGAGTATTCAGTTTGATCAACATTATTTTTCAAAATTTAGAATAATTAAACATATTTAAGACGTTGTAGATTAAAATGTTTAAATTTTTAATATTAAAACTAAAATCAGAATGTAGTTTAATGTTAAACCATGTATTTACTTTTGTTCTAATTTAGAATAATTACAATTTTTTCCTATTTATAAAGCAACTGTTATGGGTTTCCTCACTATAATATTTTTGCTTAATTCTATAATTTTTGACCACAAATAATGACCTATCTTACCAAAAATATTTGGTATATACATTTGTTATTTGTATATTTTTAACAATAGTAAAAAAGTTTTTTTTTAATAATATTTTGTATCAGTTTACAAATGAATATAGTTTTATTAAAAATATTTTTGAACATTTTTGTAGTCTAAACAATATGCTTTGTTAAAAAAATCAGCTAGAATCAAATTTAATTTTAAGTAACAATATTGTGTAGTAACAACCCATTGCGGATTGGATTATTCAATATCTGAGTTATCTAGGAGGCACGAATAGTTCTTTGTGTCAGTTGAGTTCTATTTCATTACAAAAATATTTTTCCTTATAAAGCTTTAAGTATTATATATTATATCTGGAATAACTTTTCATAAATTTTTTTGTAAATTAGTTTAAATTTTATTAATGTGTTAACAAATAATTAATTTTGTTAATTATTATTTGTAAACATAATTGGTAAAAACAAATTAAAAGTTACTTACAGTTTGAAGTTCACGTTAGGTTCTAGGCTTCCACTATTATTGTTTACTTCAGATTTACCCCTTATTTGTAATAGTAATTAGTAAACACAAATTAAAGGTGGCTTGCGATTTGTAGTTTACATTAGATTCTAGGCTCCTTATATTATTGTTTACTTCAGCTTTATCCAAAAGTTCACTCATTATTAAAAAATATTCAGAATAAGTAGTTTCTAATTTAGAATTTTCAATGTCACTACCCTTGCTTTCACTCATTTCAAAAAATCTCTCTACCCTGTATGACCGCAGATTTTCCATATTGAGACAGTATGAACCCCTAACAAATATTAGCGATGACCGACACCGAGTATCAACTGAACTGAGCAAGAGAGTCTATGTGACATAAATTCTGATGATTGGTCTATCTATTATGTTTATAACGTCTGATAAAATGACAACCTTATGGGTTATAAATATGTTTTTGTTTAGTTTTAAAAACACCTATAGCAGTTTTGTTTATATTTTAAAGGGAAATAAATTAATGTCTACTATTATTTCAGAAGTTGCACCTCCTCGGCCACCTCTTCCAGGAGGAGAAATGCCTCCACCACGCCCACCCCCACCAGAAACAGATGATGAAGATGATATGTTCATGCACGCTCCACAACCAAATCAACCAATTATGGTTAGTGTTAGTTTTAAATGTTAACCCTTTGATTAGCATTCACATACCAGTATGTAAGATCGCGAAACGGGCAGCAGAAGCATTCCCGTATATATAATTTCTATTATTTTTTCAGATTAACATTGCCATACGTTTGGAATTTGTTTCCCTGTGTATTATACTGTATTCTAGGTTAAATATTTACACAATAAATACTACACAGAGTCAACATTATTTTGTTTACGAAGTCTGTGGGTTTTCCTATGTACTTACAGATTATTGTAAAGTTTGTAGGGTATTTTACAAAAAAAAAAATTAACAGATAATTTGTAGCAAAGAAATTGTCAGTAAATGTAAGGTAAAGTTTGGTTAACATGAGAAAATAATTAAATTTAAAAAATATTACTATTATTTAAAATTTTATAGAAAAATTAAGAAAAAAATTACAAAAAAGAGTTTATCAATCATTCGAAAATATGTTGCTCCCAGGGGCCATATCAGGGCAGGCATATGCTCTTTGCTAATCAAAGGGTTAATAATCTAATATCGTAAATTTAAAATATACCACAGTAAGACTTAAATTTAAAACAGGTAGTAAAATATAGTCAGTGTTTTCTTCTTTATTGGTCTTAATGTTTTAAAAACTTTAATAGCAAATTTTTTTAAGTAGAAATTTGTTTTAATTCTACTTTTGTGGAGGAATTTTAATATCACAAACCAAATAAAATTTTACCCAACAATGAAATCACCTCAGATACTGACAATTATTCTACATTTAGTGATTACTATTATTATTTTTTGCACAAGCTTATTTTAATTAAATATAACAGTTAAGTTATACAAAATTGGCCTCACCTGATTTTTTCATGGAGTAAGAGTAAAATAAGCTCTAACACTTATTCCTTCATTTAGTCCATTCATTAACTAGCAAATATTTACTATATTGCTTTGAAAAATAGGAATTGTTTCATTCAAGATTAGAATTTGCAATAGGATAGATTTTGGATATTCTAAAAATATAAAAGTAATTTTACCATTATGGTAATAATAAAACACTCGCACATATTCCAGAAATTAAAAATGAAAACGTCTACACTTTGAAGTTGCAAATAAATTCATAAAGGCAACTAACCAAAAATTGTTAAATTTGATTTAGACTAAATTGATAGATATCTATATAACAGAATAAAAATAAATTTATGAATAAGATAATTAAATCTAGATATCAAGTATGAGACATCAATAAAAAATTTTAAAACAAAATGTATCTTTGTTTGAAAAAGAAATTCAAATCTTAACTATTGGCTGGTATCTAGAACTCAAACGGTTTTATATTCTATAATGAGGAGAAAACTGTGGTGATCTAGAGTTATTTGATTTTGTGGTCAAAGTTTTTAACAGTAAAAATAAGACAAATATGATGGTATAACACTATTGACTTCTGTACAAGGCTATCATAAAATATCGCAGAAATTGTATTAGTCCTAGGACAAAGGCAGAAATCATTTCTCCCCCCCCCCCATTTACTTGAATATTAGATTTTAATTATTTGACAAAATATTGCAAGTAAATGAATAATAGTGCTGTAAGCATGATTGTATATCATTGTTATAGAAACAGCTTTTTAAATATATAAAACAAATGACCTTGAAATTAAAATTCTAAACTTATAAGAACAAAAATACTGAAGTATTCCATCTTCTGACATAATTTTATAAATTGGTCTTCTGTATTAACAGTAAAATTTAGTCTATGAAAGAAGATTTTTTTAACCTTGTTTCTTTTAGTCTACAGTATGTGTACATTTTTTAGACCTTGTATGTTTTAGTCTACAGTATGTGCACATTTTTTAGACCTTGTATGTTTTAGTCTACAGTATGTGTACATTTTTTAGACCTTGTATGTTTTAGTCTACAGTATGTGCACATTTTTTAAACCTTGTTTTAGTCTACAGTAAGTGCACATTTTTTAGACCTTGTTTGCTTTAGTCTACAGTATGTGCACATTTTTTAAACCTTGTTTGTTTTAGTCTACAGTATGAGCACATTTTTTAAACCTTGTTTCTTTTAGTCTGCAGTATGTGTACATTTTTTAGACCTTGTATGTTTTAGTCTACAGTATGTGCACATTTTTTAAACCTTGTTTTAGTCTACAGTAAGTGCACATTTTTTAGACCTTGTATGTTTTAGTCTACACTATGTGCACATTTTTTAAACCTTGTTTTAGTCTACAGTAAGTGCACATTTTTTAGACCTTGTATGTTTTAGTCTACAGTATGTGCACATTTTTTAAACCTTGTTTTAGTCTACAGTATGTGTACATTTTTTAGACCTTGTATGTTTTAGTCTACAGTATGTGCACATTTTTTAAACCTTGTTTGCTTTAGTCTACAGTATGTGCACATTTTTTAGACCTTGATGTTTTAGTCTACAGTATGTGTACATTTTTTATACCTTGTTTGTTTTAGTCTACAGTATGTGTACATTTTTTATACCTTGTATGTTTTAGTCTACAGTATGTGTACATTTTTTAGACCTTGTTTGTTTTAGTCTACACTATGTGCACATTTTTTAAACCTTGTTTTAGTCTACAGTACGTGCACATTTTTTATACCTTGTATGTTTTAGTCTACAGTATGTGCACATTTTTTATACCTTGTATGTTTTAGTCTACAGTATCTGCACATTTTTTAGACCTTGATGTTTTAGTCTACACTATGTGCACATTTTTTAGACCTTGTATGTTTTAGTCTACAGTATGTGCACATTTTTTAAACCTTGTATGTTTTAGTCTACAGTATGTGCACATTTTTTAAACCTTGTTTGTTTTAGTCTACAGTATGAGCACATTTTTTAAACCTTGTTTCTTTTAGTCTGCAGTATGTGTACATTTTTTAGACCTTGTATGTTTTAGTCTACAGTATGTGCACATTTTTTAAACCTTGTTTTAGTCTACAGTAAGTGCACATTTTTTAGACCTTGTATGTTTTAGTCTACACTATGTGCACATTTTTTAAACCTTGTTTTAGTCTACAGTAAGTGCACATTTTTTAGACCTTGTATGTTTTAGTCTACAGTATGTGCACATTTTTTAAACCTTGTTTTAGTCTACAGTATGTGTACATTTTTTAGACCTTGTATGTTTTAGTCTACAGTATGTGCACATTTTTTAAACCTTGTTTGCTTTAGTCTACAGTATGTGCACATTTTTTAGACCTTGATGTTTTAGTCTACAGTATGTGTACATTTTTTATACTTTGTTTGTTTTAGTCTACAGTATGTGTACATTTTTTATACCTTGTATGTTTTAGTCTACAGTATGTGTACATTTTTTAGACCTTGTTTGTTTTAGTCTACACTATGTGCACATTTTTTAAACCTTGTTTTAGTCTACAGTACGTGCACATTTTTTATACCTTGTATGTTTTAGTCTACAGTATGTGCACATTTTTTATACCTTGTATGTTTTAGTCTACAGTATCTGCACATTTTTTAGACCTTGATGTTTTAGTCTACACTATGTGCACATTTTTTAGACCTTGTATGTTTTAGTCTACAGTATGTGCACATTTTTTAAACCTTGTATGTTTTAGTCTACAGTATGTGCACATTTTTTAAACCTTGTTTGTTTTAGTCTACAGTATCTGCACATTTTTTAGACCTTGTATGTTTTAGTCTACAGTATGTGCACATTTTTTAAACCTTGTATGTTTTAGTCTACAGTATGTGCACATTTTTTAGACCTTGTTTGCTTTAGTCTACAGTATGTGCATATTTTTTAAACCTTGTTTCTTTTAGTCTACAGTAAGTGCACATTTTTTAAACCTTGTTTCTTTTAGTCTACAGTATGTGCACATTTTTTAGACCTTGTATGTTTTAGTCTACAGTATGTGCACATTTTTTAAACCTTGTTTGCTTTAGTCGACAGTATGTGCACATTTTTTAAACCTTGTTTTTTTTAGTCAACAGTATGTGCACATTTTTTAAACCTTGTTTCTTTTAGTCTACAGTTTGTTTATTTATTATTAATATTTCTTACTATCCGTAATATTTGAATAAATATCAGCTACATATTTTTAATTTTAGTTTAAAAAGTCCTGCAATCATTTTGTTACTATACATAATAACATTGGTCAGAGGTGCTGATTATTGGTTGCTGGTAATGATTGTTTCAAGGTTATCACTATATTTTAGTAGTAGCTTGCCTAACTCGACCTTTTTTATTTCTCACTACTAAACTGATTAGTAATATTATGCACTACATCTAGCCAAATGTGGCAGTTATAATTTTAACAAACAACTGAAAAACTGTCTAGGTTTAAAACTACCTTGAAGCAAATCAAGGCAAGAACGTTATAAATTTAGAAAGGTGCTAATCATGTTAATTTGATGAGTTTTTTTATAAATTGTTTAGCAGAACCATTAGGTTATAGTTGTCATCTGTTTATTACAACTTTTCACTGTGTGTTTTATTTCCTTGTAGAGGAATAGATCTTTTAAGTGTTGTTTATTAGGAAAATTTGCTTGGTAATAGCTTTATTCTAAACTTTGCTTTGTAACATGCCCTAAAGTTCTGATTGCAAATAAAGATGTTACATGATATATTTGTTGCTTAGTAAATGTAGGATCAGCTTGCTTAAAAGGAATTTTTGTTTTGTGAAAATGTTTCATCGACAGAGTTAGTAGGAAGTCTCACAAACTTTCCTGAATACACAAAGAGTCGGGGTACTCCTGTGGGAACTAGTATATTTCATTTCCTCGCAAGGCACCTAAGAAGGAGGATCCACGGGCTGCCATCGTCAAAATTTTTGTTAAAGTTTTAAATAATGTACTTTTCTAAATTTATTAAAAACCGGATATTTTCTTAGTGGCTTTGTTACGTTTAGTTTGTTGTTTCAAAATTTAAAAGTGAACAGATGTAATTAATATTTTAACAAAGCCACGTGAGTGTAAGTGATTGCCAAAGGTATGTTTTAAATTTAATTTTTTAAAAATATTTTAGTGTTTATGAAATCGGTAAATATAGGATAGCGTGCATAAACCTAGCTTTGTTTAAAAACTTTTAAAAGCTATGAACCTAAATATTTTAATTTGTGAAATAAAAAAAAAGCAATAAGCAAATTGTAATTAAAATGTAATACTTTGAATATAAAATTGTTTTGAAAATTAAATCTCTTTTATAAACTTAAACGCGAATTGAATGTAACCTGCCTTTGTTTAACGCTATTAAACAGACAGCCAGTCTGCCTGAGTTAATAGTGGTACAATTGTTTAGACAAACAATTGACCCGGCGAGTATCTGTAAGTACAAGTGGATAAAGGTAATTAAAGTTTTTTTTAAATAAGTCACTTTACAAAAACTGTGGAGTTACAGATTATGTTTGGTGAAGAAGATAGTTGGTCTTTTTTTAATTATTTTTTTGTTATGAGGAAATGTTTTTTTTCAAATCTTATTTTAATATAATTTTTTTTATTTGTAAAAATTTGTAGATGGCTGCACATGGTCTTCATCAAGAAGTTCGTCAGTGGTCAAGTAAAGATAACGAAATTATTGCTGCTGCTAAGAAAATGGCCCTTTTGATGGGGCGGCTATCACAACTTGTGAGAGGAGAAGGCGGTACAAAAAGAGATCTGATTGCCTGTGCCAAAGCTATTGCTGAAGCTTCTGAAGAAGTTACGAGACTAGCAAAAGAATTAGCTCGAGAATGTACAGACAAACGCATGCGAACGGTTTGTGCCTGTTATAGCATGTTTTTTTTTTTACTTTGCATATGTTTAAACCTATGTTAATAATTTATTCCAATATTTGTAGAATGTTTCAGTATCATGTTTTTACTCTATATCAAGAATTTTTAAAAAAGGAATAGCAACATGGTTTAATTTTTAATTTGATATAAATTTAATTCTCGAAAACTAATATATTTATAGAGTAAAATTTTATTTTTAGTAATACTATTTTGTTTGTTTTATTATTAAAATTTTTTGTACACTTGCGAGATTAAAAAGTATGCTCAAAAATAATACCAAACACTTCAAATATATGTATACTCGTTTCTCTAATTTATATTTAGTTTTAGAACATCTCTAAATGTATATATACCATCTTCACTTTTTCTTACATATTATTTATCTGTTCTATTTTGCAAACCTCATTGTTTTTGTGTGACTATTTTCATGAAGGTGGTCAAAGTATGTTCCTTAACACAATAGACATATAATTGGTTGCTTAACCATTGTTCTTTTCTAAAACAATTATGTAATAATTGTAGTTATATTTTTATATTTGGACTTAACATATATACTGCACTTTGTACCATTGCTTTTTAGGCAACCTTGAGTGTACTGACAGAGTAGAGTGGGGTGTTGAAAGTCAATATGTTAAGAGTGGGAGGAACTCGCTTGATGGTTAATTCTCTCTACCGTCAGTACATCCAATTTTAACAGGAGAGTCCTGCATGATATTTGAAAGTGATTCAAAAATAAACATTTCGTAAAGTTTTTAAGAAAGGTAGTCTTTATTATACCTTTATTTATTATTTTCTTTAAAACTTTACAATGGACAGAAAATATGAAAGTTAAACTCATGATCAATTCCCAAGATAAAATCTTACACATGACAAGAGCAGTGGACTCTGCAGCTTTAACAGAAGTCGATGAAATAATTTCAGACACGTTATCAGCCATGGGAAGATCCTTCTGTTATCACTGAAAATTTTGGGTTTTATAACGATCTTGGTGAGATGAGTTCTAAGACTGTTGATAAAAAGTAGATTGTATTCAAAATTCATGAGAAACTTATGAATCAGTATAGAGAAAGAAAAAATTTTTTTCATTAGAAGTGTTTTATAACATAAGTGTAATTACAGTCAAGAGTACAAAAATTATGTGAAGGTGAAAGAAAAAAACAAACAATTTAAGCAGGAAAAATTGTTTACTTCCACATATGACAGCAGTGGAATTATTGAAATGCTATGCGGGTTGCATAGCTTGTCGTTGCATCTAATTATCGTGTCCGTTGTTTTTATCTCAATACTTTTATTTCCACCATATACAGGGTTATTGGGGAGATCAAAACAGTGTATTAGACATTAAAATATTGTTTTATTTATCGGGTCACAATTAAAAAAAGAAATACAAATAATAAAACTCAATAAAAAAGACAGAGAAAAAAGATAATTTACATAAAAATCTAAAGTACCTACAACTAAAATATACTACACACTAAAATTTACCACTCAACATTTAACTCGGAATGTTTCTTTCCTTTATAAGGAAATATATTTAAGTACATCCTTTTCAAAACCTTTGAACACCATTTCTACAGCCCAGATATGTCTCGCCATGGCTATTTTTGTTTGCTCTATAAGAGGAGCTTAGGGGTGGAATGTTCTGAAAGTCGGTCAAAGCTCACATCCCCAATCGACTGATAATTCAACTTCTAAGTTTTTAAAATAAGTTTAAATAACACTTCAACCTAAGTTTAAAGAAATGTTTTAAACTAAGCCTTTATAGTTCTGGAGGAAATGTTAAAAGAGTGCAGGAGACTATTTTGGAAAACAGTTTTCATTTGAAGATTTTTATGATTAATACTTATAAATGTTCTTTAATCAGTCTTTTCATAGATTTCTTATATTTGTCGAATCATCATATGTAAATGTAAGAAAAATCTGTAAGTAGAAACTAATGCATAAATAAATAACTTATGTTTATTTATATGTTCTTTATGTGTGGAGAAATAGCATATATGAATATATTGATAGTTACACTGACAGAAACAATAACTGTTGCTAAATGAAACTTTTGTCTGTGCTTTTAGAGCCTGTTGCAAGTCTGTGAAAGGATTCCTACAATAGGTACTCAACTGAAAATCCTATCAACTGTAAAAGCAACGATGTTGGGCGCTCAGGGTAAATTAATATATTTTTTTATTCTACATAGTCCATATATATTTAACCCATATTTAACTATATTTACATTATTTAAGGACATCTCATTCTCTCTATGAATAGATATATGAATGTGTGTGTTTTACTAAAATTGTAGGATGTACTTTCTTTAATTATACTGAATCCGGATGTTTAAAACCTTTTAGAATTTTATTTTAAAAATTTTATAAACTGTCAAGAAAGGCTTTAATAGGATGATTTATTTACAATAGAAAATTATAGGTTAGGAAATACATGAAAATTTCAACAACAAAAAAATCAAGTACAAAAATTTTAAAACTGATAACTAATTTGTCTAAACTATTTTTTTTTCTCAGAATCATAAAGTAAACTGGAGCTATCTTTAGCCTAAAAACAAGTTTTCTTGCAATCTCAAAGATATCTTCTAAATTTAAAAAAAGTAACAAAAATAAGGAAGGAACCTGCCCCTGCTAATATTTCATAACTTGTTCATGAATTTTTAACACAATACAATGTAGTTGATGTCTCAGCCTGCATTTTCACCAGCTGTAATGCAGTGTGATTTTTCTCTGTTTCCAACAATTAAAAGGACCTAATAATGACCATCACTTTACAAGTATAGATGGGATAAAAAATGCATCACTGCAAGAGCTAAAAGGTCTATTACAGGAAAGTATGTATTAGTAGTTCAAGTTAAAAAATAGAAACAAGCCGTGTAAAGGAACATTCAGTATTTCTTATATAATTACTGAAGACCATAGTTTTTATCTTAAAACTAAAAATATTTTTTTTTTTAAGTTACAGAAAATCAGTATCCCATAAATCTACTAGTGGTAAATGAATGACATCATAAACATTAATTGTTGTAAATAGTTTTTTCTGGTGGATTTACGATTAAAACATCTAGATATGTTTCACTCTCTTCAAATTAATCTTAGGTTGATTACGTTCAATTAAATTTAATTTTTTACTCTTTATTTTTTAATTTTAAAATATATGGCTTATAATTATATTAACCAGCTAGTTTTGTCTTATACTTTTTCAAACTCCTGAGGTCTGTAATAGATTTAATTTTGTTTGTAATTATATATGTATATATATATATATATATATATATATATATATATATATATATATTTACATATATTATAAAAAATATATATATTAGATTACATATGTAGGGTCTGGCACCTCTAAAAAAAACTCCTACATTTTAAAAGGTAGTTACAAAAAAAATAAGACATATAGAAAACATACCTTTATTGGTGAACAATGAATACTATGCCATTTTGAATTACTTCCTTTTTAAACTTATATCTGCCTAATGACATCCTCCATTGTTGCTACATTGACGAAGTCTATCCCGGACGATCTTTATAGTTTTTGTGTCATTTCTCTTAGTGTTAACAAACGAATTATCATTAGCAAACGAATTAAGTGTTTGCAGATTTGTGGGACGATGTTTGTACACTTCAGCCGTTAAGTATCCCCAAAGAAATTTTGTTTGTTTACAGTACCTGATAAGTGGAAGTGGACCTCATTCGAAGAAATAAACAAAGCACCAGGGGGAATGCTCTGAAGAATTTCCCCACACATAGCTCTGGGAGTTTCAAAATCATTCTCACTTAATTGCTTGGTAACCATCATTTTGGATGGGTGCATATTGAGCTCTCTATGGAGAATTCTGTTTACACTCCTATTGGATAATCCCAGGGTAACTGAATGTTTAAGTGCTGAGCGCCTTTGGGATTGTTGGACAAAGGATCTCACTCGCGGTACATTTTCGGGTGTTGTTGCTGTCCGAGGTCGGATAGGTTTTCTTTTTAGTCCTGAGCCTGTTTGTATAAAGTTTGACACCCACAGTTGAATACTTTCCTATCAGGAACACGATCATGTCAGCTAAGTTCAAATCAAATATGAAACGCTTGCTGAGTAGCAATCACAGAAGTACTGTTACTAATAAACTCCTCTACAACAAACCCACGATGCTCACCAAGCCAAGCCATGATGCACACTGAAAATGATGTACACCGCTTTCAAACAGTACCAGTACCACATCAATGCTACTACTTGGACTCACACAACAGTTTCTTCAAATACAGGAGGTTTTATTGCCAGACCCTGTATATTATTTTAAAGAAATCTTGATGTAATATATATATATATATATATATATATATATATATATGTTACATCAAGATTACTTTAAAATGGTTTAATATCTTTGCAATAAATAATTTGTTTCAGTGTTTTTAAGATTGAGCTATAATTTGAAGATTTATCAAAGATTAATTTAGTTATTGTTAATAACATTAACTGTAGCTGTTTAACACTAAGCTTATAATCACTGCTGTACATAATAATGCTTCTTTTCTAACAGAGTCTCTGCCACGAAGGGAGTTAGCCGAGCTTCAAGGGGGTAACTGTTTTGGCGCTATATTTTGCACGATTTTGCATTTTGTTTTAAATTTTGAAATACTTCTGCATGATTTATTTGGATTTGTAATTCAAGAATTCAGGAAATTGTCCTGTTATTGTAGTTGTTTTATGAATGAGAATATTTTATAATAAAAACAGAATTTATGATGATAGATCATCAATAAAATATTTTGCTTTATGGCAATTATTTACAGCTTCTTAAGCTTTTATAAAAACTACTCTTTATGCCATAGTTGACACACACACACACACACACACACACACACAGATACACTAACACACACACACACACAGACACACACATATATATATATATATATATATATATATATATATATATATATAGAGAGAGAGAGAGAGAGAGAGAGAGAGAGAGAGATTTTGGACTAGGAGACTGACAGACTTACCTTGGTAAGAGTCCACTCTGTAGTCTTGAAATAGAAACACATAAAAGCACTTAACCAATGATATATTTCAACCACACAGTGGTCTTTGTCAATCAAAGAGAAAACACAAAAAGAAATATGAGAGAATGAAATAAAATAAATATAAGTTGTAATCACAGATTGTGTAGAAATCAGATGTCACAGATGCACAGATTAAAGATTAATCTTTACTGCCAATAGTTTAAAACAAATTTTTTGCCATGTGTTTGGATTCCAAAAATGCCTAATCTAATTCAGGCTTAAATTTATCTGTAAATGATTAACCACTAAGTGTTTGATGATAACTTGCTTTAACCATAAGTATTTTTTTTTCTCTAGTTGTAAAAGCGAGCAGTTTGCAAAACAATTTTAGTTTTTAGGGTTTTGAAAGAGTTTATGTCTTGAGAAAATATATTTGAAATATTGAATAGATGAATACAATCTTGATTAACCTCAAAATTTGGAAGTGGGATTTTGGTAAACGAAGAGACTTGTGCTTCCTAGAGAATTAGCATTTCTTCTAAATAAAAAACCCAACAAATTTTTTTATCTTTAATGGAATCCGTATTAACATGTCTGTGAACAGAAAAAATAGTATATACTAAATGTCTTTAATATGGAATCTTTTAGTTTTTAGTATAAATTTTTGTTTGTATGCAAATTGAAATTTCTACTTACTCCATAAACTAATATATTTAAAGTGTAAGCACAAGAAATAGATACTGTAGTACAGTAATGTACCAGAAGTTACAAGATAGTTTTACACTAAGAGTATTTACTAAAAATAATGTATTACATTCTCTCATTGAGAAAATTGTGATCCACTCTATATACCCTTTTCTTTTTAAAAATGTAATAATATCATGAAAACAAAATACATCCAATTTTATAAAAAAATCTTTTTCTGTTTGTGTCAATTGAGGAAACAGTCTCTGGTTTACAGGAAAAAGGAAGCTGGTAATATTATCCCTCAAGTTTTTAATTTTAAACTATCCTGTATTACAACATAAAAATGCCATAATTTTCAGAAAAATAATAGATGCATATAGTGTAGGATCCTTCTTTTGCCTACATTACTTTTTTAGTTATTGTTAGTCATTGGAAAATATTATTTTAAAAGTATTAAGTAATTAAATTGGTGAAAACCTAATTTGTTTTCAAGTTAGTCAGACTTCCAATATTTCTGTTTCTACATATATTTTTTGTTTAACACTTTAGCTGCCGGCCACAGTATCAGCGTTTTCCCAGAGAATTGCCAAAATTTTATAAGCTTATTTTTAAACAATGTGTATTTATTTTTTGTTCCCCTATCATATCTAAGTATAAAAATACGTTTCTTAATATTATAAAATATATAAAAACAATTGGCTCGACATAGTTTTTTTATACAGTAAATGATACCTAAATAAACTCCGTCGGGCCAATTGGCCCTATATTGTTTTTGAAATATTTATATTTTCTTATCTGTGCAACATTGTCTTAATATTTTTTGTGTGTAAACAATAAACAACAAAACCACAATTTCATGTTTTGGTTATCCACACAATAAGCTGGCTGGCGAGAAAAGTGTTTATCACGAAGACATCTTTACGTGTCACATGTGATTGATTTGTGAGTTTATAAATATTTTGTATATAGAGCGGAAGTGTAAACATATTCACTGTCTGATATGTAATGTTTCAGATCCGATTAATATTACACAAGATTCATATTAAGTAAAAGTTTTGAAACTTAATAATTCACTTTTTAAGGAATTTACGTTATAATATACTTCCTAGTAAAGATGAGTGTATCCAAGTGTACCAATATTTGTACTTAACTTCAACAGAAAACGATTTTTGTGAGAATTATTGTACAACTAAATATTTAGTCTTTTTTTTAGGTTTTGTGAAATTTTAAAAACAGTAGTGAAAATCAATATAATACCTCATTAAAAATGATTAATTTTATTATGAAAGTATATAAAGATAAACTTCTTTCAATGAACCAACTTGTTTGATGGGAATAACCAACTACACTTCACTAAAATTGTTAAGAAATATGTGTGTCGGGCCGTAACTCCTGACGAAAAGCTCCTAAAATAACATCTTGTTTAAAGTGCTGTCAGCATTAATTTATCAAACAAAAACGATCTTAATTATATATGTAAGTAGTGTGAAGCTTGTTGTTTAATACTGTGCATTTATTTTTCCAAAAGTAGCAACACAGATTGAGTAATACGAATAAACCTAAAACATTACTAGACAACAATGTCGGGCCTAGCGGTTCGACGATATTCGATTCAGCCTACTGAATTGTGGCAGCTAAAGAGTTAATAAAAGTACTGTTTTACAATGTAAATTGTATTTTATTGTATTATTTTATTGCGCAGATTTTACTCCACTGGGATGAGGATTTGTATTATTATCAAGTTATTGTATATTCCACTGTTATAATAATGTAGAACCAGTAAAGTTAAAAATTGAATGTGTGCATGAATAAATGATTCAGCTTTTTCTACAACATAATATGGTTGTGTTTAATTTCAGCATGTTAAAATTATTTCAGTATTTTCTTGTTTGTTAATTTCTAGTCTTATCCAAAATTCGAGTTCAGTCTAAAGAAACTGCTTACAAGGTAGCTTTTAGTAAGTTCCAATGTGAGCTTAGTAAAGTTTGTATTTGTAAATAGAAAAAATACAATAAAAATTATGTTCTAACATGTATTTGTTAAATCTACAGGTTTTTTAGTAGTTTTATGAGAGCATGGTTAGATTTAGAATTGGCAGGGTTATTAAGATGTTTAAGTTTATCAAAACGCGCCAGGATATTAATTTTTATTGTAGCTCAACATTGTATTGCAAGTATACTTGTACTTAACTTGTTATTTTGTTTCTTATGGGTGATGGTTTAATTGAAGTTTTTCTTATTTTTATCTGTTCTCACGTCATCTCAGGCCTTATGATTGGTGCTAGTAAGTTTCAAGTCTGTTCTTGGTAGTAGTTTCTTTTTGTGCAATTTGAAGTGTTTACTAAAAAATTCCATTAAAAGATGTTGGAATTTGTATTTATAGGCAGATTTTTCAAATAAGTGACATTTTAAAATTATAATCAGCCCATTTCATTTAAAACACAAGCTATAATACGAGGCGTGTTTTTTAAGTAAGTACCGTTTTGCCACACCGCTACAGCAGCGCTGCGGTCGGCGTTTTGCACATGCGCACTGGGTACCTACATCTGTTGTCTAAGCACTGACGCCATTACCGTCTGATTCTTCCTTGTTTACGTTGTGTACTGAGTGTTTAAGATGCCTCCGATAATCGTGAGTCCCGCCGACTGTGAAGTACGAGCTGTTAGAAGATTTTTTAGTGCTAAAGGCCTAAAAGCTACCGAAATTCATCGTGAGATCTGTGCAGTTTGCGGAGAAAACATTATGAGTGATGGAATGGTAAGAAAGTGGGTGAGATAATTTAAAGATGCATGCACAAATGTGCACGATGAACAACGGAGCGGGCGTCCTTCGCTCGTTAATGAAAGTTTGGTGCAGAAAGTGGACAATACGGTTAGACAAAACAGACGCTTTACGGTTTTCTTCTTGTGGGATGACTTTCCTGATGTTTCTCGTAGTGTTTTGTATGGCATTGTGACCGAGCACTTGAATTACCGAAAATTGTGCACACGTTGGGTACCGAAAATGTTGACGGATGTGCACAAAACCAAACGTTTAGGTAGTGCATTGACTTTCCTTGAGCGGTACTACAACGACGTTGATGATTTTTTAAGCCAAATTGTTACGGGCGATGAAACATGGGTGGCCTACGTCACACCAGAATCAAAGCAACAGTCCATGGAATGGCGGCATTCAAATTCACCCAGAAAAGTGAAGTTTAAGCAAACAATTTCTGCCCGGAAAATCATGTGCACAGTTTTTTAGGTCAGAAAAGGAGTATTGCTTGTGGAATTTTTGCCTCGTAATGAGACAATCAATTCAGAACAAAAGACGTGGCAAGTTGAGCAAGGGCATCGTTTTGCTGCAAGACAATGTCCGTCCGCATGTGGCGAATCAGACCAAAGACCAAAGATCTCATCACTTCTTTCCGATAGGAAGCTTTAGATCATCCTCCGTACAGCCCTGATCTGGCGCCCAGTGACTACCATCTGTTCCTGCACTTGAAGAAACACCTGGGCGGTCAGCGTCTTCAAGATGATGACGAAGTCAAAACAGTGGTGATGCAGTGGTTAACAACTCAGGCGGCAGACTTCTATGAGGAGGTTATTCAAAAACTGGTACAACGTTATGACAAGTGCCCCAATATTGCCGGAAATTATATAGAAAAGTAGATTAAGGTACAGGCTTTCATGTAAAAATAAAATTATTGAGATACCTTAGCACGTCTTTTTTTAATTTCAAAACGGTACTTACTTGAAAAACACGCCTCGTATGTAGTAAAAACATTGTTTCCTAAATTTGTCCACATAATTTACAATTATGTTAAGTAAGAATAAATAGAAAGAAATTCTCCTATTTTTCATTGGGGTTAGAGTTATAAAAATGTGTGTTGACTGAGATTGCAAGGGATAAGATTAATCAAAGATACAAGGTATTGCTAATTAAAGGTTACGGATTTTGCTAAAATTCCAATTATATAAAAACATCGAAATACTATAGAAATAAATTCATTAAAAATATGTAAATTATACTTGCAGTTGCCAAAAACTGAATATTTTATTTGTATTCATAAGTATGTAAAATAAACCTTACTAAATGTCTGTATACAGAGTGGCAACTGAGTATTTAAGACAGGTTGTACTTTTGCATTGCTGTACAATCTTGTTGAATACAATAGGTAACCTCTTGGCTACTGTAATTCAACTATTGTTGGTTTCATTTTTCTTAAATCAGACTACATATTATAGTTTTAGTTTTTAGTGCGTTTTGCCTTAAAACAGAAAAAAAATAATAAAAATTACAATAATTGTTAACAACTTATTTTGATAAATAGGGTGGTGAAAACCAACCCTATTTACTAATTAAAGGAGAATAACACTAATTGCATTGTTATAAACTATACTATAAAATAAAACTCTTACAAAATGAAAAACATTCCAGCTTTTATGCTATACTGTTTGAATAGATTTTACTAGAGACATTTTCTAAAATAAATATAACCCTCAATTAATTTTAGTATGATAATTATATTTTCAGTTGTAGGATTACCAAGATAAAATCTATCAATTTGAATTTTAAAAAAATTTTGACAGTGTAATAACCATTTTTTAACAAAATATTTTTTCAGGTAGTTTTTAATTTTCTCCAATTTTATTCAAAGTAGTTTCATGATGAAAATAAAAGTATTTAATGCTCTAAGCATACCCTTCAAATTGCACATTAGTCAAATCTTTTTGCACAGTTTTATTTTTTTACAAGCACTGTAGAATAAAGACTAGTATAATGGCTCAAACATTTTCTTATTTAACTTGTTAACTAATTACAATAATACTTTAAATAGTGATACAATTAAATTTTTGTTATACATATAATTATGAAAAAATAATGTAGTACCTAAATGGAATTGGAGAGATTTCATGGCAAAAAATAGCTGTCAATGATAGTAGTTAGCTTGGGTTTTAGTACTAAAAAATAATCATTATACGAGGAGTATTTTTAAACTAAGGGCAGTTTGTTTATATTCCCTCATAGTTCGTGTGCACGCCGCAACAAGCGTTTGCGTCGCGTCCCGGCATGCTTTGGTAACAACTACGCTCAGTTACAGCTGTGAAGCTAACCTGTGCGTTATGTTCTGTGCTTGCAAAATGTTATAAGGTTATCGAATCGCCTGTCCCTTGCAAAGTTCGTTTGGTGATACGGCTTTTGTCGGCAAGAAACATGTCTGCTGCAGAAATTCACTGACGGATTTCTGAAGTTTACAGTGCTAATGCCATGTGTGAAGGAAAAGTGGGTTCGAGACTTCAAAGATGGCCGCGTCAATGTCCATGACAAAACGAGATCTTGTCGTCCATCTCTAATGTCAGACGATTTGCTGGCTTCAGTTGAAGCGAAAATTCATGACAACAGACGCTTCACGATCACTACTACGAATTTCCCAAAGTTTCGAGGTCTGTGATTTACAAAATTGTTCATGAAAATTTAAACTTTAAGAAACTGTGCTCGCGTTGGGCCCCTAAACTCCTGACGGAGGAGGACAAACACAAAAGACTCGAGAGTTCCTTGAATTTTCTGTCACGTTATGACAAAAATTTGTGATGACATGCTGATTCGGATCGTAACTGGAGACAAAACGTGGGTTTCGCATTTCACTCCCGAATAGAAACAACAAAGCATGGAATGGAGACTCACGCAATCTCCTGTAAAGGTCAAAGCCAAACAGACTTTGTCACAGCGCAAGATCATGGCACCCGTGTTTTGGGATAAGCATGGTGTTTTGCTGGTCGACTTTATGGAACGAGGAACGACAATAAATGCAGAAGCCTACTGCCAAACCCTGAGGAAGCTGCGCAGAGCAATTCAAAACAAGAGACGTGGCATGCTCACAAAAGGAATTTTGTTTCTGCACGATAATGCAAGGCCTCACACTGCCGCTCAGACCCGAGCTGCATTGGATTCTTTTGGCTGGGAGGTTTTGGACCACCCACCCTACAGCCCTGACCTTGCGCCGAGCGACTTTGATCTCTACCGCCATCTGAAACATCACTTGGGGGGCAGCCGTTATGACGATGACGACGAATTGAAAACGGCCGTGAATTCTTGGTTATCACAGCAGGAGGCAAGTTTTTATGAAGAAGGTTTCCAAAATTTAATTGTGAGATATGATAAGTGTTTACAAAAACTTGGAAACTGTGTAGAAAAATAGATAAAAGTATGTAGATTCCTGAAAATAAAATTAGTTTTTCCAAATTTCCTTTTGTTTTTTTTTTATTTTCAAACGGCCCTAACTTTAAAAACACGCCTCGTATCAATCTTTTTTATTTTTGTTGAATACTGAATAGATTATTAAAGTAGTTTTTATTTTAATAAAAATTATTTTATCCTATTTTAAAAACAGTTTTAAAATTATTACTGTATTTGGAATGAATATAAAATTTTTCTTATAGGATTATGAAAGTGGGATGGCAGTTAGTGTTCTATCTGTGTGTTTGTGTCCTGTATATTTATTAAAAAAATGCTTTACATACATCTTTCAAATGTTGTTGTTTTTTCGAGTTTCCAGTGTTCAAGGCAATTACACCAGTCACCTCACTCATACATGTCCTTGTAATAATCTAATGACAAGTAATAATCATAATTATATAATTGTCATTATTGGCAAATAAATAATAGGCCCAAACAATGGTATAACAATAAATAGATCAATATAAAATATCTATTTTCAAAAAAAAACCTGCCTAGGTACTGACACAATGGTATATAATCTCTAATGTTAAATAAAAAGATGCTGAAGGTAAATTTGTTTAACTTTATCAGAATCAATTTTTGACCCTTTGATATCTATTTTCTTTGAAATCTAACAATACATTTACTTTATTGGATTCAATCCTCAAAAAAATATAAAGTACTCAAATTTCAAATACATTTTTTAACTTATCTAATTATTACTTATGAGGATAATATATATCATATAATTACAGCTTAAATAAAATAAATCTGCCTGTAATAAAATACTGAATCTGTTATAGACTTTTGAAGTTAAATTTTCTTTAAACAATATAAAACTAATTATAAATAGAAAAATTTAATAATTTTGTATCAAAAGGAAAATAATATAGAATAATATTAATAATAAAGCGTCAAAAATAAAGGATCAGACAAATATTATGCATTTCTAAAGCATTACATGAAAAATTCTCTCAAATATGTTAGTTGAGAATGTAAAAATGATAATAATTATAGAAAAGGCAGATAACTGTAACTGTGCTCAGTTTTTGTTCCTTGCATATTTGTAATAAATAATAAAATTAATATTCGTATGCAATAGTCTTTCAACAAAATTAGAGATATATTTCTAAGAGAGCTTTTATTTATTTAAAAATAGTCTTTTAAAATATTTAAAAGATAAATAAAACAGTCTAGTGACAATTAGGTATGGATTTTGTTTTAAATATATCAGTTGAAATGGATTCTATTTATGAAATATTAAATTATTCTGAAGATTTAAAAAATGTTTTAATTTCATTGAGAATAATGGCTTAGTTATATTTATGTAACAATTAAGTTACATTTAAAGATTTATTTTTACAAACGTCTAATAAATATTTTAAATAATTACTTACAGGTACAGAAGAAGATCAAGAAGCCACAGACATGCTAGTGGGAAATGCTCAGAATTTAATGCAGTCTGTTAAAGAAACTGTACGTGCTGCCGAAGCTGCTTCTATTAAAATTCGTACTGATGCAGGAATACGTTTACGATGGGTACGACGTCAGCCTTGGTATCATTACTAGGTATGTGTTATTAACACTGTTTGCTTTTAAACACTGTTTTAGAAAATGAGAACTTGCAGAAATTATAAATTTTATAAAACAACTAAGAAATGCCAAAAATTTATACTTATAAAGAGGTAAGGTAAATTCATAGCCTTTACAGAATGTAAAAATGTTTCTGCATCACACACCAATCCCCTGCCACAACAATAGGTTGCTGAACCTTATGCTTATGTATTCTGTGAATATACAAAATGCTGGAAACAAAGCATCAACGTAAATAACAGCAATATATATACACAACCCCCCCCCCTGAAAACCCACAAAAGAACAGAGAAATCTGAACACCAGACAAGTTTTAACAGCTCTTTGGGACCGAAAGAGTATAATCGACTAGGTTTATCTTTGGTCGCCTTTCTTTCAGCCCTTACCTGGTACCTAACAATTTTGATTTGTTGCTGAAATTGAATTAATTTATTTGTAGAAAACAGTTTTAACAGAAATAAAGAGCTCAGAGAAGTGAGCAACATCATGGCTTTGATTGTTGGGGGCTGGTTTGTCAGACTTTGTGGAATCCTAGGCAAAATAAGGATATAACATTGATTATACGTTTTCTGTATACATATGTAAACATACTTTTTCTGATCACCAACAACTTCCACCCAAGTTCAAGACTTGGTGAATGAAAGTTGATCCTTTATTATATAAAGAGTCCTATTTGGATATCCCTCCAATTGAGTTTAAGGATAGGCTGTAGCCATCTTAGTTCTCTGTTCTGTTCTTTGTAACTGTTCACAAAAAAGACCCATCTGTAAAGCCTGGCATGATCACTGATTAATGATTCTTTGATAAATTAAAACATTTTAATTAAATATATTACATAGTAAGTGATAATAGCAGAATGGGGTTAATCATTCTAGAATAATGGGTATTTGTTAATTTTAACATTAATTTATAAGCGAATTGTGCAATTCCATAACATTGTAAATAGCATTTTTGACTAAATGCGTTTTATTGCAATTCCGCGCTGTAAATGCCATGTTTTATATTGGCAAAGCAGACTCTCTGCCTGCTTCTGCCCATAGTGGTAAGAATATCAACAAAAATACTATTGTAAACTCCAGAATACGGAATCCCAATATCCAACATTGGAAAATTAACTATTCAACAAGTTTTTTTTGTATTTACTTCTATTTTATGTTCTACTGTCTTTTTTTCCATTAAATGCAACTGAGTGAATTTAAAGGTGTGATTCTTGCATGGTGGATACAATGTTTTGACTTGGATATATCACATCATTTACAATGTCTTGGAAATGCAACATATGGTTAATATTTGTAAATTTTTATAATTATATTAAGATATTTGTAAAAATAGTCTTACATTTTGATAATCAAATACTGCCCTTACATGGATATGTTATTCCTGATCCTGTAAAAATATGTTTTAGGTATTTATAATGTTTTGGAAATGCACGATTCAAGTAACTTGAATATAACTTTCATTTAAAAAATGTTTAATAATGTTTTAGGCAAATGGAAAATAACTACTAGTGCCTGACCTGTGCCATGGATAGGTACAATAACCACACCTCTACTTCCTTCTATATTAGCTTTATTGCATTATAATGAGGTATTTTTTGACATAAATTTAATTTCACACTAGTTCTGACTTTACAGCTTTATGATGAAAATAAAATGAATTAGGTATCTTACCTAATTATCTTATTATTTATAAGATAAGGTTGGTGACTTACTTATTTATTTTTATTTTATGATTCTTTTTAGCTACAATTATTGTTGTATATTTTATCGAATTGATAGGTTTCATTAAGATACACTTTGTAAATGTCATTTTACACATTTATGAGAACATTTATAAATACAAATAATTCATCATATTTTGGTTTCTTTTAAAGGAATATACTGACATGCACCGAGTTGAAATTGTAATTTATGAGCTTGATGTTGGACCAAGTCGGTAATTTGTCCATTAGTTTTAATGTTAACTCAGTTTGTGTATGTTAACTTTAGGCACAACGCATGAATTGCATTATTTCTACTTTCTTTTGAATTAAGTAGCTCTTATAAACTTGTATAATTTTTTATTTTAGTAAGTTGGCCAAAATAAGGTAAGGTACCTCTTTTAGTACCTTTTGAAATTATTAATTTTGAATAGGGATGGGCTGATTCGTGGAATCGTTAATTCTAATGGTATCGAGGAATCATCAATACTCGATTCTCCATTGATTAAATCGAGGTTGAACATTTTGTGTAGCTTATTATTTTAAATCAGAACTTTTAAAACTCTTCGCCATATGACCAAAATGTTAACTAAATTCATTATTACAGAATATTATATAGGCCTATATATCTTGAAAGAATCAAGAGTTGAAAGAAAAAATTGATAATCTGAATCAGAAATTTTAGGTATCAGCCTATCCCTAGTTTTGAATCATAAATTATCATAAATATTTTATGCTGAACTAGAACCGTCCTCTTAAATTTAATAAGTAAAAGAAAAATATTTCAGTTACTAGTCTACTACTGGACTTTGTTTTAATAAATGTCTTTATTATTTATTGATAGTGAATGACATGAATACTTCCACAAAAGTATTTTCTGTTATCACAGAGAATTAAACAATGAAATTGTATTAAACATTTACATTTTTAATAAAATTGTAAAAATGTTTCTTGGTATTTATTTACCGTGTACAATTTTAACAAAAAAAATTATACCGGCCGACGCAGAAAGTCATCAGAGATAAAAACAAAAATTATTACAACTCTCGCTCACACCCCAATAATTAATAATTTTGGAAAATTGTAATTCCCCCTTATATGCTGCTAATAGTGCTGGTAAAAATGCACATTGACCACCCTGTAATCGTTTTATTACAGTGCTTATAAAACGAATGAAAAACATGTTCTGACGCTATATTGGCAATTATTGTTTGTTGTTGCCACAGAAGGTTAATTTTATATACCTATGAAATATCCAGTCAGGATAGACTTAGTTGTAAGTTTATATGTTTAACCAAAAGTACTCATGTAAGGCTAGAATAGAGATCACGTGATGTCACTTAGCAAAAAGTATTACTCCGCAGAAGTTGACATTTAATTAAGTAACGTAATGTTGTATAAAATTACAACCAAATCTATCCTGACTGGACACTTTACAGGTATATAGTAATTTATAAAATTACAACCAAATATATTCTAATTGGAGACATACAACAGTGCGCTGTTGATACGCAAACGTAGTACTTCTGACTACTCCGCACTGAATTTTTAACCCGACTTTAATTTGATAAAATGGTATTCATTTCCCTGAGCAAGAATTTTTGTTATTTTTTTGTATCCCTGATGACTTTCTGCGTCAGCTGGTGTAATGTTTTTTGCTAAAATCGTACATGTGGGCACGGTAAATAAATACCTGTTTCTTTATTCATTTTCAAGATTATAGAAAAATCTACTTTGTAAAAACTAAAATTAATTAAAATTTTGTGAAATTTAATCAAACCAAACTATTTTGATTAAATTCAGTTTACAATAAAAGATTAAAACAGAGGAAAAATGTCTAGTAGTATTATGAAGATTCTCCGATTTCTCAGCTATTAAATACTCACATCTATAATAGTTCTATTGTAGGTTTGAATAAGTTGAAATTTGAAAATTCCTTTTCAGTTTTAAGAATATATTAATATATATCTATACATCGTCTATATGTTTTTATAAAATGGGAACTATTTTTACTATGTCCTGTTTTTCATAATGATAGTTCAATTATTTTTGTTTACAGTTTTTAACATAAATATTAAAACAAAATTCACCACTTTGTTTTTTTTTTTTGAAAATTATATTTATAATGGTGTTGTGAAGTTGATGAATTTTAATTTTTATTCACCTTTGAAGTTCTTGTTTTATACAGAAAAAGGTGTTTTAATATAAAAGTTGTACTATAACTCAAAGCTCTTGACAGAACATAAAACAACCAAAAACAGAAAGTTTACATGCTTTCGACAATTTATAGGCGAGTGAGCAGATCAATAAGTATATTGGACTACCAATGTAAAGGAGTTGAGTTTAATTCTCGGTGGTCCTAAAGAAAATTAGTGTGGTGTTTCACTTCTTCTGTAAAAATAAGTACCTGGAGTCAAACTATGAAAAGTGATTATGGAATAATTTTCTCTCTTTAGTGTCAGTTTTTACACACTATAAATGTATTGAAACCTATTCTAACCAGGGATTACCACTGTCACCATCTGGCAACTAGGAACAACTTGGCGATCCTACTGTAGAAGTTCCTGATCCCATGGCTGCTTATTGTTTCTGATGCATCTACATTAATTCAAAGTATGTGCCTGGAGCTTTAGTATGTCACGCAGGTAGATTTAAAACTTACATGACTCAGTGGTCTACTTTCTTTAATTTTTACATCAAATTTTCAAATTTATGAAGTTGAGGTGATAATTATCTTTGTGGTCTGATTAAAAATTAAATTATGAAACATCAGAAAGAATGTTACTCCCATTATCACTTCTAATTTTTTTTCTTTCTAACAGTTCTCTTTTACCCCTTGATGTTATAATACAATCACTAATTCTGTTTAAAGAAGATATTCAGGGATCACATACATGATACAAACGCAAACAAGGTAATAATAATACTGCCCAGACATCATAACTTTACAAAATGGATTCTCCATTTCCTTACAAGGAGGCTTAATGGAGACAATTCCTTATGACCCAACTCTGACAGAAAATAAATCTGCCTTTCATTAATAAAGTCCTTCTTTTCATGTCTTATTTTAAAGCTATCTATTTAAAATATGAAAATTTTTAAAGTATTCAAGAATAATAATTGACGTTCCAATTTTAATGATATTAACTTTCCTTGTTTTGTGTTTTACACAGAAGGCTATGATAATGTTAGAAATTAGGGACTGACGGTGAGTTAGTATGAATGAATAATAGTAGCCATTTATGTAGAAATGATTAGTTATTCTAATCTTTATCAGTTATATATCATTAGATAGGAAAACAAACAAACTTCTATTCCTTACTGTTCTCTATTGTTTTCTAAGGAAAAGTTTTTGATATTGTTGTTTATAGTCATTGCACCAGCTGATATTTTTAATTCAATATCTGAAGTATTTCATGATTTTAGCCCTTGATAATGAGACAAAATACACATGAAACCTTTTTTATAAAAACAAACAAATTAATGAAGTTATTTCTAGCAAACCTTTGACTAACAACAAAATTACAGGAACTATTTACGAAATTAAAATAATTTTGGCTCAATGTAAATATTACTAAGAAGCAGCATGTGTTATGATAAATATTAACTAAAATTGGGTCAGTTCCATGAAAAAACAGTATTTAAGAATTTTAAAATTCTGTAGTTTAAAACTTTTACCCTAAGGTAAGCATATTTGCCAACATCGATCATTTAATTATTTTTGTGAAAACTGGAATATAAAGTTCATTGTAGTATAGTCTACAGGTACTTAGTCAAGTTTGTGTTTTTCATTGTAAAATAGTTTGCTTATACAAAGCATATGGACAACAACTTAAAGCAACTGTGGCGTAAATGTTTATATTAATTAAAACAACCTCTCACCACAAATTCAACAAATTTTATTTTAACCTTATGTACATTTCGACTACAAAGTAATCATCTTCAGAGGTATTTTTACTAATAACTGTAAAAATACCTCTGAAGATGATTACTTTTTAGTCGAAATGTACATAAGGTTAAAATAAAATTTGTTGAATTTGTGGTGAGAGGTTGTTTTAATTAATATAAAGTATATGGAGTGATGTATGGTGTACATTTAAAATGATTTAAATAGATCCTTTCAAAATGACAAGGAAAATAACTTGTATGAACAGATATATCTAAAGAGTGGCAAAAATTAACTCAACAAAGAATGTGTTCTAAGATACAAACTCACATTTTTCTCTTAAACAAATAGGACGGTGAAGCTATAGAATGATTAACTTGAAAAAGTATGAGAATTTTTGTCTACAAATATTTACAGCTTAATATCTTTCATTTCATACTATTTCTCAAGTAGTAGTTTTGAGTATTTATTTATGATGATTTTGATAACATTTGTTTTAATTTTATATTGACGATTAAAGTTAATATTATCACCAAACGCAAAGTAAGTGCTACTATAGGCAAGTTTAAACATTTTTTAAAAGTGTAAGTAATATTATCAAGTAAGTGAGTATTTAATAGATAATTATAATGATGTCTAACATTAAATAAAATTCTAGTAATACGAAGAAGTTGAACTAAGAAAAGTATTTATATTAGTATTAGACATTAAATATGCAGACAATCTAGAAGATAATATTCAATAGAAAAAATATGTCATTTAGGCATGTGCGTATATATTTCGATATATCAAGCGAGATTAGTACAACACCAATAAAATATTTTTAGCTTGTATTTACATTTTGTTGTTAAAGTTATGCTTCAAAGTATTTAGTGCATTTGTTGAATTTGAATCTAAAAGCTTTATAATATTGTTTCTAAGTTTGTCTTCTGTATTATTTTCTAATAGAGTAATATTCAGTTTAGAGTGATTAAAATTATAACAAATTTATTTAATTTATTTCCTTAATATCAATTTGTACTCATGTATCTTCTAACTGTTTCTTCCATTTTATCCTTTTGAAAACAGTAATACTGCACAAGATAATATTTCAAGTGTTATTGTACCTAGAAATTATTTTTATTTAATGTTTGTTATTTATTTATATTTCATTTAGTAAATAATAGCAGTGAAATTTTTCAAATGTTAACATTAAACAATTTTTATAATAAACCCCAAGTTGTATATAACAGTATTAATAACAAAATTAAAATATATGGTTGTAAAAGAATATATTTGAAGTAGTTTTTATTATACTATTGCAAGTGTTTTATGATTAAAACAGTTTTATGTAATAGCAATCGGTGCCTATACTTTTGTGCTTTTCCACAGTATTGGGAAAGTATAAGAAGGTTTATACATATTATAAAGATAGAATTCTATCAAACATCTACTGTCACCAGTATAAAATTATAATTTTATACTATCAAAAAGTAATTTAATATGAATTTTTCAACATTAATTTTCCCGTAAGTAAATTAGCATTTTCTTTGTAATAGATAACACATAAAACCTGTCATTAAAATATATATTTTGTTATTTATACTTATTGTAATAATTGTAAATGCTGCCTTGTATTTATTTTATTATAGTATTTACATTTTATTAAACACGTTTATTTTTAAACATCAGTCATCTTAATTGCTAGAATTCCAAAAGTATAATGTCACTGTTTTCATAAAATATCATTTGAAGTGAAATATATTGAGAAATTTCATTGCAGATAATTAATTTTGTATATAAATATAAGTACTGTTGATGCAATTAATGAATTAATTAGATATTAGTAATATTTAGGAAAATGCTAACATAATGTTAGGAATGTTTGCCCAGTTTAATGCAATAACTGAATAATGTGCAGTTTGGCTGGAAGCAAATATTTGTTTCTGTTCTTATTCCAAAAGCTAAGTGCTAATATTAGAATGGCCTGTTACTGAACTGTAAGTTCCTATGTAATGTTCCTTTGCTAAAATCGATAAATGAATTTATAATCAGACATATTCTACACCTTAGTACATGATTAGTAATATCTTGATCAGTTAATATTTGCACACACACACACACACATTCTCATCCCTTACACTTTATTAATATATGTAGAAAACACTTATCAAAAATCTTATGTATTTTTTTTTAATGAGATGGCCTCTAGATGAAAGTTGGTTCTGTGTTTTTGCTTGCCAAAACAAAATTCTTACTAAGTGGTCATCATTCATTATATGTGTAATTGATAAAAAGATAATGGAAGAAAACAATTGCAACACAAACATTCTATTATTAATAATAATAAAAGTCTTTCATAGAAAAATATATACATACAACTATAGTACAAGTTAATTGTTCTCATACTTATGGCGGTGATTATCTTTGTTATGCTTTTGAATTGATGTCCATCAGCATAATAAAATTAATTGTAGTAAAATGCAGGTGTAACAATAGTTATGAAATATAATAATTTTTATAGGACACAAAGAAATAATTTAATATTTGTGAACAATATTAAAGCAGTAATTTTCTTTTTAGACAACTTATTTAAATATTTAACAAAAGTTAACTCTTTGACATTTTTACATGCTAAGTGGTGCCCATGGAGTGAGTTTATTTTTTTAAACAAAATTTTATGTTTTGCACAAAATAAAATTTAGAATAAATTAAAATTTGATCATTTACTTATAATTTTAGTTTTATGCACATTAGCACCTTTGTTTAGCGCTCAAGTGTATCATGGACAAATTGTGCCGTCTTATAGTACCGATGTATAATGTCAGTCAAAGAGCTGATGCTTAGAACCGATGTATTGTTGTGATGTTTAGCAATGAGGCTTGGACCGCACATTTAGCGTCAAATAGCTTTAAAGGTTAAACACAACCTTAAGGTGTTAACTGCATTTATTATTGTTACTGAAACTTGATATCATCACAGGAAAAAATAAAAAGTACGATTTCAAACAACAAATTGCAATAATAAGCAGATAGTTTTCATAAATATACTGGTCCTGGGCCTGCCAGAATAAGTTTATTTATTTACATGCATACTAGTCAAAGGGTTCACAAATATATATATCTATATTATTAGAAAACAAAGAAACATTTCTAAATTTCCTTCACAAATTTTTAAAAAAATTATAACTCGGGAGTGAATTATTGCAAGAAACCTAAATATTTATTTAGTAGTAAAAACTCGCTAATTCGGTATATTTAAGTGACTAATTACAAAAGTAGAAGGAGTAGGGGCATTATTCGTATACTCTAATAGCAGTTGTAAAAGAATCTTAGTACGAACTTTAAAATTGTTGACAATTTATAATAAGCAAAGTTCAGTGATTGCACACTATTAGCCTAATATTACAGAAATACATATTGATCATATGTCCTTTGAAGAATAAATTTTTAACACAAAAGTAGTTTGTTGTTTGTAAAGAAAATACATTAATCTCAATGGAATATTGTTTATGTTTATAGACTGTTGTCCAATAATTACAAATTATTCAACGCACGTAACTTTTCATCAGTGCTTGTTGTAACAAATATAATTTACTATTCCATATAACCATGTTGTGATCAATTGTTTTACACCTTTTTCAAATAGTATAACATGATAGCATAATCCTAAAATAAACTTCATAGTTGAAATTAATGGTAAATACTATATTTTGACAAATGGAACGGCTTTTAATGACAAAGTATATTATTGTAAACTGTTAAATATGCTATTTCCACTAAAGATTATGAATTAGTGAGTTTTTACTGCACTTAAAAAAACTATATCTTCTGAAAGAATATACAGGTTTTAAAATTTTCTAAAACAATTTTAATAAAAAATAACAACTAAGCGTTTTGTTTTATGACTAATAATATATTTTTTATTACTACTGTGGTATCACTTGGCAAAAAAATTACTACCTACTGATGTTTTTCAGCAGACACATTTCACACTAAATCACTGCATTGTTCAATGCTGTGAGTTTTGTTTGTGACAAAACAATTCATTAAACAATACACTGTTCTAGTGTGAAACCCGTCTGCTAAAAAATATCTGTAGGTAGTTTTTTTGCCAAGTGATACCAAAAGTAGTAATTTTTTTAAAATTCAAGATGTATAACACAAAAATTGCAAATATATTTTTAATCTACATCATTGCATGCATTAAAAAGACATCACTAAGGGTACAATTTAAAACAAATAGAACACATCTAGTGGAATCTAAAAGTCTCGGTCAAACTGCACAGGTTTGTTCTAGAAGGAATTGATTGTTTAGTACTTAACTGCTTTTTAACTTAACATTGCTAATGCACAATCATAGTGACAACACAGCCTTCAATATTATGCTCATTAGATTTATCAAAGCATGTTGCGTAATACTAGACTGAATAATTGTTCAAACTACAAAGTATTATTCCATTGCTATATATTTTTAGATTTTCTATGAGCTTTAAATAATTATATGTTATAATCTTGAGAGTTTTACATAAATAGACTATATTTTAATAGATTATAGTGTTCTCTGTAATATATCTATATACAAGCATTTGTTGATGACAGTTATACCTTGTATTTTTTTAAAAATTTTAACTATATATAATCCTTAAGTTTTAAAGCCTTTATTAAATTATTTTTTTAATTTTTACTCATGTTACATTCTGCACATGTTATTAAATTATCTTAGTTTAAGTACATGTTTATGCATTCTTAGTTTTAAAATAAAATACAAACAAATATTCCAATCCTTATTTTTGAAATGATATAAAGGGTAAAAGAAACTGAAAACTATAAACCAGCATACACTTAAAATGCAGACTACATCCTTATTTTTATGCAGTATTTTTATTAATTCCTTAAGAAGATAACAAATGAATGTCATGTTAAATGTGGTCTTTAGTTATAATTTCATTGTGCTTTTAAATATAATGCAATAGCTATATATGCTGCATAGAAGAAAGGATAGTTCTTTTGTCTGTAAAAACAATTAATTGTGCTTCTTTTTTAATATGTAGCTGGTTAATTCTGACACTAAAATTGTCTGCCTTATACCAACATTAGGTACTGTGTGTTTAATCAAATAATGCATCATGTGTTAAATGAGAAATAAGTTTGCTCAGTTTTATGTGTAATTTGAAGAGAAAAGTCAGCTATCAAGAAAAGTATTCTATATGCATCTTAACTGAATAGAATAATTTACAAAGGCTGCGTAATCATTTGCTTTTGTCTTCACTAAATTTATTCCACTAAAGGTTTTTGTTTGAGGAATAAGATTATAGTTTTATATCTTGAAGGTTTTAGAAATAATTATATTTGTTGTGTTATTTTTATTCAATTCAAAACTAAAGGGCTAATATGTTTTATCTGTTTTATAAATATTTCATTTTATTATAAAAATTGAATTTATAAAAGTTTAATTTTCTTTTAAAAATTCTATTATATACTTTGATTTTGTACTACCCAAAACATATCATTTTAATTATTAAAGATTGATATTTTGATTAAAGAGGTTCATATTAATTATGAATCCCTACAGTTGGAATTTATATTCCACAATTTATATTACTTTTAACCTTAACATGAAATAAAATGTCTACTCTTTTAAGGAATATTCACAGCCTTCAGCATACTAAGCCAATATTAATGTAAAGTAATGTAGTCATGTAAAAACATCAATGTTTGGTAGAGAAAATTCTTAGTGAAAAACTAATTATTTTTTATTAAAAGTTTTCTAAATTGAAGTAATATTTAACACAACGTGGAAGTGAAGGACTTGGTTTAAGAAATATCTTTTCACATTTTTTTAATATAATATATTACATCTATAATATAGCTGCATATTTAAAGTATCTCACTGTAAATGATTCCAAAAAGTTGTGTCTGATAAGTCATAGTGTTATCATATTATTTACACCTGATAAATTATACTTGGTTTTATAATGATTTTTTATCTCAAATATCTTTTAAAAATATATATACATGTATCGAGTTTACTGAATAACACACAACAATTTTTTTATTTACTCATTCTTATACCAACAATTCTGCAATCTACAGAAAACTTATGGCCCTTTTCAAGAATAGTAAAAATCAGTTACAAACATCACCTGTACCTATAATTTTTATTTTATTAAAATTAAATTTCTTAACTTATGAACAATTTATTATACATTTTATTTCAAATTTATATTTTACTAGATCAATACAAAATTGATGCATTATTATAATATCCATGTGCTATTCATTAAAGCCATTCAATGTTTACATTTAGTTTTGTTTGATAAAACAGTCTTTTTCACTGCTACTCTTATCGTTTCTAAATCAATCATATTCAGAAGTTAAAATCCTTCAATGTATGGGCACTGTCTTTGGATCTTCACTGTTTGGACTTCTTTTGTAAGTTTTATCAGTCCCACTTTCATACTGAAAGTTATTAGAAATGATATAATAATAATAATGTAATATTATCAATTATTTGCATTTCTATCTTAAATTAACCAAAATGTTCACAAAACTATCTCATGGCATGTGTACTGAGCAAAAACGTTACATGATGGGATTTTTTGTTTAGGATAAAATATCTTGCCCTTCAACAAGTAAATTACCTTTTTTAATTTTTTATAAACTAATTAAAATAAATAATAATGCTTATAATTTTCTTTATCTAGAAAATCAAATTACAACAAATTATTTTTGTTTCAAACTAAGACTGTGTGAGCCATTTCTAAAAGGGAAACAAATTAGCATACAAATTCTGCACCTTCCGCTACAACTATAAATTATTTATGAGTTTTACAAACTACTTTTTCCTAAGTGACAAAATTTGGATTTTAAGTACCTTGAACAATTTGAAATTAGCTATTAATTTTAAAGGTATGATATTTGACAAAAACTCAATTTCAGTCAAGTATTTGTTTAATAGCTAAGATATTTATTTGATGCATTCACTCAGTAATTTTTGTTGTTAGAAATTATTTAGATATATTGTATGTTAAATTTTAACTTTATTTATTTGTTTTAAATTATGCAAATATATTCATGGCAGATTTAAAACTTATTTATTTTTAATAATAAACAAATTATTTTTATGCTAGACATTAGTATACAAACTCTGTTTAATTGTAGTCAATTTTAAGTAAGATAAACAAATTAATAAAGTTGTTTTGTTGCATTGTAGAATTCATGAAGATAACTATAATAAATTATACTAATATGTTATATAAAAATGTCTTTTATTACTGTGATTTTCTTTTCAATACAAAGCAGCAGGAATACAGCTTTATTCATATGGCTAGATTTTATTGCTTAATGGAGCTCGTGTACTTTATGAAGTACAATACAAGCGCTGTATTATTGTTGTCTGAAATTAAGGTTTTATCATTTTTATAATATATTTAACTCTGACAAAACTAATTCACAACAGATATTTTTGAGGGAGGCTCAACTGTTTATTAACAATTTACAAACTTGCCTATAGTAGCACTTACAACAAATATAAGCAAGTGCTAGTATAGGCAAATTTGTAAATATCTACAAGTGTTTTAATGAATTAATATAAATAAATATATATGCTGATACGTATTCGTTCAATGATGGAAAAATATAATGAATAGTGATGTTTCGCTAAAATCTCATCTAGCATTGATGAGGTAAACCCAACAGCAGTTGAAGAGCGCAGATAACTCTGCTCTTGAATATAGAGGAATGAAGCCACGCTCATTGACGTCAATCCACACATTGGCGCCAAACAATTACATTCCTTTCCTTTTGTTCACCTTTCTGCCGATAAAATCTATCGATGACACATTTTCACACTGCGGGCAAATTCAAAGTATCATCTCGTTTGTTAAGACTCCCTTGCTTCTCTATTTCGACAGCCTCACAAATAATTCTAGTCCTGTAGTTTTCCACCTGAGCAATCTGTCGGCAAGATTGGAATTCAATGGTATGCCCTGTATCGCAGTGGTGCCTGTACAGAGCCGACGTTTTCTGCTTGTTTTTAAGGCCCAGTTTGTGCTCCTTAAGCCTAGCCAAGATATGTTTGTTCGTTTGGCCAATGTACGATTTCTTACAAACTCCACAGTAAACGCTGTAAACACCATGGTTTTCCAAGAAGATCTTATCTTTGGCGTTACCAACAACCTTATCGATGGTCATGTAAGGTTTGTAAACGGAACGTAAACCATGCCTCCTAAAGAGTCTGCCAATCCTATCAGTGGTACCTTTAATAAAGGGCAGAATTGCAGTACCAGCTTCCTCAGTCTCTTTTTCGTCCACGTCAACAGGAAGGACACTTTGGCGGTGTAACGCTTTATTAATGGCATATTTCTTATAGCCATTGCTTCTAAGCACCTCTCTCATAGTAATAAGTTCCTGGTCCCTCGAATCGATGTCTGTTAACTTGTGAGACCAAGAGAAGAGCGTGTCAGTGACAGCCTGGATCTGAGATGGGTGGTGATGTTACTCAGCTTTAAGATATCTATTGGTATGAGTCGGTTTTCTGTAGACCGAATGGTGAACACAACCATTCTGACCCTCCTAACCAAGACGTCCAGAAACGGCAAACAGCCATCACTCTCTAGTTCCAAAGTCAAAAATATCCTGGAGTGGCGAGAGTTGTGGTACGTAAGGAACTTATCAAAATCTGTGCTACCATGTTGCCAAATCATAAAGTCATCATCTTTATAACAAAACCAAGCTTTAGGCCTGAGAAAATCATCATTCAGGGCATCTTGCTCAAAGAACGTCATAAAAATATTGGCTACAGCTGGAGAAAGAGAAGAAGAACTGTAGCTGGCTACGGTTGCGCTCTTCAACTGTTATTGAGTTCACCTCGTCAATGCTAGATGAGATTCTAGTGAAACGTCAGAACAGATTTTATGCACTGCAGAATGAATGGATGCACTCCAGATAATAATTATTCATCATATATATTACATAATAACCTAATTATTCAACAGACAACAAACTTTTCAAAAACATCTTACATAGAACACACGACAAAATGCATATGATGTCAGCAACAAGTACCAACATCACGAACCGAAAAACAACAGTAGAATAATAATTCTGTGATTCAACAATGGTCAAGCGACCAAAAGATGTCTCATAATAAAGTATAAATAAATTGCCGTTAATGGTGGAATAATTGTTTACAATAACCTTTAATAATTCTCTCTCTCTCTCTCTCTCTCTCTCTCTCTATATATATATATATATATATATATATATATATATATATATATATATATATTCTTGATATTTAACATTATCCATTGTTTTTCCGTTGCACTGACTTTACTCACATAGTAATATATATATATATATATATATATATATATATATATATATATATATATATATATATATATATATATATATATATATATATATATATATATATATATATATGTATATATATATATATGCTGATACGTATTCCTTCATAGATGGAAAAATATGATGAATAGTTACTATCTGGAGTACATCCATTCATTCTGCAGTCCATAAATTCGCAGTTCCGACGTTTCGCTAGAATCTCATCCAGCATTGACAAGGTGAACCCAACAACAGTAGAAGAGCGAGTCTACTGTTGTTGGGTTCACCTCATCAATGCTGGATAAGATTCTAGAGAAACGTCGGAACTGCGAATTTATGGACTGCAGAATGAACGGATGTACTCCAGATAGTAACTATTCATCATATATATATATATATATATATATATTATGTTATCCATTGTTTTTCCGTTGCACTGACTTTATGAAGTTAATATAATACTATTGTAAGTAATTTTATCCACCATTAAGTGCAATGATTTTACCTTGTGTGATGCGATTACACTATATGTGATTCGACAATGATCAAGTAACCGAAAGGTGCCTCATCACAAAAGGTAAAATCATTGCACTTAATGGTGGATAAAATTACTTACAATAGTAATATATTATCTTCATATATATATATATATATATATATATATATATATATATATTCTTGATATTTAACATTATCCATTGTTTTTCCGTTGCACTGACTTTATATTACTTATGTGAGTAATTTTATCCACCATTAAGTGCAATAATTTTACCTTGAGGGATGAGGCACCTTTCGGTCGTCTACCGACGAAAGGTGCCTCATCACTCAAGGTAAAATTATTGCACTTAATGGTGGATAAAATTACTCACATAAGTAATATATTAACTTCATATATATATATATATATATATATATATATATATATATATATATATATATATATAATTTCCAATATAAGAAGCTGATAGTGGTCTATAACCTCTACTTCTCTTTCTATCCTCCTCTTGTAATGCTTCATTATGGCAAAAAACCTTTTTCTTATAATATCATATAGTACATTTTCAAGTAATTTTTAGCTCTGGGGGTGTTAGATCAGTGGTAAAACTACTGGTTTTCAAATATGTAGATGAACAATTCGAATCCAATCTGGTCATCAAATTTTTAAACTTAAATTAATGAATAAATATTTGAAAAAATACCAAGTATTCTTTTTTTTTGCATTTGTTGATTCCATCTTCGCGTGAGCTACTAGTAATCATTAAACACTTTTAAATGTTTTAAACTTGCCTATAATAGCACTTATTTTGCTTGTTGAGGACGGCCGTTTCGGGAGATGTGTCTCTTTGTCAACTCAGACCATAACTGAAGTTGACAAAGGGACACATCTCCCGAAACGGCCGTCCGCATCAAGCAAAGTAAGTGCTACTATAGGCAAGTTTAAAACATTTAAAAGTGTTTAGTTTTTTTTTTTTTATTTCACTGCCTATACTAAAAATACAAACTTTTAGCTGAAATATGTTGTTTTCTTTGGTTCGTAACATCTGTATGCTCAAAAATCCTTCTAGTCCTCGAAATGTGTGACCAAAACCACACAGACTGTCAAAGTGTAACAAGTCTGATATATTATAGTGATTTAAATTATTTTCTTAGTAATATGATCGGGAAACTCTTTACAACTTTGATATTGAAATTAGTTGTGCATGGATAAAAAAAAATTATTATCTAGATTGTTCTACAAAAATTTCTTAGTTGTCTTCCATTATCAATGTATAATTATCATAACCTCAGTTCAATTTCTCTATTGTTTTTGTCTCCGTGCCTTCTATAATATAGACGACGCGTCAGCTACCAGCTGTTTTTAACATTAAATTTGCTGTCCTAGTTGAGGGAACAGTTGTTTTGATAGGGTGTCTACTATGGAAAATACTTTTGACAAACTTGTAGAGGTTTGTCATTTAGATTGGATTTAAAATAAATGCAGATAATTAAACAATATTTTATTATTAGAAATCTAATAGTAGTTCAATGATTTCTTAATTCCGTGTAAAAGTATTTTTAAACCAACATTTAGTTGCGTTTGTGAACTTTCTTACAAACTTCAATCTGCTATGGCTTTAAAAAGTTTTAGAGGAAATTTGGAGAGAATGTTTGATAAAAATCTGTCGGATTTAGTGCGTGGTATACGAAATAACAAGGAAAACGAGGTAAGTAAATAGTTTATTCTTTTTAAAATATATGATACATAACCTAGTTTTAAAATTCAAAAGGTTATTTTACATTGTTTTGAATGTAAAAGAGATTGTTAATTATTTTAGTTTTTTTATTGGTTTGTAAGTGATTTTAGCTTTTTGAATTGTACAGTAAATATGTTTTTAAGCCTGGTCATTTCCCCCTATTTAAAATTTTTGACTCCTTATATAACATTTCTATTTTGTTACATCTATAGAAAGGCCTACAAGTGTATTGAGTTCTCTTTGTTATGCTAATAATCACGATGTTAAATATAATAGATGTAAAAGTCTATAGACTGTGTTATCCTAAATTATATAAGATTAGGAGAAACTCTTCATGGTTACATACAAACCTGGTAATACTTAAAGACCTGTAGTGAACGATTTATAAAGTTCAACCAGTATTTATTTGCTGTACGAATTAAAATGAACATAAGGTTTAGAAATTGGCATAAACCAAAGATACCAGTTATATGACATTCTGAACAATCAATTTTATTTTAAAAATACAAACCCCACCATGTCTAATAATTACATTTTATTTTTCTATCTATAAATTTTACATTGAATGTTGAAATTGTCAGAAAAATCACAAAATTTGTTATTTTCTTATGTATTTATTCATTTAGTTAAATCTTGCAAATATAACCATTTGCCTATCTATCATCTTTATAAAGCTAATCATAGTCAGCTTTTTCATGCATCTAAATTTTAGGTATTTATTTACCATGCCCACGTGTACGATTTTAGCAAAAAAAATTATACTGGCCGGCGCAAAAAGTCATCAGGGATAAGAAAAATTAACATTTTTGGAAAATTGTAATTCCCCCATATGTGGTGCTGCTAATAGTGCTGGTAAAAATGCACATTGCCCACCCTGATTACAATGCTTATAAAACAAATCAAAAACATATTCTGAAGCTATAATGTTAATTATTGTTTGTTATTGCCACGGCAGGTTAATTTTATATACCTATGAAGTATCCAGTCAAAATAGATTTGGTTATAATTTTATACGTTAAACAAAATGTACATGCATAAGGCTAGAATAGAGATCACGTGGCGTCACCTGGCAAAAAGTATTTTTCCGCGGAAGTAGACGTCTAATTAGGTAATGTAATGTATAAAATTACAACCAAATCTATCCTGACTGGACACTTTACAGGTATATTGTAGTATAGTAATTTATAAAATTACAACCAAATTTATCTTAACTGGAGACTATTGCTATATATAAATATACGTATACTTAGTATGGTCCGCTGTTTGTATGTGAACATAGTACTTCTGACTATTCCGCACTGAATTTTTTACCAAACTTTAATCTGATAAAATGGTATTTATTTCCCTGAGCGAGAGTTTTCGTTATTTTTTTTGTATCCCTGATGACTTTCGTCGGTAGGTATAATTTGTTTTGCTTAAACTGTACATGTGGGCACGGTAAATAAATGCCAAATTTTATCTACACATATTACTCTACACTGACTACTGACTATTTTTATACGTCGACCTCTAGTTGATTAATATAAACCATTCCTATATTGTAGCCAATTAATTGAAATTCAGAAGGTAATGTAACTTAAAAATAGGATTAACTACCTTATAGTTATAAAGAATTCCAAGTAATTAATGAATATTCTGTATGTATTTTGTTATAAATTTAATTAAGTGGCTGTTTTACAGGCAAAATATATAGCACAATGTATTGAAGAAATTAAACAAGAACTACGCCAAGAAAACCTTTCTGTTAAGGCCACAGCAGTAGCAAAACTAACATATGTAAGTGTGTTTTAACTTTTGCCATAGAAATCATTGTTGTATATAAATTATATAAATGTAGTTATCAGATTTAAAGTATATTTATCTAGCAGAAAATTCAATTTTAAAATGAAACTGAAGTGATGATGTGATTTTCCTAATTTTTAAAAGATGATATATAACTATCTACATTAGTTTATATCAGCCATGACAAGCAATTTAGATATATAAACAGGGTGTTGACCCTTTGAACAGAAACAACGCAGCGGTCGCATCGCTATGCTACAAGCAATCAGCAGTAACAACGTCACTGTTGAGTTTTTATGTATATTATAAAGCATATATGGTGTGATGTACTTATTTTTCTTAGCAAACTAAACTGCCATCACTCTGCGATACATAAAATCAAGTTTTTGTAGTTCTAATAACAAACAGGCATAGTAGTGTGTGTAAGTAATGTTAGCACCACTGGGCGGGTTGGGCCAGCTCCCACCATACATTAGGATTAGTGTTCCAGCTTTATCACTGTCAGTTCAACTGTTTCAAGGCTATCACTAATACGTTTCTTGATTATTGTTATGTTTTTTTTTAATACAAATTAGTTATATATTTTAGGGCAAGACACAAAATTTCTTTGATAATGCTGTCAACTTTGGCTCTCATTTCTTTGAAAATAATCTTCATTATCAAGGTAAATGTTTTGATTGGGGAAGAGGTGAAAGTTTAATTTAGCCAAATCAGGTGAATAATGCAGGGGACAGTAATCAAATCTTAGTTCATGAATTATTTAATGCCAACAGTAAATGTTTAACCTGCCATTATCTGGATAAAATATTACATTCATTGCCAAACCTGGACTTTTTTGTGTGTCTCTACTGTAGTTGAACCAGAAGGTTATTGTAGTCACATAATTGTTTGACCTATGAGAAGATAATCAACCGGTATTAATTCCTTTTACATTATAAAAAACTGACGCCAAGACTGTTCTGGCTGACTATATTGCTCTGTTTTCTTTACTGCTAGTGAATGAACATGTTTTGACCGTTGTTTGGTCTCTGGAATAAACTCTATCTCCAATTCCACAATTAAGATGTTATATACCCATCAAGATGACATCTCTACAGCTTCAGCAATTTCTATCAATTTTATTCTGCAATCGTTTATGACCATTTAATGCACTTTTATAATAATTTCTGAAAGGTAGTGGCAAATCTTGTCCTAATACTATGTGGATCATCATCTAAGCTGTCCCAATTTAAATTTAAACTCATTTAACCAAATAGCAGAGTTAAATATGAAAGTGTCCCCCAGTATGTTCTGATAATCAGCATGAAATTTCTTTCCTTTCATACCTTTCTTTATAAAGTGCTTAGTCACTGCTCGAATCTTGGCGATTTTCATGTTCAGAAATCAATATGCGGGGATAAAAAGGCATAAATTTGTGCAACACGTCAGAAATACTTAGAGATACTAGCAGTGACCTTTGTTTATGAGTAGCACTTTTCAAACCACCTGGTATTAAGGTCTATCAAGCGTTATTTTTCTCTTATGTGATGCTTTACAGTTTTTCAAATAATTTGGAAAATACCTATCCATGATTATCTGCATGAGATATCAAATTTCAGAAAAGGGTATCATTCATATACTCCTCAATGAAACTCTAGTTTATTTTATCAAGGCAGTAACTACTAGTTGATTTTTGGGTAATTATTACAATCAGCGACTACCGCTCCGATCGACAAATTTTTTTCCTGATCAATTTGACCTTGATGAACACAAATCTGAAGTTTTTTTTACTGCAAATATATACATTTGTTGATTCCATCTTCACGTGAGCTACTAGTAATCACTAAACACTTTTAAATGTTTTAAACTTTCCTATAGTAGCACTTACTTTGCTTGTTGAGGACGGCCGTTTCGGGAGATGTGTCCCTTTGTCAACTCAGACCGTAACTGATCTCAAGGTTTACTTAGGTTAGGGTGGGGGTGGGATGCTACACAACCGAATAATACGAAATATACAGGCACTTCAAACTCACCCTACACACATACTCAACACACAATTACATTACAACTCACACACACTTTTTGACATCATAACTGCTAATACACACAAAATACACCCACACCACCAAAACATCCCACCCCCCACCCTAACCTACGTAAACCTTGAGATCAGTTACGGTCCTCAACAAGCAAAGTAAGTGCTACTATAGGCAAGTTTAAAACATTTAAAAGTGTTTAGTGCAAATATTTATTTATATTTTAAAAAAATAACCTCTCCTAACCTTACTTGGCCTAACTTTGGTGCTTACAAATGCTCCGATCGGCAAAATTTTTGTTCCTGATAGATTTGACCTTGCTGAACATGAATCTGAAGTTATTTTTAATGGCAAACACACATTAACCTAAGAAAACCAGGCCAGGTTAAGTTATTTATTATTATTTTTTAATGTGTTTGCAGTAAAAAAAACTTCAGATTTATATTCAGCAAGGTCATATTGATCAGGAAAAAAATTTTGCTGATCGGAGCGGTATTTGCTGATCTTAATAATTACTGATTTTTGTTTTGAACTCTGTGTTGTCTATTTAGTTACTATTGTTGATATACTGTTTATGTAGTGCCAACCTCTATATTATGCATTTTCTCTCAGCGTTGATTGTCTGTTCACCGGTCTCTTTCTTTAATTATTTTTTATTTTCTCTTTCTCTCATTGGGGAGCCACTTGATCTTTCAATTGAAAAGATGCCTTTCTTCATTTGAGATCAGATTATGTTTAAAATGAATAAACACAATCCTACGTATAAAATCAGATATTTTATGAAATAAAAAATAATTTTCTCTAGTCTTTCTTGAATTTAGGAATATTGTTAATTTGGTTTTCATACTTAAAAGAAGTTTTTAATATTATAAACTTCGAAATCTTGTTGCTGTTCATGATTTGAGCTGGTTGTAAATGACTCAATACACTTTTGCTATTACTTGCGACCTATTTTGCTATTAAATTGTTAACTTACACTTGGAGGAAATGTTTTCGTCTTACGACTTCTTCAGCCAATTTAACAACTTAGTTAACAAAAAGTCCGGTAACAAAAAGTAATAGTAAAAGTGTAATAAGTAATTATAAACTTAATATAAACTTATGATATATTGCTTCATATTTTTTTTATTGTTGTCTTTAATTGTAGTTTCGTTTTTGATTAGAATATGTACCTGGGGGTTTGTGTAAAATAGTAAGTAAAACAGTGTATACTTTATTTTTAATACTTTTATTTTTAAAAAAATGTAATGTTCTCAAGGGATTTTGTTAAAAGTGAGCTTCAAAATCTTTAAAACATTTACCAATTTAAATGGGATAAGTATTGTCTCTAGTTTCAGGAGCTATTTTTTTAAAAATATGTAGATTATAAAAAAACAACAATTGAATTTCAATTTCAATGTTTCCTTTCAGTTGCAAATGCTGGGATATGATATGAGTTGGGCTGGCTTTAACATTATTGAAGTAATGAGTTCTTCCAAGTTCACTTACAAAAGGATTGGATACTTAGCTTCTTCTCAATGCTTTAATTCTGACACTGAAGTAAGTTTTTTTTTAGTTTCCTGTACGTCAAAAAATTAATGTAGGAAATTATTTTATTTAAGAAAAGAATCTATTACATTTAGAGGTAAAATATCATCTGTATTTGTTGTATGAACATATGTTGTCAAAAATAATAAATTTAATTTTTACAAAAATCTTAATATTTGTAATTAAGGTTTGGAACAAAGGTGTAATATTAACTGCTTTTGAAATTCTGAAATTGAGACTTATTAGTTTGTCTTTTAGAATTGTTTTTTTTTAATCACATTGGAATTCATTTTTACAATGCAAAGTATGAAGCTAATAACAAATAAATGAGGTTTGAAATACGAGGTCTACGCAGACTGAGGTCATAAAAAAATGTACTTTATTTGGAAGTTACACATCTGGGTCTCCTTCAAAGTACTCTCATCCCTAACGCACACATTTATCAAAATGGTGTTTCCCCTTGTTAAAACAGTCCTGGTATGCTTCTTTTGTGATGGCGTTCAGTTCCTTCATCTCATTTGCCTTAATCTCCGAAATCGTTTCAAATCTTCTTCCTTTGAGGGATTTTTTGAGTTTTGGGAATAAAAAAAAGTCACAAGGAGCAAGGTCAGGTGAGTAGGGGGGGGGGCGGTGGGAAAGAACAGTGATCTAGTGTATGGAAAAAAACTCACAAATTCTGAGTGGTGAGTGAGCTGGAGCGTTGTTGTGATGGAAAAACCAGTTATCACTTCTCCACAGTTCTGGCGTCCCTCAGACGTTTCAGTACTTCAATGTAGGTAATCTGGTTGACTGTAGAGTTTTCAAGAAGGTACTCGTAGTGAACAACACCCTTAGCATAAAAAAAAACTGTCAGCATCACCTTGACATTTGACCGAACTTGGCGAGCTTTTTTGGGTCTTGGGGACGTTTGACTCGCCCATTGGGATGATTGGACCTTCGTTTCAATGTCGTAACCATACACCCATGATTCATCACGAGTTATAATTCTTGACAAAAAGTTCTTATCTTCATTTGAACGATCAAGGAGTTCCCGACAAACCCGGATGCGATTGGCTTTTTGGTCGTCAGTCATCAGGCGTGGCACAAATTTCGCAGCAACGCGGTGCATCTTCAATTTTTCGGTCAAAATCTCGTAACAAGATCCAACTGATATCCCACACTCTTCGGAAAGCTCCCTAATGGTCAGACGTCGATTTTCGCGCACCAGGGTGTTGATTTTGTCAACGTGTGGGTCATCAGTTGACGTTGAAGGACGTCCAGGGCGCTCATTGTCATCAATCGACTGTCGGCCACCTTTGAAACGTTCATGCCTCTTGAAACATGCAGTACGCTTCATGGCAACATCGCCGTAGGCGGTGTTAAGCATGGCAATTGTTTCTGTTGCAAATTTCCCTAGTTTTACACTATTTCCCAGCAATTCGTTGCTCCTTCAGGCTGTCCATTTTAAAATCCGACAAACGAAAAAAACACTCTTTACTAAACTGCGTATAACTCATCAACAAATGAAGATATCTGCGACTGAAATACCGCGTTTTAATCATCTGATTTATACGAACCTAGCGACACCAAGCGGATTCTCCTGAAACTAACTTGAGCTGTGAAATTAAAACAGTTTGCGTATTTTTTGAACAGACCGACCTCGTACTCCTTTAGCTAAAAACAGCTATTTTAAAGTATGCAAGTAATTATTTATTTATGATTATGATAGTTAGGTTACTTTAGTTTAATTTTAATTATTAATGTTTCAGCTGCTGATGTTGACAACAAACATGATCCGTAAAGATTTAAACAGCCAAAATCAGTATGATGCAGGATTAGCTCTTTCTGCATTGTCTTGCTTTATCAGTCCAGATCTTGCTAAAGATTTAGCTAATGATATTATGACATTGGTGAGTAAATACATTTTTATTTATTGAGACTAAATTTCTATTTAGAAGTTGTATTTATTTTGCAGATTAGTTCCCATAGTAGTAACACAATGATTTAGGAGATATAAAAAAACATTTTTAATTGAAGTAGACATTTTTGTAGAAAATTGTATTTGTTACTAAAAACAATTAAACCATCAGCTGCGTATATTTATACCAAATTAGTTTTTGTATTATTCCCTTTTTATTTCTTTTAATTTATTTACCATATGGTAGATATGTTTTTATTAAAACAATATGTACTTAAATTTGATGAGTTCATTTAACATCGATACTTTGGTTTATTATATGTTTTAAAATCCTGTTTTGGCACCCAAAAATACATAAGATTCACTTATATTTGTAAGAAAAGTTTTTATAAATAATTTTTTTTTTTGCCTTTGTGATAAGTCAAACCGTTTATGCTAAAGTAAATATTTGTTCCAATGTTAATCTTAAAATTACAAAGTTAATTATAATTCTAGGTCTTTATTATTAATCAGCCTTAAAACATTCAACTTAATGATTAGAAATATGCCTAAAAAAAATCATCTATCCTGTATACTTATTTTGGATTTATTAAACAGTATATATTCAATTTAGTAGAATGTGATACCACATTATATTTATAGTAATATTAAATGTTTTTTCATGATTATAGTTAACATCAACTAAACCTTACCTTCGGAAAAAAGCTGTCTTAATGATGTACAAAGTGTTCTTGAGGTTTCCAGAAGCATTGAGGCCAGCATTTCCTCGCCTAAAAGAAAAGTTAGAGGACTCTGATGCAGGTGAGTGTCCTCATTTACATTTATTTTAGAGATGTATTAATAGTTTTTTCCTTTTGACAATTAATATAAATTAAAAAAGTTCATGATGTAATTAAAGAGGTCTATAATAATAAAAATAGCTTTTAACCTTTTAAAGAACTTTTATTTGAACAAAAATATATAAATTTCATTAATTACAAACTATAACAAAATAATTAAAATCTGCTTTTAATTGAATTTGTGTTTTGTACAGTGAAACTCCAACTATCCGAATTAATTCACAGTGTTCAAAAATTCAGATAATTATATTTTTTGAAATAAAGGGTCAATTTTAATTAATTAATGTATGTATGAGGGTAAGTCAATTATTCTCTGCAATAGTTATAAAATTTTATTGTAATCAAATAGGAAACTTATAAGTACGTAATTTTTTGACACAGTCTCCTTGCTTTTCAACTCACTTGGTCTATTGTACAAGCTACATGATGCCCTCGTAAAAGAAGGTTTTCGGTTGTGCTTTGAGCCAGGCAGTGCTTCATCCAAGGTAAATCGACGGCCCTTTAGAGCCTTTTTAAGTGGACCAAACAAGTGGTAGTCAGAAGAGGGAAGCTGGAGGATGAGCCAGTACTTCAAAATTTAATTTTTGGAGCATTTTAGCAGTATGTGGAGAGGTATTGTGCAACAATATAAGATCTTTTGACAGCAGTCCTCGGCATTTGCAGGCAGTAAGCATCTCACTGTAACGTACACTGCTTATTTATGTACCCCTTTCCTCAACAGTAATGTTCCAGTACTGGACCTTGAGAGTCCCAAAAAACTGTAAGCATCAGTTTTCCTGCGGACGGTTCGGTCATTAAATTTTTCTTGCATGGCAAATTTGGATGTTTCTACTCCATACTCTGCAGTTTACTCCCCAACTCGTAATGATGGATCCATGTTTGGTCACCAGTAATGGTCCTGTCTAAAATTCCCGTTTGTTACCATAGCAATCTAAATGTTTTTGGCAGATGTCAAAACCTGTTTGTTTATGCAATTGTGTTAGTTGATTTTTGGACCCATCTTTCACAAACTTTATGAAACCCAAGTCTGTTGTGGATGATTTTATAGGCAAAACCGTGACTAATTTGCAGATGATGTCAAACTTCATCAATAATTACTTGTCTGTCTAAGAGAACCATTTCACGTGAATGCTCAATGCTTTCCTCATTTGTGGCGATAAATAGCCATCCGACTTTTTCATTGTGCGTAATACCTATGCAACTATTTTTGAATTGTTCAATCCATTCGTAGACACTTCATTGGGGTAAAACATTGTTCCTATATTATACCAAAAGTCTTCAATGAATTTCGTACCCTGATAAACCTTCATTATAGTGGATTGTATCCTGTTGAAAATGGTGAGTTTTGTGAGCTTTTATAAGATTGTTTATAAACATATTCATATCTTTGTTTATTTAGAGCTTAACTGTAGGGGTTAGAAGTTTTATATTTGTTTTCACCAGTAGCGAGGAGTGCGGTCATCTATTGCCTACAGATAATTTAGATGAGGAATCTAAATTTGTTTAATTCAAAATTATATATTTTTAAAGAACATGAAAAAATAAACTCATGGGATACAAGCAACTTCAAAATAAAGACAGGAAGTAGCCATGAGTAAGCAGTGGATAATCTGTTGCCAGAGCATCTAATTCAGTAAAAAAATATAAATATATAACTTGCAACGCCATTTATTTAAGTTTGATGTGAACTGTTTCATCATACAAGTAAACTATGCCTAACTTTTAGGTGTGCAATCTGCAGCAGTTAATGTTGTGTGTGAACTGGCTAGGAAAAATCCAAAAAATTATCTCAGTCTTGCTCCAGTTTTCTTTAAACTGATGACAACATCTACAAATAACTGGATGCTTATCAAAATAATAAAATTGGTGAGTGGATGATAAATGATTTTACAAATTATTAAATAGATATTTGTTTTCATTATTTTAAAAACCATAAACAAATTTAATTATAAATCGTGTTTTATGATATTGGGTCTAAGAATTCTTCTTAAATTCTTTTAATTTTCAGAAGATTTTCTAAATTGGGCAAGTTCTCTGTCTATGTCACAGAGGATTACCATTCACAATAGTTTATTTTTAGAAGTCCATAAAATAAAATGTTTGATCAGATAGCTTACCATACAAGCTCCTCCTGAGTTGAACAAAGCTACCTATACATAAGACTGGTTAAATTAAACCTATCTGTCATTAAAAAAACTACCTTTGTTTTTTTATTATTATTTTAACATCTTATTATTTTATGGCATGTTTCATCGATAAAGGTGTCTTTAATTTAACACAAAATAAGTAGAGCTGTAAGAAAGATAATTTAGATAGATAAAATCTTGGAGGAATTTTTACATACTTTATTAGGTTTTGATGTGAGCTCCCCCTTAGGGACAGCAGACATTAAGGGATAGTTCTATCTCCATCCAGGGCTGTTCAATCATGTCAGGAGTCATAATCACTATGGTTATGTTGATTTGTTCCATTAAGTATTATAGGCTCCGGATGTACTTATGCTTAGTGTAGATGTAACTCCAATGTGCGATGTCTTTGATATAAATACAAAAGAAAAAGTTTAATAAATTAGTCATCAGGGATCTTTAGCAGGTACAAAATATGACCAACTCTGCCAAACCACTGACCAAGGAATTTACTATTGAGATCTTTTCACACCTTCAGACTATATTGAGGCAGGGCTCCATCCTACTGGAAAGCTACTTTTATACCTTTTCTCTTTCTAGAGAGAGAACCAATTTGAGGGAACTTATACAAGTCTAACAAGTAGTTAGTGCTCCTGATTGTGTTATCTGCAAAAACAAAATATCCCAACAACACAATAGTACATGAGACCACAACTTATATTTCACCACATCCTGGGTGAATCACGGACATACCACTAAAGTAGAAAGTTGCCTCATCACTAAAAAAAGTCTTTTGAGATAACTTGGATTATCCTCAATGCAAGTGAAAGTCTACATATTGACGTTGGGCTTCTACCTAATTTGACGTCATTGAATTTTGTAGTCTCAGATGTTTTATGTAAAACATTTTGAATAATGGGTTTTGGAATGCTTAGTTCTAAATTACACCAAACGATGAACGTCTTAGAGATATGCAAACATAACTCTCTCAAACGTTCCACATATTCTTTCACGTCCTAGGCCAACTATGAGAGTTCCTAATATCTACACTTTCAGTGTTTTTAAACTGTTAAAACTTATTAAGAAATTAATAGGTAGATTATTATCATAAGTTAAGGGAAAACGTCGTTGCAGAACAATAACAGTTCTAATTCGGCATACCACAAAATACATTTAGCTTTTTGCAACTTACCATAATAAAACGTGCTTGATAGTACATATCAAGATGGAGCATTCGCATGTGCACAGTAAACTGCGATGTCAGATAATTAATTACACTCGTACATTTTCTCTATAGTATCATATTAGTTTCACATAGGTTCGTTATTATTTTACAATTTTAAATAAAAATCAAGGATGCCTTTTTTGGTGATCTTATATTTTAATTTAATGCTATTTGTGATAATACAGTTTACTTTCAAATGTTTACTCTGACTCATTCTTTTAGTTTTGATTTATTTGTAGGAAATCAAATTAATTCTTTTTTGAGTGTTTGGAACACGGTTAATTTGTTAATTAATGTTAATAATATTTTTCAACTCACTGTTTTACATTTCTGGAATGTAGAAAGTAGAAGACGTGTAAGAGTATTAGATTATCTTGATAAGTTACACTATATAAAAAATTAATTCTATTTTTAAATAACACATAATACATTATTTTATATTTTTTTACAATGAAAATATTGGAAAGAACCCCAATACCCAAAGGGTTTAATCTTAAGTAACTTGTTTTATTTGTTATTTTTGATTATTTTTGGTGGTATTGGGGTTCTTTCCAATATTTTCATTGTAAGATATTGTACCACTGTGCTCTTGATATTTTGTATTATATTTTTTTAATAATAGTTTTGAAGTTTATTGGACACAAATATTAAATATTTAGTTTTTATAATGAGGTAGCTTTTACGAGCTCCTCTTAAAGCTCGGTGTAAAATGTTTTCACTTCAATTCGTTTAAAACCGCAATCTCACATATAATTGATTTATTTAAAATATCTATTATTTACAATCATTTCAAGAGATTTTGCTGTTCTATAAGTAGAAATAAACTTTAAAAGAATTGAATTTTGTGTGCTATTGTAGGTGCAAAAACATTTCTAAAATTTGCTGATAAAAAAAGTTAATGGAATAGTGGTTTCTATGCATATTTTGTTACACATATATGATATATTTGTGAAGTAAAATAGACGTTTTAATAGTGTAACATTTGTGAAACAGACCAGCTTGCACAGAATTCTGGTATTTTGCTAAAGTGAAGTGGTTATAGTTTTAATAGTGTAACATATGTGAAACAGTCTAGCTGGCACAGAATAAAGTATTCAGGTTTGCTAAGCTGAAGTTGTTACAGTTTGGGGCGTTGACTCTCATTGAACCTCGAGTTGGTAGAAAGCTCACCCAACCATTGATTGATCTCATCGCCAGGTAAAAAAGGCCCTAATGCTTGAGTTTGGTTGATTTTTGTTTCTTTTCAGTTTGGTGCGTTGACCCCGCTAGAACCTCGGCTTGGTAAGAAACTGATAGAACCCCTCACCAACCTCATCCACAGGTAAACCTTAGTTGCCACATTTTAGTTAGTTACTGTTACCAAATTCTTTGTCTTGTAAATCGATACCATTTTATTAATTTACACAGTAAAACTAATTTTTGTCTTTTAGTTATTCAGTTCTTCATATTATCCTGCTTAACTTTATATTAATTTGAAGAAATTTTTATAAATTTTAATAAATTAAGCTTCAAGTAATACAATTTATTTTGTTGATTAGTAAAACTTAATTATATAATTGCTTATAGTATGGATTTAGAAACAACCTACAAAATTTAATAAATAGAAGCAAATTTCAAATAATGTATTTGAGTTTTCACAAAGTTATTAGTGATTAGTGTGTTTTATAGTAGAATGCATGTTTGTACTCCTAGTATTTAATAACACCAAGGAAAACAATTTAAAAACACACTAAATGATATATGTGATTGTAAAGGTATTTCTTATGCTGATTTAAAATAATCGGCAAATATGATTTGAAATAAATTTCCTCAATTTGTTTCTGTCACACAAGTTTTTTGTCTTATAGATAATTTAAATTTAAAGATGTACGTGTTTTTCATGCTTTCTAAGATAAAATTTCGTATAGCTTAAACAGGCGATCAGCTAATGCCTTTTATGTATTTTACTTCTTGATGTATCTCTTGAGGGTCTATCAGTAATTGGCAAACATGTTAGGATTCCATTTTCCTTGGAAACGTTTTTCTGTGATTGAAATATTGTGGTGAAAATGCTCACATGCTTATTACCAACTTACCTAGTGATTTTCAGGAAAAAATCTCAAGTGTGAATGCAAGAAATGTATCTTTGGAGATATAACGCATCCCATGGCTTTGTTTTGAATCGGGCATTTTCCTTCTTAAGTCAAAATAACTATATGCTTTATGATTCTTGTGAAACAAGATTTTATAATTCATGGCTGTGATTTTATAATCATGCCCTTCTTTTAACCTATACCATAAAAGTTCCAACGATTTTTTAGACATGTACTACATTGTTCTCATGATTTTTGTTTCTTACTTTCCAAATCACTGTTGCTTTATGTCATGTTTTCTGGAGTTTGTGAGACAGGTGCTATTGCAGAAGGCGCGATTGGATATGTTGCCTCTCATGATAAGGTGCTCAATGAGACCTATGCTATGGCATCATTGATTCTTACAGCTTTCTGTACGCTATGTTTACATTAAAATTAACACTTTAGCTGCCAGCCACAATATCGGCGTTTTCCAGGAGAATTGACAAAATATTTGAAGCCTATTTTTGAATAATGTGTACTTATTTTTTGTTCCCCTATAATATCTAAGTACGAAAATACATTTCTAATCATAATATACATATAAACACGTGTTGGGCCTATTGGCCCGACATAGTTTTTTTATAGCATAAATGACACCTAATTGAGGTATTTATATTTTCTTATCTCTGCAACATTTTATTAATATTTTATTTTGGTTTTGTGTGTAAACAATAAACAACAAACCCACATTTTCATGTTCCGTTTGCCCACATAATAAGCTGACTGGCGTGTAAAGGTTTTTGGTGCTTATGACGAAGAGATTTATCATCCTAGATCTGATTTTCACTTTTGTTTTTAAAACTTTATAGGTTATGTTATATATATATATATATATATATATATATATATATATATATATATATATATATATATATTTTAGTTAATTTGAATTGTGTATTTTCACTGAGGATGACGACAAATTAGTCGTTGAAACGCGTATGAAATAAAATATTGTATATTTGTGAGTTGTACCATATTTTTATTCTTTAATTACAAATTAATCTGTTATATTCCTTTCTTTTATATAGTTAATTAATCTGTGAAGTTATCACATAAAATTTATCATTGCATAATCATTAATTCTATGATTTTATCACACTAAACATTTATAAAGAAATTGACAAAGAGTTTGGTTTTTTATGTTATTTTTCAAATTGTTATGCTGCTATTTTTAAATTGAAAAATATAATGCATTTAAAATGCTACTTGCTTGTATGATTTTGTTTTAGAGCTTTTTAAAACCTCTAATTGTGTTAAGAATTGCTGGAAAAATATTGTATTTCAAATAAAAATTAAGATAAATAAAAATATTTAACTCATAATTTTTAAAATGCATGAGCAAAGACCAGGGAGTAAGGTTTTTAATTGATATTAAAAATATAAGACCCAAATGAAATTTAAATTCCATAACTTATGTTTATCTGGCATTTATGATTGTATTGGAAGACACAAATGTATAGTTACTAAAGATATAGTGATAGACTGCAGGTAATATTGTCTTTGAATATCTTTCAAGGGCTGATAGCCTCTATCACTGAAAAGCTAGGAATACACTGAACTAACAACACAAGTGAAAGCCAACAGGAATTTTATTGAGACATTGGAATTTTTACTCTACATCAGGAAAAATATAATTTTATCTCAGTTGAAATACTCATATTTTGCAGTTCATTTAACAGTTAATGAACAGTAGTTTATTCATCCACTACATTTTTTGACAACAGTCAGATAAAATACAAATAACTAACCTGTATGACAGATGTAAACTAGTTAGTAATGCCTGAAGGTAGGTAATATTATCTTGTTTGTTTGAATGAATATAAAATTATCACCTAAAGAATAGGTTTTTATTACTCTTTTTGAATTATGCAATATAATAAACCATACAACATAGGTAATACCTGTCAAAAATCCTGTCCAAAAGGTTATTTATAAACATAGTGTAAATTATAAAATATATTTGTTGATTCCATCTTCACATGAGCTACTAGTTTTCACTAAAACACTTGTAAATCTTTTACAAACTTGCCTTTAGGAGCACTTATTTATATTTGTTGAGGAGATGTGTCCCATTGTCAACTCAGAAGTGTTATTAAAGTAGCACCAAAGGGCTACTGTAGGCAAGTTTGTAAAATATTTACAAGTGTTTTAGTAGAAAAATTGTGTAAATTAGCATCGTTTAAAACTTGAAAGTAATATAGATTTGTTTTTGAGACAATTATTTACATTCTACTTAAAATCACTATTGGCAAAAATATTATTCGTAGAGATGCAGAAGGTCTTCAGGCACATGGGAAAGTAATAAAACTAGTTAGCAATGCCCCAAAGAGTTAAAATTATTAAAAATCAAAAAAATTAAAATAACTCTACAGTATACTCTAAAGGTTTTAAAATCATGTTTTTCTATAAACAGAGAACTATGTTATAGATACAATGTATCCACTTGAGATAGATTTGGTTATAATTAATAATAAAGACTGCTAAGAGGGCAACCTTTTGACAAGTAAAGTGGTCTCCATTTTGGCATATGTTTTTGGATTGCAGTACGTAACGACAGATTTAAACACTTTTAACTATTCACTTTCTTTACTATTGAACTTTTTTTTAAACAAATCCATTCTGATTGAATATTTTGTAACTTTATTCTAATTTAGCATAACATAGTGATCTGCTTTTTTGAAAAAAAAAACAGTGTGTTAAACAGTTTGGTATATATATTGAAAACTTATTTTTTTAAAAATTATATATATATATATATATATATATATATATATTTATTTATTAGTGATTGGTCAATTTTCAATTCCAAACAAAAGTCTGTTCCATCGGTTTTGGACTCTATGGAACCGATCGCAAAAGTTGATTCCAGAGTGGCTAGCGTTTACACATTTGGCGGTAAATATTCGTCGCAGCTCTAACCTAATTTATCGTTTACACATTGGGCGGTAAAATACCTGTTCCCGCTCTAAGATAATGTCACTTTTACACATTGGACGGTAAAATATATGTTGCTGCTCAAACATAATGTCGCGTTAGTACGTAATCACAGTTGTAATGCCGGCACTATAAAAATTTTTTGTAAACATCTATCTCTATCAAGATATCATAAAAAATAACATTTTTTCATTTCTATTGAGTTCATAATTTTGGTATTTTTAATCGGGAATTGATTTTTTGATATCAGAATCTGTAAAACTTTGGAATAAATTCATCACTAAAATATATATATATATATATATATATATATATATATATACATATACAGCAGGGTGGTCTGAAAAGTTCTCTAGTTGGATGTGGATCCCCCCCCCCCCCTATGTTGGTACAACTGTTAGTAGACTTCTTGCATAGTGCCGCATCATTCTATTTGGCATTTGTAAGTAGGCAGTTGGTGGATTCATTGGCTGTGTGTTGTTGAAAATGGAAAAAATTGAGTATAATTCAGTGATTAAATTTTTCATAAGAGAAGGTTTAACCCCGATAGACATTCATTCGAGGTTTGTAAAATGTATTTTAAACTCTTCTCTTTAATTTTCCACTGTAAATAAATGGGCAGCCGAATTTAAACGTGGGTGTGAAAATTTGCAAGATGATCTGCATGAAGGTCTTCCAAAGAGCGCAATCACACCAGGAACATCGAGAAAGTGCATGTATGGTTTTAGAAAATCGGTGAACAAAAGCATGTGAGATTGCTAATGGTGTTGGTATATCAAAAGAAATAGTTTCTTATATTATACATGAAGAATTGCACGTGAAAAAGGTTTGTGCAAGATGGGTGCCGCAAATTCTCACTGCAGACCAAGAACACATTCGCACACAACTTTCCAATCAGTGTTTTGTGCAATTTGCTAAAAATAAGAGTGACTTTTTACATCGATATGTGACAATGGATGAAACATGGATTCACCATTACACACCCGAGTCCATGCAGTGGAGAGAACCTGGTTATTCAGGCTGAAGAAGGCCATGACAGTGCCATCGGCAGGAAAGGGTAATAACGTCAGTGTTTCAGGATACGAAAGAAATTCTGTTGATCGACTATCTTCAAAAAAATAAAACAATAACTAGAGAATACTAACCTTCTAAACAAAACTTCTACTCATTCGAATTTTCCTACACAACTTGATGCAAAGATTCATGAAAACAGACCTGGCGTACAGAAAAAGAAATTGTCTTCCATCAGGGCAATGCACCAGCACACAAAAGACTTTTGGTGATGGGAAAATTGAGGGATTTGCAATATGAATCGCCGGACCATTTACCTCATTCTCCAGATTTGGCTCCCTCGAACTTCCATCTTTACCAAAATTAGAAATCTTACTCAGTGGTCAGTGTTTTTTGTCTGATGAAGAAGTGATTGCAGCTATAGATGGGTATTTTTCAGGACTTCCTGAAGAATACTACAGGATTGGGATAGTGACATTGGAACATCACTGGATGAAATGTATTAACATTAAAGTAGATTATGTGGAAAAATAAATAAGTATTGAAACCATAAATTGTTATTTTCACTATTAGGTCTAGCAAAACACCATGTGTATAATCTTAGTTGTATGTTTTTTACTGCATGTTGAGAACAATTGCTCTGTGGTAGCTTTTGAATCTATTGTTGTAACAGTATTTGCTAAATAATTTGTGAATGACTAGGAAATATTTAATTATTTTTTGTGCCACATGTAGCAAAGCAAAGGAATATCATAGTTGTACTACATATACTTCCACTATATAGATTGTATATTACATATACGAAATTCATATCTGATTATATTAACTCGACCATTTAAATCGGAAAATAAAAGGATTTATTTAATAAACAAAAACAAACAATAATAAACATCATAAGCTGTATTTTAGAATTGTTAGAAACCTAATTTATTAATAACGCATTTTTTCCATTTCAGTAAAGTCAAAACTGATTAAATTTTCTTCTGTATACCTACTTGTGTTAATTATCTAGTATTTAAACTGTCATTCAAACTAATTGAATCTGAGATAAATGTCAGGTATTTCAACTAATTTTTTACCTAATGTTTTTATTTAATGTCTGTTAATAACTATTAATTTTTTATATAGGCTAATGATAGATCACAGACAAAAAGCAAACAATTTAAAAAAGCAAAATCGTCTGTGATCTGTTATTAGCCTATATAAAAAAGTAATTTTTTATACTTTCTAGACAAACATTTTTGAAGTATCACAAGATAAAATTTCTTATATATTATAATTGCTATAAAATTATAAAGTCTTTACAAATGTGCTAAAATTATGTTTAAAATGTTATTACATTCTAGTAACAATAAATATATGTCTTTTACACTATTGGGCTAGAGAAACTATGAAATTAAATGAAAGTGAACCATTTATCATTTCCTCTGTAAATTACTAACTGTCCACATTTTTGATATTTTAAAATTAATTTAATATTGGATCTCTCAGCCTCCATTAGACAATTTCAAAATTCTGATATAAGTTATGTTCAATATGGTTACAACCTGATTTGTTGTAGATTGACTTTACATTCCTGGTAGAGGATATAAGGGCAATCATGTATGAACACATACCATACAATCACATATAGAGAACCTTGTATCTGAAGATAATCTGCTCTTCAGATTATAAAGATATGTCTGTCTGAACTTACAGTTAAATAAATAAAGGGAAAACAAATTTCAGCCATTATTATGAGGAACACATAACCAATTGGATTTAATTGTTATCTTGTTCTACTATACAGTTGGATTTAATTGTTATCTGGGTTTACTATACAGTACAAATATATTAAAAATGTATGCATGGGGAAGCCAAGTGTCTAAAGTTTTGGCCAGCCCTTCTAACTTAGTGTCCAACGGCTTGTCTTTATGCATATTTTAGGTGTTCTTTTCCAAATTGGCTTGTAACTCCTCTATTGTAATTCAGTTCTGTGAAGGATGTTTTTGAATAATCCGTTCTTTATAATTGCATTAGAATCTACAAACATCATAATAATGAAATCTTGATAACAGTAATTATAGGTAATTGTATAATTAACAAAAAATGTTTTAATGGAAGCTGAAAACACTAATATGAGATGACATAAAATAACAGAGGTTTTAGTAATGCATATTTTGAGACATTCTTATACATTCAACATCCCAAATGTTATAGAATAAACACTAATATAAGATGACATAAAATAACAGAGGTTTTAGTAATGCATATTTTGAGACATTTCTTATACATTCAACATCCCAAATGTTTTAGAATAAATACTAATAATATAAATATATTAACAGTTCGTAGTTTTATTTAATCAACACAGTAAAAATAATCACACAAAATAAACTACAGTAAAAATAATCACACAAAATAAACTACAGTAAAAATAATCACACAAAATAAACTACAGTAAAAATAATCACACAAAATAAACTACAGTAAAAATAATCACACAAAATATAACTACAGTAAAAATAATCACACAAAATAAACTACAGTAAAAATAATCACACAAAATAAACTACAGTAAAAATAATCACACAAAATAAACTACAGTAAAAATAATCACACGCTGTCAGATTGTTTGATTTACTATATCTGAGGACAAAGTAGTGGTATTTTGTTATTTAGTTAAATTTTGTTTTCCAGGATATATTGGAATATTTTGGAATTGGTCTAATTATTTTAAAATCGTATTATGTTGTAACCCCCCCCCCCCCCGTTTTTGTAAATTGGATCATGGAGTGAATTGACTTATTTAAAAAAAAAAAACTTTAATTATCTTTATACACTTGTACTTACAGAGACTCGCCGGGTCAATTGTTTGCCTAAACAGTTGTATCTAACTATTAACTCAGGCAGACTGGCTGTCTGTTTAATAGCTCTAACAAGTCAGGTTACATTAAATTCTTGTTTATGTTTATAAAAAGATTTAATTTTCAAAACAATTTTATATTCAAAATGTTACATTTATTTTATAATTTGCTTATTCCTCTTTATTACTTAACAAATTAAAATATTTAAGTTTACATCTTTTGAAAATGTTCTCTGACAAAGGTTTAATGCATTTTGGTACTTTATATTTACTGATTTTATTGAAATCAAAAGTATTTTTAAAAAATTAAATTAAAAACATACCTTTGGCATTTTACCATTTAGACTCACGTTGCTTTGTTAAAACGTTTACTATTAATTACACCGGTACACTTTTAAATTTTGAAACAACAAACTATACATAACAAAGCCACCAATAACATTTCCCGTTTTTAATTAATTTAGACAATTACATCATTTAAAAGTTTTTAAAAAAAATTTATGATTACTAGCCTATCTTGCTCCTTCCTCTGAGATGTGTTGAGAGAGAATGCTAAATGCTATTTCCCACAGAAACCTAATACGTCAATTTGGAAATGCCCCCACCATTGTGCATTCAGAAACTATGTGAGAATTTCCTGTTAGCTCTGTCGATGAAACATTTAAAAAAAAAAAAAACAAACATTTCTTTTAAGCAAAGCCGATTTTACATTTACTAAACGACAAATTTATCATGTAACATCCTTATTTGCAATCATGAATTGTTAAGTATGTTACAATATTAGAAAAATTAATATAGATAAATTACATTCTTACTTTATTTATATAATTACATATTATTACAATGTTAATTTAATGTTGTATTGTTTTTAGCACTTCTGCAATGTCCCTCTTGTACGAATGCATCAATACTGTTATTGCAGGTAATATACGTTTATATTTTCTTTAAAGTACTAAATTTTTGGAAAAGATTAGGTCACTTTTTTGTCCTTGTTTACTTATAAAATGTGCGATATCACAGGAGAATATGTGACAAATTATATAACTTTGGTTGTATATTAATTACTTAAAAGTAATTAGAGTTTGTAAATACTTTTTCAACTTTTAAATTAAACAAATTTATTTTGTGATTTTAATACTTTTCTTAGGCTAGTTAAAATATATGGAAACAAAAAGTAACATACTTTAAGTTAACATATTTCTTGTGTAATACAACTTGTGTTTCATTTTGTGATATTATTTTGTCATTTCATTGCTCCGATATGGGGCAAGTAGGAGGAGGTACTGAAATCACAGTGTATTGCTTAAATAATTGAAACGTGGCAATTTTTTTAGGTCTCATAATAAATGAAATAATCTCTCAGAACTTTGCTATGAAACAGTCAGATACATCTTCATTTGTTATAATTTTGTAGCAATAGGAAGCTTATATTTAAAATTTTTTTTACCATTTTACTTTTGACTGACAATATTTACATTTTTTTAATCAGCAGCCTAAATTCTTATTTTGAGCACTGTGTTGAATTTGTAAACATTCATTAAATATTTTTATAAACATCTTTAAAAAATTTTTATATCTAATACTGTAATTTTATATCTGATAACTGTCACAATGCAATTTTGATTTTGAGTGCATTTATTTATTGCTCTCATCTTATTATGGCTCCCTCATTTAGATTTGTTATGTCTTTAAAGCTATTTTCAATACAAGACTATATTTGCAACTGATATATCTCTCTTCACACAAGTTATTTTCGTATAGCTTTAAACCCACTCTTTCAGTCTGTCCTCCTTTTGCATTATCATCAAGTTGTTATGATTATAAATAATGCTCTATATTAAATCGTCCTGTGTTTTACTTTATAGGAAAACAAAATAAATAGACTTAACTTGTAGACATGAATCAAGTTTAAGGATTTTGTCTGAACATTCATTGTTGATAATTTAATTCCTTCCAGACAAATTTTACATTAAATTAATCTCTAAATTATAATTATTCCAAAGACTGTTTTTATAACTTAATCTTAAAAATAGTTGTAAATTATAACAAGTTTTATAAAATATATTTCATTAGAAATTTCTTCTTTTTTCAGTTTTAATCTCAATATCATCAGGGATGCCAAACCATAGTGCTTCTATTCAGGTAAGTTTTCCTAATGCTATGCAGTGCTTCCTTTTAAGAACTATGTTTGAATTAACTGAGATATTGTTTCTGGTACTCAAAATTTAAATACTTGACTAAGATTGCAGCATTGTACGATGCACTGAAATAGTGGAAAATATGTTTGCTGAGAAATATCAGTAGATCAAGTAAGAATAGTTGTTTTACTCAAGTACTTAAATTATAAAATTAGGGGCAAATTTTTTTAGAATTTGGCTGATCTATTTTAAAAATTTTATTTTATTATGAATTACTTTTACGTAGAAAACAGTTCTCATTGTAATAAATCACTTTGTAAAAACTAAGTTGTGCAAAATTAATTTTGTGATACAAAATCCTAATTACTGTAAAACCAGCTAAGTTCAGTTCATATTCTATATGCTGTAAAAATTTATTAAATCACGTTAGAAAATAATTTTGCATTAAGCTAGTAACAGTAGAAAAAACAATGAGACTTAAAATCCTCTGAGAGGATGTAAGACTCCTTACTATGCATTTCTAGTACATTTGCAAAATTAGAGGTGAACTAAACAACAGTATTTTAGTGAAACTGTATCTCTTTAGAACAATAGGACTTAGGATTGTTAGATTAGAGAGATGTGCCAAATCAAGGGATTTTAAACCGGTTCTGAAAGTGCCTTGAGTATATTGTATATGGTGCAAAGTACTCATTACTTGATACAAAATTACTAAAATTTTATGTTAATTAAGAGGCGTGTCCATGACTCACAGTACTGAACAATGCACTGATCTACTGTGTAACAAGTCTGGTGAAAAATATCAATAATAGTAGTAGTTTAATTAAATTAGTTTACTGTAGTTTTTAATAATTGCTGTTTGTGTTATATTTGTAGTTATTTTACTTGAAATACACAAACGTCTCATCGATTTTAATTTTCTTTTGACTATTAAAGATTTTTTTTAAACTTCGTGCAGTTTCTTCATAATTAACATTAGCAACATTAATGTTAATTAATGTTTTTTAATTAACTCGTGATTTAATTATGTTAACTAAGCTTAAAAATCAAGTATAATTAGGATACAGGTATGATGAATAGGTTTCAATTACGATTTGTTTGTATCATTGAATTTCTCAGTCAAAATATAATGTTGCAAATTTAATTTAGGAAAGTGTTTTGACGTAGTAATAATTTGTCAAATAGAAATGTCTGCTTATTTGAATTTGCATACAAATATGATGGTATAGAAATATAATTTTATTTAACTACCCGTAGAGGCAAATACCCTCGAGTAAGAGCAACACCCGGCAATGCGAAAAACTCCTCACCTACACAATAAAATACACCAAAAACTCCAGTTCACCTCAGAGAATAAAACAAACCAATCCCTAAACTTCCTCGACCTAACCATAACAAAAAGCCACACACAAAAACACAGCTTTAACATATACAGGAAGCCAACAACGACAGACAAATGACCACAGAAACCATAAACAAAGAACTAGACACCATTAAATATTTAGCATACCCAAATGGATACAACACCACAATAATAGACAAACTATGGCACAATATACAAAAAAAAAAAAAAAACACTATAACTAACACTACAGATAGGGAAAACAAATACATCACAATACCATACATAAACAGAACATCAAATAAAATAGTCCACAAATTTCAAAAAACAGGATACGAAATAGCATACAAAACTAAAAATAAACTACAATACAAAATACAAGACACCAGCAACAAAAATAAACTACAAGCAACAGGCATATACAAATTAAACTGATTGCAACAAATTCTACATTGGGCAAACAGGTTGCAGCTTCAAACAAAGAGTCGAGGAACACAAAGAGAACACCAACTCAGCATTCTACATTTACCTAAAAAAAGAGGACACAAATACACAAAGAAGATTTACCATAACCTTGAAATGTTACACATCAACAAAAAAGGACCACATCTCAACATACTAGAACAATATGAAATTTACATACACACAGAAACACAAATACAAACATATTAAAGGAACAAACCCAATACAAATCACACATACTCTTTGATACTATCGAAAATCTGCCTTTAAAACTGACACCGCTAAACCTAACAACAGCTCTAAGAAGAAAATTTAGACACTGATGAAGATCGCCACAGAGCGATCGAAAACATTCTGTCTCAGTAAGTTTTTACAAATTTACAAAATTTAAAGTTTGGATAGTCATAAAGTAATGTAAAAATGATTAATTCCAGTATATATAAATTTAAATGATTGGTTTTGTGCCGCGGTCTTTAATAAATAAGTTTACCTCTAAGTAGAATTAATCTGCCTTTTTCAGATTAATTGGATGAGGTCCCTGCAGTCACCTCCTTAACAGACTTTCCTTGCCTGCTACCTTTATGACACTTACTTTTCGACTCAGCTTAACTTGATTTTTAAAATTTAAAACTGTCCAGAAAAATCAGATTTGTGGCAATCCGCTGCTTATAAATGGGCAACTGCAGCTAGCTGCTCTCGTGCAGTAACTATTGAAATTACCAATTACAGTGCCTTATTTAATTTTATCGGCATTTAGCGGTAAAAAACCGTTACAACTATTATTGGTTGATGAGTAAGAAAATTAACTTAGAGTCATTAATCTTTCCCGATACTGTGTTATTGGTAGGGAAAATAACTTCTTCCAAGAGGGCTGGCTCATACAACTTTAAAATTATTCAGATGTGTTGAATTTTAATTTTTTTGTTTTATATTTAGGAAAATATTAAAATTTCCTTATACAAATAGATTTTATTTCTGAAATAAGATTTGATTTTATTGTTGGATGTTTTAAAATTATACCTGTGTGTAATACTTTTAAACAAAAATGTTATGGCATGTTTCAGTTATGTGTACAAAAACTACGGATATTAATTGAAGATTCAGACCAAAACTGTAAGTTAATCTTAAATTAAGTACTATGATTAATATTTAAAATTTTAGAACAAGAAAGCTTTTTGAAAATTTTTCAATCAGTAAACATAAATTCTCTCCTGTAAATAAAAACTGTCAAAAGGTTTTTCTGCTTCAAAAAATAAGTGGTGGGTATAAAAGCAATTTAATTTCAGTTCTTGATTAAAGTATTATAAATTTCTGTTTAACACTTTGAGTGCGGCAATATTTTATAGTTGCGCATCAAAATTGCTGAAAAAATATTATTGATTACTTGCATTGAAAATGTTGTTGATGGACCCAATATGTCATTTGAAGTTGGCTAGGCATCCATTTTCGTCAGTTTTGGTTGACATCATTTCAGGTAAACGTTCTTGTACGTACTTCGCCGGTGGTGCCGGTTCTCGTATCTCAGGTGATGGTTGTCAACTGTCCAACTGTTGGGTTTCTTTCCCAATTGTTGCTGGATACCGACAAATCTTTTTTCCAGTCACAAACTTAGTTATAGTTATAGAAAGAGTATCACAAAAAAATTTAAGTACCTACAACCCTTCATGCCACCATTTACAATGTTTTTCAATGATAAAAATAAGTTTACATACAATGTCAATAAGTAATTCATACCTAAATAGTTCTAACACAGTGTTTATAATAATGTCTATAAAATACCAAAATAAATACTATATACAACCCCATCCCCGCCATTTTAATACTCAGCGTAAAATAAACTCATCCTTACTAAATAGTAAATTATAACATAAGTTCCTTAGAAAGTAAGTTACTAAGTTTCAAAACTTTTGCTTGTTATGAAATTTTGTGTAGTATTTATCGGATTTGAAGCATTTTCTATCAGACAGAGAATATGTTTACACTTCCGTTCTATGTACAAAATATTTAAAAAACTTACAAATCAATCACAAGTGACACATTTAGGTCTCTTCGTGATAAGCGCCAAAACACTTTAGTCACCAGTCAGCTTATTATGTGGGTAAACAGAACATGAAAATGTGGTATTGTTGTTTATTGTTTACACACAAAACAAAAAATACTGACTGTGTTGCAGAGATAAGAAAATATAAATACCTCAAAAACAATGTCATGCCAATTGTCCCGACAGAGTTTATTCAGGTTTAATTTATGCCATAAAAAACTATATTGGGCCAATTGGCCTGATACGTTTATATATATATATATATATATATATATATATATATATATATATATATATATATATATATATTCTTGATATTTTACGTTATCCATTGTTTTTCCGTTGCACTGACTTTATGAAGTTAATATATTACTATTATAAGTAATTTTATCCACCATTAAGTGCAATGATTTTACCTTGAGTGATGAGGCGCCTTTCGGTCACTTGACCATTTGTCGAATCACTCTACAGTTGTTTACCTTGGTAGGTGTTAAATTCTTGATATTTTACGTTATCCATTGTTTTTCCGTTACACTGACTTTATGAAGTTAATATATTACTATTGTAAGTAATTTTATCCACCATTAAGTGCAATGATTTTACCTTGAGTGATGAGGCGCCTTTCAATCACGTGACCATTGTCGAATCACTCAACCATTGATTCGACAATGGTCAAGTGACCGAAAGGCGCCTCATCACTCAAGGTAAAAATCATTGCACTTAATGGTGGTTAAAATTACTTACAATAGTAATATATTGACTTCATATATATATATATATATATATATATATATATATATATATATATATAAATATATATATTATGATAGAAATGTATTTTCATACTTAGATATGATAGGGGAACAAAAAATAAGTACACATTATTCAAAAATTGCCTTCAAATATTTTGGCAATTCTCTGGGAAAACGCTAATATTGTGGCCCTGTCGGAATAATACGATAACACAGTCCCCAATCGGACAGCAACACTGGAACAAAAAAAAAAAACACCGAAATGTTCAGAAAGAGTGGCAGAATAACTGATAAGCAATACAATGTTTCTCGGCAATGGCTAACTCACTCTGAACCAATGAATTGAGAATGGACGTGGGGCGTATATGAACGTCTATTGCCACGGGCGCTAATAGGGTTTGGGCATTCATGCATGCCCACCGCACTTAATGTGTTATTAGATACAAAATATAATTCAGCTTAATTAGTCCTGTAATAGTTTTGTGAAATTTATCGCAAAGATTGAAATTTAAACTGAACTAAACATTTTACAGTTCTTTATATTATGTTACTCTAATATAATGTATTACTGTATTAAAAAGTACTTGTTTGTACAAATATCTAAGAAGAATAAAAAATGTTGTAATGAAGATAATCCTCCTTATTTATTGTTCAGTGTACTTACATTTGGCACATCAGATCCTGTATTATTCTAAATGATTTAGCTGGAAAATGATAATCAGAAAGATAAGCAAGGACAATGGATGTACTGAGTTAGATGTGTATATGTGTTATGATTTATTAAAGCAAATATGATTTACTTATTATTTTATTCTTCATAAACTTTTTTAATAGAAGCAAGAAATTGAGAACAGAACCAAACTAGAAACAATATATTTGATAATGGTAGTTATTAAGTCATAAAAAATAGAGTGTTCATGAATCTATATATATATATATATATATAGATTTTTTGGACTAGGAGACTGACAGACTTACCTTGGTAAGAGTCCACTCTGTAGTCTTGAAATAGAAACACATAAAAGCACATAAAAGCGTTTAAGTGCTTTTATGTGTTTATGTATTTATATGTTTTTATGTGTTTCTATTTCAAGACTACAGAGTGGACTCTTACCAAGGTAAGTCTGTCAGTCTCCTAGTCCAAAAAAACTAAATAATCTTTACCAACCAAAACTAACCTAAATATATATATACAGCTTAAAAATAGATATGGATAGGTAATTGTTTGTTTTAAAACATTTGTTGTTTTTAAGGGATAGTGTGGCAACAGCATTACACAACTACTTGACTAAATTTGATTGTTATTCTTAAATATATATTTCATCGAAAAACCTAAATCTGTTACTTAACCATTTATCTACTTATTTTTAGATGTTCATTCTGCTATTTCTTCTTTTCCTGTTTTTATTTCTCTTATGTTGACAAACAGAATTCTCTTTTAATTCACTTACTTGCCATATTCTCTTTGTTTGTCTATTTGTTTTAATAACATATAATGTTTATTTTTGTTGCACATTTTAAAATTTGAGTTTTGGTGTTAGTTTAACACATTCAACACGGCGGCGATATTGGAGATCTTATCAAACTACTGTCTGCTTTTTCGTTAGCTTCCACATTGTTTTATCTCAAAATCTATACTTAAATGTTATAAATGGGAAAAAATAGTTTACAAAATTTAAACACTATTTAATTGTAAAAATCGAGAGCATGCCGGTGCGCTCACCGTCCTTGGCAGTGGAATGATGGAAATGCTTTGCGGGATGCATAGCTTGTCGTTGCATCTAACTATAGTGCCTGTTGTTTTCATCTTAATAATTTTATTTCTACCATATGCAGGTTTATTGGGGAGATAAAAACAGTGTATTAGACATTAAAATATTGTTTTATTTATCGGGTCACAAAAAAAAGGAAATTTACGTAAAATACAACTAATACAAATGATAAGATACTGTATGACAAATAATAAAATTCAATAAAAAAGACAGAAAAAAGTAAATTACATAAAAAATTAAAGTATCTACTACTTAAATACACTACATACTAAAACTAACCACCCAACGTTTAACTCATAATGTTTGTTTCTGTTTGTGTCAGTGGTTTCACAAAGCGATAGAGATCGATAATGTGAACACAGACATAGATAAGGCTTATGTCACATCTTAGACTATAGCCGAGATTAGCTGACATTTGTTTACTACAATCTTATGATGACACATTAGGTTTTCGGGCGTCCAAGCATTTTTTCAATGACTCATTACAGTAGTCTGTTCCCACCTCAAGTAGGTTCATTCACTCTAATAGGACAGTTATAGTTTGTTCTTGCGTTAGTTCAGAAAGCATAGTTTATTTTTACGATCATTGTTTTTACCACATATTTTGCCGCGTTGAGGGGTTAAAACTAAAAAAACATTTAAATATAAAAGTTAAATCGGTTTATAAAACTTCCTGAAGCATTGTTTCAATTCAAGCATCAAAAAGTTAACTTTGTATGGTCGGATTTAAAATGTTCTCCAAACTCTTCTGAAGCACTGACATAAAAATCAAACCTTTATACAAACACTTATCAACACGAGAAGTTTTAATTAGACTGGAAGTGAGTGTGCCGGTGCGCTCACCGTCTCTCAGAAGGGAAGTGGGGTGCGCACCAGCACACTCTCAGTGCCTCACAAGGGAACCCAGAACATGCCGGTATGCTAGCCGTGCTGAACGTGTTAAATTTTTTATTGTTTTAGTTTCCTGAGTTGAGTGAGCCGACTTCAATTTGGTTCACATAAAGATTTAGATTAAACATTTTAGTTTTGATCATATATAAAATTTTCTGTTAGAAAAAATTCTCAGTTTTGATTTTTTTAACATATGTCTTTTGATTTTAGTAAAATATTTGGGTCTTCTGGCTATGTCGAAAATTTTAAAATCTCATCCGAAGTCTGTCCAGTCACATAAGGATTTAGTTCTGCAATGTTTAGATGATAAGGATGAATCAATTCGCCTAAGGGCTTTGGATCTTTTGTATGGAATGGTAAGTTAATTGCATCTGTCTTTGGGCTATGTATTTCTGTTAGAGTGCATCGATAATTTAACAAGCGTTAAACTATGAAATATTTAAAATAAATCTCTCAGTAAATTATCTTATGGTTATACAAAATTGTTCGCTCATTTGATGTTTTTTTATTTTAAAAGTTTTCATAGCTGTTCATCATTCTTGAAAAATATATTTAGAATTGCTTCTTGTTGCACTCTAAGCTTTGCTCACATATATTTTCAAATTCCACAGTTTGTACAAAAGTTACTAAAGTTGTAAACTTACCTTTCCCATTATATTTCCTGACCATGAGTAAAGGACTATAAAATATAGTGCAGACCACGTAAACATGCAATTGGCATTGCAAAGTTTCTCATGTACTACCTCTTCGTAAAACATATTACATATTCAGAATGTTCTATACATCAACAGCTTTTGCATCTAATTTGTCTACACATATTTCAAGATTGTTTGTCATTTCATACAAAAGCTAATTTATAATTCAATTTTTTAAATATCGACCGTCTCATGCAAGTCACTGTCCTTATCATGTTTGTAGGAAAGTTTTTATACTGCCTCTTTACCTCCTGTCTCGCCTACTGCGATACTTTCCATTTCGCCTACTGCGATCTCTCAAAGACAAGTGCATGGTTACACGTTATACCATAAATTTGGTCAAGATTTCAGTTTTAACTTTCACAATCTACCTATGTTTGAATCTTTAACCAAATTTATCAATAACATCTTACAATAACAGATGTTTTACTTCTTTGTTTCTCCACTTGTATTTATAGAGAGATTTGTTAAACTTTCCTCTCCTTGATAAAACTGATTTCCTTATCAATAACATCTTACAATAATAGATGTCTCAATTCTTTGTTTCTCCACTTGTATTTATAGAGAGATTTGTTAAACTTTCCTCTACTTGATAAAACTGATTTCCTTATCAATAACATCTTACAATAACAGATGTCTTACTTATTTGTTTCTCCACTTGTATTTATAGAGAGATTTGTTAAACTTTCCTCTCCTTGATAAAACTGATTTCCTTATCAATAACATCTTACAATAACAGTTGTCTTACTTCTTTGTTTCTCCACTTGTATTTATAGAGAGATTTGTTAAACTTTCCTCTCCTTGATAAAACTGATTTCCTTATCAATAACATCTTACAATAACAGTTGTCTTACTTCTTTGTTTCTCCACTTGTATTTATAGAGAGATTTGTTAAACTTTCCTCTCCTTGATAAAACTGACTTCCTTATCAATAACATCTTACAATAACAGATGTCTTACTTCTTTGTTTCTCCACTTGTATTTATAGAGAGATTTGTTAAACTTTCCTCTCCTTGATAAAACTGACTTCCTTATCAATAACAGTTGTCTTACTTCTTTGTTTCTCCACTTGTATTTATAGAGAGATTTGTTAAACTTTCCTCTCCTTGATAAAACTGATTTCCTTATCAATAACATCTTACAATAACAGTTGTCTTACTTCTTTGTTTCTCCACTTGTATTTATAGAGAGATTTGTTAAACTTTCCTCTCCTTGATAAAACTGATTTCCTTATCAATAAGTGATTATATTGATGAAGTAATCATATATAGTAAATATGGTTGTATATTTACATTTTTCAGTAATAAAGATCAATAATGAAAAATATCAATTTGAAGGGAATTTTCTGTCAAATGAAAATATTGCATTGTTTTAAAATATTGTTACTAAGACGAAAAACAACAGTACAGTAAATTGGTTATTGAGTTGGAATTTAGATTATTGCTAATAGTAAAAATGTTCTATTATTTGAAATTAGCTTCCACTTTCAAAATTAAGTTGTGTTAAAATTTAAAACTATAATTTTGTGGTGTATGAAAATAAAGTAAATTTAAATTCAAAATGGTTTAAACATTTTTTTCTACATTACATTGTTTTTAACAGAAGAGTCAAAATAAGAGAAAAACTGTAAGAACAGAAACTTTGTAATTTTGAGATATCACATTATATTTCTTTGTTAAAAATTTAACTTATTGAGATACCGTGTAATATAAATTGATTATTGAAGAAGCCGCCCTACCTCCTCTGGTTATTTGTCAGTTTCATTTGCCTCAATTGCCAACATAATTTTTGTCTGCATTGTTGATTTTGATCAGGCAGTTTTCAAAATTATTTGTCTGTGGTTTATCTCTGAACAAAAATACCGTAAAAGATTTATAAGGAACTGTAATTGTAAGTTGTATAATCTTTCTTATAACAGTTTTAGGTAAAAATGCAAAAGCTCGGCGCCATACCATATTTTGGGAAATGGTTTAACACCACCAAATATGACGATATCCACAAGAATTTTTTTTAAATTGACCTCGGAAAGTTACTTTTTTTAAAATTTAAAGTAGCGTAAAATATTCAGCGCGGATGTAGAAGTTGTGAATAGGCGCGGAGTGATACAAATGCTTCGTGATGTTACAACTGCATTTCAATGTATAAAATTAAAACCAAATCTAACCTGACTTGGCACTTTTTCGGTAAATTTGAATATAGGTATACAGTATTGTATAAATTTAAAACCAAATCTATCCTAACTGGAGAAGTTGTTTCTCAAATATCTACACACGTAAGGTTGCGTGACTTACCGCGGACAATGCATACAACCTTATGCGCAGCACTGTGACGTAAGTATCACTCCGCGCTTATTCACAACTTCTACATCCACGCTGAATTTATTACCCTAGTTTAAATTGAAAAAAAGTAACTTTCCTACTTCAATTTTAAAAAAATTCTTGTGGATATCGTCCAATTTGGTGGTTTTGAACAATTTCCCAAAATATCGTATAGTGCCGGAGTACTGCATTTCAACCCAATTTTATAATTAATAAACTCAATTATACAAAAAAGCTATAGAAAGCACAGTAGCATAATTATAATTATAAACAAATGGTTTATTTAACGCAATAATTTTCATTTTGTTTCAATTTATATTGATAACTGATATGTTAGGTTGCCCAGCTCTCTTCTCACCATAAGTATATCCCCTTGAAAATATTTATGCCACTTAAAATGCTAAAAAAGTATTATTTATGACTTTACTACATTACATTCCATTTTCATGATAAATTCCAAACAAGTTTTTCTTGCATAGTTAAGAAAAAACAACCAAATAAGAAATATGTAAGTAATATTGAGTTCATGATTTCATTAAAAAAGTATGTTTTTGTCTATATTAGTATTTTAATTTAAGTAACATGTTTTATAAAAAAAAGATAAAAATAATGTAGTGCTATAAATAAGTTTCATGTTTCTGAAAGAATTAAATATTCATTTTACTTTTGTTACTTTATCTTAACATTTTCTATCAAAGAAAAAGTTCTTGAAGCACAATAATCAAAACCTCTGCAGAGTTGAGCCTGCAATTTCATGTAACTAGAGTGTTTTCTGATAGTTACACTTCATGAATAAATTAACATTGTATTTTTGCAAGACAGTTTTCTTTTCATGCTGATAATTACATAATAGGGAATCATTTTCATAATAATAATTTATGTTTTGTCTTTATTTATCTGAATGTTCTATATCTATTATAATATATCACGTGTTTGTATTTTAAGCTTATGTTTATATTAGGTATCTAAAAAAACGCTAATGGAGATTGTTAAGAAATTGTTGGTGCACATGGATAAAGCTGAGGGAACTTCATACAGGGATGAGCTTTTATCAAAAATCGTAGATATTTGTTCTCAAAACAATTATCAGTATATAACTAATTTTGAATGGTGAGTACATTTATATTGTAACAATAATAATAGTAATATTTGCAGGCAAGCTGCTAGATGTTGGAATGTTTCTTTCAGTCTGACTAGCAACTTTGCCCTTTGAAGATTTTAATATTATACTATGTAATTCAAGGATTTTGTTCTCCATGATGTTTGGCAAATTTAAAAAATTCAAACTGTATTATAACTTGGTCTCACTTATTATTAGTTAATTTTTTTTGAAGTGGAGACTAATGATTGACTCATTTAATAAACAAATAGTAGTTTTAAATAAACATTAGGTTTAAAAAAATATATACTTAAAGGAATATGCACAAGGTTTTTGTTTTTTCAAAGAATTGCTAAGGAATTTAAAAAAAGTACATTAAGCTGCAAATAATCTTTCAAAATAATGATATTGTGTATTTAAAACTTAATTTCAAACTCTTAATACCTTGATGTTTATCGTGACATGCAAGTATGAAATTATTTGGATAACCTTTTTATTTCCTTCATGCAATTTGAATAGTAACCACATCAAACCCACATTCCATTCTATTTATGTTATTTTAAAATTAGTATAAGACAAATGTATGTTAAAATTATGTTCTATTTCTAAGTTATAAAATAGGTTTTTGAGATGGGTAAGATTTTAAAGAAAATAAACATTGATATTTAATTATCAGTAGAAAATAATTTCTTAAGTGTTCAATAACTTGAACAAGATTAGTGTTTTACATAAGTGAAATTTGAAAGTGTTCATAAGTGAAACTTTGAACATTTTTAGTGTTTTCATAAGTGAAAATTTCAAAGATATTTAGTGAAGTAAACTTTTTTTCTGCAAGTATATAAACTAGTTAACTAGGTATTTTCAACCAGTTTTGAACAGTTTTGTTTGTAACGTACAAAATTACGATATTTTATTTCTAAACCCATTCACCATTCTCTTCTGTCTGAATGAGTTTGGATTGTTTACCTAGCTACTAAACTTACATGGCATTATATTTTTTTTACTCAAATTTTTTTTCAAAGCATACATGCTTTATAACTATTTGATATATAAATTCCTTCCATATTTTGTAACACTTCAAAATTCCATCAATTTTCCCATATTGGTCAAAATTTAAAAATAAATCTTGCACATAAAATTGGTATCTAAATGTAAAGGAAGGCTTAATAAACTTACCGACTTTTGTTATTTAGTATTACCATTTATTAAGTTTTTAGTAACTAAGCATGTTTGATAATACATGTCCAATATTTCTTGAGAAGCTTCTATTAAAATTTCTTCAAACAACGCAACATATTACCTTGGCCACATAATTCTCAGGGACACCACTAAAGAGTAGATCTACTCCAGATGATTATTTTCATATAATTTTTATTTTGAAGTATCAAATGTGTAAAATGAAATAAATACTGTAATCCGTTCCTCGGTTATTTTTTGAAAATATGTAATGCTTTAGTTTATTTTAAAAACATTACCTTTATTCAGATATTAATTACTCTTTATACTTTGAAAACACTGACCCGGTCAATAGTTTTCCTTACCTACTGCATTTTACGATTTAACTAAGGCAGACTAAGTCTTTCCAATATTTTCATTATAATATATTGTACCACTGTGCTCTTGATATTGTATATTAAATTAAAAACAAATGGTTCATATCTTTTACAAATTGTAACAACAATGCTAAGTCAAATGCACACTGCTTTTTTGTATTTACTGATTTGATTCTGTCGAAAAATATCAAGTAATTCAATTTAAAAGATACCTTGGCAAACACTTGAACTTACTGGGCTTTGTTAGCACATTTTAAAACTTAAAACCTACACAAATCTACTCTCATAACATAGTTAAATTTTTAAAAAATAAAATAAACCAAGATGCTTATACAAATTTCACGTTGTTATTAAACTTTGAAATATAATGTATTAAAGGTTTAAACAAGGGTTTAACACAAAAATAGTAATGATTACAGGCCAATGGCGATCTTTCCACTACCATTGATGGTAAAAGATAGAACGGAAGGAGTTTTCACTGTAGGTTACTGAATCGCCTACCCTTACACCTTAATAAAAAGCTTTTCATTAATTTATGGTTCAGGGCGTCTTTTTCATAGCGTTGCCTTAATAACATTTTTATAAACAAAATTTTCTTTGAAAATAAGCCAATTTTATACTAGCTAAACTACAACAATTATTTATGCTGAATTGTAGCTTCATAAAACTAGTATAATGATTGGAGTTGGTAGTCACTCGAAACATTTCTTAGATAGCCTCAAAATGGTCCATGTAATTCAATTACAAATGTTTAGTTATTGAACCAATATTTGTCTGTTTCAAATGTTAACAGGTATGTGAGTGTCCTAGTGGAACTAACACGTATGGAAGGCATACAACATGGGCCCTTAGTTGCCACACAGATGTTGGATGTAGCCATTCGTGTACAGGCCATTAGAAATTTCGCTGTAAATCAAATGGCAATACTTTTAGAAAATGCAAGTTTGTTAACCCAACCAGGTTCAAAAATGGTTGACGTGCTTTATGCTGCTGCCTGGATTTGTGGTGAATTTGCTGTGTAAGTTTATGTTATAATGCAGGTTAAGGATATTTGTAAATATAAAGTTATGGTTACATTTTCTCGTTCATAAGGACATACGTTTCTTCCACTAATAAATTATGGAATGAAAAAAAATATATATTTTGATATTTTTTAATGTATTGGGTAATCTTTGTAACACAGTAAAACCTCTCATATCTAAATCGATATCGTGATAGCCTGATCCGGATAACGAAAAATCTGGATATGGGAGGTATTAAGTAATGGTGTATGTTTGTACTATATAATCACAACCATTCCAATTGGAAGTAGATGTCTGATAATAATAACTTACACTTATTTACTAGGATATTCAGGATTTAAAGTTTTTTACTAGGATTTTCAGAGATATCAGATATTATTTGCAGAGCTTTCGCAAAGTTCTAGCAATATGAGGAAAGGACAAATTTCGGTATACTCCTGTTAATTTGTAAATAGTATTTTTTCTTTTGTTTTAAGGGTTAATTTCTTTTTGAAATATATGATATATTATAAAATATTCATGCTTCATTATTATAGCAGAACTGTAATTTGTATTTTCAAATGAATAATAATATAATATATTTAATAGTTTAATATGTTTGAATAATCACAATTGTATTGAGGTTGCTCTTTGTAATCATATTGAATTCACTGATTAAAATATAAGTAACTGTTTCAAAATATGTCAGCATGTAAGTACATAAGTATTCACTTCGTTACGAAATAATTACTACTTATACTTTAATTGAATTTGTATTTTATGTAGCGAGCTGCCTTCTCCAGAATCAACCCTTAATGCCATGTTAACAGGGCGTGGGAATTCTTTACCTGGGCATATACAAGCAGTTTATGTACAAAATATATTAAAAGTGTTCTCCATTCTATTGGCAGAGTCTGATGTATCTACAGCGAAGCAAGTAAGAAAAGTGTTTACAAACATCATATAGAATTCATTCAAAGTGTATTGTTTTAGTTTGATTAGGTTTATATTACGACTTCTCTTGTTACTAAGCAGAAATATGATGATGTCACTAAGCAGACGAGACTCTGATGATGATTAGTGCAGTTAATAATGTTTCTGTAATGTCTGTAAATTTTTAAACATTTACTTTAATCAAAGGTTTGATCAAAGTTGAATGTAAGAATAACGGAATAAAAACTAATTTAAGAAATTACTAACTCCTATTGTGTATACTAAGTTATGGCAATTTCTTGTGTTTATGATAAAGCAGTCGTAGAGTAAAACCTCTAAACTAGGGTTGGGATATCAAAAAAAATTTTGATATTCTAAATTATCAATTAAACCACCAGTGAATATCAATATCTAGGTATTATTGTTAAAACAATCGATATATCAGTACAAAATAATAAAACCTTCTAATTCATTAGAAAGGGGAATGTAATGTTAGTAAGGAAATTAAAATTAGTAACAAAAAAAGAATATTTTATTAATTATTTTTTTAAATTGTGTAAATAAAATATATTTTAAGGGATTGAAAATTAAAATTGACATGTACAAAAATACACATTTTTTGTTTTCTTTACAAGATTCTCTTTCCATAGAGCCCAAGAATATATGCATATTTGTATAGTAAGGGTTAGATCTGCTCCTTTTTCTAACTTATTAATGCTATAATTTTCAAGTTTGTTTGATTTAAATAGTTAAACCAGCCTGCTTTTTTCACTCATGGCAGTTTGCTAACACTTGTTAAAAATTACTGTAGTAAATCATATACCAAATTTGAGCTATAAGTAATTATAATTTTATAATCTGTGTAGTTATTCTTATGATGACAATTTTGACAATGAAACACATTAAAAAAAATAAATTACTTATTGGGAGTGGGTGTTGGTTATTATTTGCAGTGAATCTTGATAAAATAACCATCAGTTTAGTTGCAAAGCAGATTAATAGCAAGTGCATAATGAAATTTGACTACTTAAACAAAGTTATACATTCTTTTGTTATTATTATGGGAAGTACTTTCTTTTTTTTGCTAACTCTTGATTTAGAAACATTTTATAGTTCAACAAACCAAGTTTATAATAAATTAATAGTGTACATTATTATTTTACTGTAATAAAATGTAAGGAAAATAACAACTTGATTGAAAAACCTTAAATACCCTAAATATGATTTTCAGCTGTGTGAAAAAGTGAGTGAAGGCTTAGAACAATACATTTGCAGCGCAGATTTGGAAGTTCAAGACAGAGCTAGTTCTGCCATACATCTGGTCAATCTTATAAAGGAACACATTAATGGTGATGATAAAGATGCTGCCATAACAGCTTCAGATGTCGCTTTGCTTTTTGCAGGGGAATTGAATCCTGTTGCTCCCAAAGCACAACGTAAAGTGCAATTGCCTGAAGGGTAAGTTTTAAAATAAAGTTTAAAAATAAATATTTATTTATTTTAATAAAGTTATAATTTTTACATTGTCCCTTGTCAGATGTTTGTCTAAGTGCTTAGAAATTTGAATATATTTACCCAAAACAAATCATCCTCCTAGGGAGTGAAACTTCTTTATTTATTAAATGGGTTTAGCTTCTAACTGCATGAAATTTTAACAATAAATTGAACTAAAACTATGATCAATGCTGCTGAGTTTGTTATTTTAATAATATACAAGCAACGTTACGGTCACGTTTTAGGTGACCCTTTTCAAAGCTTTCAAATCTATAAACTTAAAACAATAGTCGTAATAATTTAAACATTAAATTCACAATAAAATTGCAAGTTCAACAACTTTAAACACAATTTCAAATATACAAGCACTGGATAAAAGTTAGTCAATAGCAATCTGTGCTTAGACTTTCACGTTCATAAAATGATAGAGAAAGGTGTGCATTAGTCAACCATATGAGAGAAACTGGTCATGGCTTTGATTTTGACAGAGTTAAAGTTTTGGATAAAGAAAGCAACAAACAAAAAAGATTATTGTCAGAAATGATTTATATAAGTAAGTTGAAATTTGTTAATAGAGTTTCAGATACTGATAATTTGAAAAGAGTATTTAATAACTATCTCAAATTGATTAAATGATATTTTGAATAGCGCTGCTTTTAAATGATTGATTGAACTACTGTTGGTTTATTGTAACTTGCTGCTGCTCATCTCAGTATTGGTATAAACATGAAAGTCTAAGCACAGATTGCTATTGACTAACTTTTATCCGGTGCTTGTATGTTTGAAATTGTGTTTTAAAGTTGTTGAACTTGCAATTTTACTGTGAATGTAATGTTTAAATTATAACGACTATTGTTTTATGTTTGTAGATTTGAAAGCTTGAAAACAGCCACCTAAAATGTGACCGAAAAGTTGCTTGTATAATATTAAAATAATAAACTCGGCATTGATCATCATTTGAGTTCAATGTATTCTTTATTTATTGTTTAATATATGTATTTAGTAATTATATTACAGATAGTTACCACAGTTTTTGGGTTATGCAAAAACACATTTATCGACTGGTGTAGCTAATTTATTACACTGGTCTATACTTATAATAATTGACTTAGTTATTGATTTTGTTAAAAATAATGTTTCTATAATACTGTTTATCTACAAGATTTTAATTGCAGTGTGAATTGTTAAACTTTTAATTATAATAAAATTATTATAAAATTGAAGTTTCTCAAGAATGTTAAGAATGTAGTTTTTATTAAATCATGTTTAATAATGCTTCTTCTTGGACGTTATTAATGATTTTGTTTTATGTACCAAATGTATACTCTAAAGGAAATTCTACCTTAAACATTTGGGAAAAATAATTCATATTATAATGAATGTTTATAACATTCTGAATAAATTAAAGAATTCTAGAATAAATTCTTTTTTCATTATAAAAACTTTCATGCCATTTGTACAAAATTGTCTACATCTTAAGTAATTTGAGAGTGGAAGTCTTTAGTCTGTAAAGATATTATTATTTATGCTCCTTTCCAGTAAATAATTCTAGATGTTCTTGAATCTAATGGGTTTTTGCTAATGTTCCTGCTAAATGCATTTGCCCCATCCAATATATATGAGAGCCAGTTGAACACTTTATATATTGTTTCGTAAACAAAAAATTTTGCTTTTTGTTCCATTTATTTATTTATATTTTGATTCTACCAGTGAAAGAGTGAAGTTTGAACAAGAGAAACCTAAATTTAAAAAATTTCTACTAGATGTATTAAAATTAATAATGTGATATAGGCTAATTAATTATTATGAAAATGAAATAAATTTTTTAATTTAAAAGTTTGGATTTGGATGCCTGGATAAACGACCCGCCATCATCATCTTCAGAAGGAGAGGAAGATGAAGTAGCGATAGCCAATCCGGTAGCAGATATTTTTGTTAAAAATGAGCCAGCCGATGTGCGTGTAAGCATTGAACTTACGGAGGACGAAATATATAAGGTGAGTTATTTCTCTGGTAGCTAACATTTTTTTACTGTGCAGTTTTATATATTATAAGCTATAGAGCTATTGAATATAATTTTAATATTGGTATAATGCGTATAATAAGGGAAAGTGGTTAATTAGGTACTTCCAATAGATAAGAAACAAATTAGATAGCCTAAAGTAATACCTATTTGTGTATTGAATAGAGAGTAACTGATAGAAAAATGTGAAATGTTGAAGAAAAGGGTGAACGTTTAAGCTAAACACTATGTAGCAAATGTTTTGTGCCACTAATTACATAGTATTTAATAGTAACCAAAAAACTTGTTAACATTCAACATGAATCAGCTGTTTTCATACAATTATTGTTATTTTTTTCATAACCTATAAAGTATCTGTTGCTTGTGAAAAATTCAGTGTGGTAGAATCCAACAACATATAAAAGCAGAATTGTGTTGTGACATAATTTCTGTGACCTGACTATATGTGTAACAAAAACCATGTTCAGTCTCCTCACTTAGTTTTACATTTTGTTTGAGAATAAAAGTTTTACATTTTGTTTCAGAATAAAATTAAAGCAAAAATCTTTATTTGTCTTAAATATATTCTGATTTTATTTGTTTGTCTCAATGAAATATTGAGTACGTAAAGGGCGTCTAAGTTCAAAGTTTCTCCGTGAATGTGGTACCAACTGGAAACAAGTTTCTTTCTTGCAAAAAACTTAATCTCAGAATAATAGGGTTGTTCATATACTGAAATTTATTACAATAAAAGGGATTGTATTTGCTGTCTCAAGCAACAATAGAGTCAAACTTTTTTAGAATGAACTTCCCAATAACAAAATCCCTTGACGTTTTAGAAATTAGTATTATAATATACCTCTACATATGAATTCCGGAATTCTCAATAACAAAATATTTTCTCCAACTGAAAAAAATGTAGTGCTCTATCTGCAGCTAACACTGGTATTTCCAAGAAATTGTTTTTTTTTCAGCATGAAGTGCTGTGAAACCAAGAGGTCAGGTAGTAGCCAAAACAATTCATCTAACACGGGATACAGTACTGCACTGTTGTTTACTTCCTCCCCTCAGTAAACTAAACGTTAGTAAAAAACAGATTCAAAGAATTTGGCATTTATAGCTATGTATTCTTTCCTTTCCCCATCATTGGAAAGGGACTTCTTCCTCAGAAAAACACTGCTAGTTCAGTTACTTCGTTTCATTTGTGCCGTGAGTTTGTCAAGCTTTGAAAAAAAAGTCAAAAAAGGTGTTGAGAGTTGAAGAAAAAGTGAACATTATAAAAGAGGTTGATGAAGATTTAAAGAAGTTAGATGTTTCAAAAACATTCAGTACACCTCAGAGTTTACTATCAACTACAAAAAAATAGGATAAGATTTTAAAACAAAATGGTTTTATTTAAATGCATAGTATAGTAAAAAATAACTCACTCTTTCAAGTAAAACTTCCTACACTAGAAACAAATGAAAATGTATTTTTTGTATTAATTTGTGTTTCATTTAATGTTTTTTTCTCTGATTACGACTTGTGTAGTGTATATTACAGTTTGTGTTGAGTCTGTACTGTATTTAAATTAATAAAGTCAGTTAATAAATTAATGTACTGAGTGTACTTTAGTTAAAATTTAGTTCTGTAGGTTAGAGTTAAGCTTCTTGGAAAGGAATTATATTAGTAAGTACATACATTTATTGCCATATTTATACAATATTTTCCCATTAGCATTAGATTACTCATCATAATATACAGAGTACAGAACATACTGTAAGCCTATTTCATACGGATATCTAATATGGAGAAAAAGAAACATTCTGGATATATTGATGAAATACGAGGCATGTTTTTAAAGTAAGTACCGTTTCTAAATTTCCCCGCCGCAGCTCTGCGGTCGGCGTTTAGCGCATGCGCGCAGTGTAGCTACATCTGTTGGGATCGAGTCTTAGTTTGTTTACGTGATTTTAAAATGCCGCAGACAATCGAGAATCCCGCCGACTGTGAAGTGTGTGGTGTGATTCGTTTTCTCTGTGCTAAAGGCTTAAAAGCAATTGACATTCAACGTTAAATCAGTGAAGTTTATGGTGAAAACATTATGAGTGAAGGAATGGTGCGGAAATGGGTTAGGGCCTTCAAAGATGGCCGCACAAACGTTCATGATGAGGAACGAACATGACCTTCAGTCATTACCGATGATCTCATTCAAAAAGTGGACTGTAAAGTGAAAGAGAACAGACGGTTCACAATTTCGTCCTTAGCTGTAACATTTCCTGCTGTATCAAGAAGTGTTCTCTACGAAATTGTGTCTGAACGTTTAAATTATCGGAAACTGTGTTCACGGTGGGTACCGAAAATGTTGACTGATAAGCACAAAACCAAACGATTGGGCAGTGCATTGAGCTTTCTCGAGCGTTACCGTAATGAGGGCGATGATTTTTTAAGCCATATCGTTACAGGTGATGAAACGTGGGTAGCCTACGTTACACCAGAATCAAAACAACAGTCAATGGAATGGCGGCATTCAACATCCCCTAGGAAAGTCAAATTCAAGCAAACAATTTCTGCCCAGAAAATCATGTGCACTGTCTTTTGGGACAGAAAGGGTGTGTTGTTGGTCGATTTTCTGCCTCGCGGTGAAACGATCAATGCAGCCGCGTACTGTGAAACTTTAAAAAAACTGCGCCGCGCAATCCAAAACAAAAGACGTGGCATGTTGAGTGCAGGCATCGTTTTGCTCCACGATAATGCTTGTCCACATTCAGCAAATCTAACGCAAGAGCTCATCACTTCATTTGGCTGGGAACAATTGGACCATCCTCCATACAGTCCCGATCTAGCGCCTAGCGACTACCATTTGTTTCTACACTTGAAGACACATTTAGCGGGGAAGCGTCATTCCAATGATGAAGAAGTAAAAACGTCTGTGCAGCAGTGGTTGTCCAGTCTGGCGGCAAGCTTCTATGACGACAGCATACAAAAGCTGGTCCCAAGATACGACAAGTGCCTTAATAATAATGGAAATTATGTAGAGAAGTAGAGGAAAGAATGCTCTTTGAGGTAAATAAAGTTTTGTTTGAAAAAATTTACTTGTTCATTTTTTATATCAAAACGGTACTTACTTTAAAAACATGCCTCGTATTATTAGATTTTCAACTACATAAATCTTGAAACACTGTAAATTGAAACATAAAATGTGCTTCCATCTAAATACTGACCTATTACCTTCCAAATTCCCACGATGTTATACTGTGTTGGATTTGTGCCCATGCGATCTTATACTGCAGTAAGGTAGGGCAGGAGTATTTTTGGCAAGACTATTTCTCATCGAATACTTCTATAAAACGAATTTTTTGTCAGAATAGTCAATTTTGTTATACAGAAGTTCAAATGTAGAAAATTCTCAGAGATTCTTCCAATTTTAAATATAAAACTAGTAAAATGCTTTTTCAAGGTAAAACCAATCATAATTTATTGCACCTTTGTAGCAACTTTTTAATTTTTGGAAAAATGTATGTACACCCATGGATATAGTGTTTTATAACTAGGCGTACTTATTTTGTAGTCTAGTTTATAAAGCTGTTTGTCACCCTTGTTCAAAAATTTTTTTTAAAGAAATTTAGTATCAATACTTTATACACTGGTTATGTTAAAATTATTAATTTAATCTACATTATCCCTCTTCTAAAACAATTTGTTTTTAATTCAAAATATTTGATTTAGATTCGGGAAGCCAGAAAGCAAGAACAAGCAATGAACCCAAATTATCTGAAGACTAGTGATTTTTCTGCAGACATTCCAATGGCTTCTATTGACTTACCTGTTCCACTTAAAATTCCAGGTATTTCAAGTTTTTGGTAGAATTTTATATTTTAAAAATATTTTGTAACGTTTAAAATTAATATGAGCAGTGGTATCAGTTAACTTGTATAAATTGGCATAAAAGGGGGAAATGGTGGATGAAAGACAGGTTATAAACCTCTCCCATTTTTTGCCTAAACTATATCCATAGATGTTATTTTAATATTGTTGTAGAAATTTATTTATATTTGGTTCAAATCTGGTTGGTTTACCAAATGCTCGTTCTGGGTATTTCAACTATTCGATGCTGCACCTCCCAATAGTGGTCAACGAGGTCTTCTGGGGAGCATGCGAGAACTAGACAAGAGTTTAGGCTTTCGCCATCCAGTTTGCCCTTTTTGCAGAGGGTGCAGTTACGATCTTCCACTACAACAATCCGGTTGAGACGGTTTTGGAGTTAGTCGTGGCCAATCAGTAGCCAAAATCTGGCAACAGCTTTCATACTCGGTAGAGTTTGGAATCTAGAAGTTCCTATTTCTTATTTTTGGTCAGATTCGTCATTTTATTTCAGGTTTGGATGTTGACAAGCCCTTCAGTAAAGTTCCTTGCAGGGTTTAGGAATGACTGGGCAGTTGGTTGATAAGTTTCTGACCCCTTTTTCCCAGTTCACCAGCCAGTTGATTCCCTACAATGCCTACATCTCCAGGGACCGATTGTAGTTTTACATGCCATCCTTTCTTGATTAGGTTCTCAATTTCCAGACAACTATTGATCGTCTGATGGGAGTTGGTTAGAGGATAGTGCCAGTATCCCCGCTTGAGAGTAAACAAAGAAGGCTACCTTAATAGGCAGTCTGCCAGACTGAAGTAGAGGGGTTAAGGTCTCTTGGGTAACACAAATCTCCCTATCGAAATTGCTGCCTTTGGTACCAAGACCAGAAAAGCCCTCGAATGATTGGAAAACCACCCTGCTCCGATTCCTTCCTTTGATGGATTGTATGAGCTGTCCACGTCGATGTGTACCCAATTGCTAAGAGGGTACCACATTGTTTGTGCTTATGGTGCCAGTGGGGTTGACCGATATTTTTGTACTAAAATCATGTAGGGTCATACATTTGTGTTTAGAAAATTATTGGCCTTAGAAACGTAACTAGGAAGTGGTTGATGCTGAATTTATCTTTAGTAGCTTGAACATAGCATAGAGGGGATATCTGCATTTTCAGGCACACTGAAAATGGACTGTAGGAGTTCCAAATTTTCTGTCCACTCTCCCACAATTTAAGGACACTTTTGTCCCATCTCGCCACAAGTGGTTTAACCTCACCCTAGATCTGCATTACTGTGACAAGGGTTGAGCTCACCCCTCCGGTAACAGTTCTCAATGCATTGTTTTGGACAATCTCGAGCTTGGATAAATTAGAATTAGTTGCTGTAGAAAAGGTTTCACTGCCATACTTCAGCATAGGTTGTATTTATGATTTGTAGACTGTTGCTACTACGTCCTGCGTAGTCCCGCACTTTGCAGCAGTCAGTCTCTTCAATAGGTTGTTACGTTTGTTACATTATTCAGCCGTGGATTTAATGTGGTCCTTCCATGACAGTTGTTATCAAAGGTGACGCCTTCTAAGTATTTCAATTAAATAATTAAGATGTTTCTAGAAATTAACAATACAAAAGGAATGGAAAGTGAGATTTTATAAAAAAATATTCTTAAGAACAATAGGTATGTGTCATTTACTAAGTGACACTATTATAATGTGGTTGTGCTTGCTTTAAAAGCAATGAGTAAATATATATTATTTTATTACCTATTTTAAACCCAATGATGTTATAGGTTTAGCCAGTGTCAAAAAATATGAGAGTTATCATAGAAAGGAGCAACGCAAGAGCAAAAAGAAGAAGAAGAAAAGAGGAAGTCATTTTGACAAAGAAGCCTCTAGTTCAGATGGAGAGATTGTAGGAAACATTGTTGTGGAAGTGAACAGAGGAAAGGGGGAGATGCCTGAAGGTGCCCAGGATTCTGATGGGGCAGATACTGACTATAGAGATCAGGATGACCCACACAGAGCTTTGGACATTAATCTAGACGAGTAAGTACAAATTTTTGTATATATTTTAAAACTTCATAACACTAATTTCTGTATTCTCACTATCCTTGGTGGAAATAAATAGGCTTCAAAGGGACAGTGCAATATAAATGCAACCTGTTTTTAATCCTCTACATCCTAATCTTTGTAAAATTATTTTCTTGTTTAAAGAAAAAATTATACCATTTTTAGCTAAGCTAGGCAAATCTGATATTTTTACAATTACCAAAATATCTTTTTCAAATCAGTCTATTTGAAAATTAGTCTATTTTTTTCATAGTCTATTCCTCAATTACTATATGTCTTAAATTTATTCTTCACATATTCATGTTTTATCATATCCAAGTGATACCATTCTTTATCACTCTGTTGGTTATTTGTTCTTTTTCCTTATTCTTTTAAAAGTCGAATATAATGTAATTGTACACAAATAAGTACTGTAAAAGAAAATGTTGTATTACTTTTAGAGAAATATCACGACTATTAGAGAGAAGAATTTCAAGAGGCGTTACTTTAGCTATCAATATTAAATGAAAGTATTTTATAATAATTATAACAAATTTTAAATAATAATAATAATAATAAAACCATGGCTCACGTTGAAAATGCCGTAATTTGATATTGCATACATCTTATTGTATTAATTTCTTTTTTTGCTAGGACTACAAATGTTTTTTTTCTCCTTTGTCGGGATTCTTTAAGACACTTTTGTTACTCTGTACCTAAATAAAATGTACCTAAATAGTTTAACCAAATTATTAATGAGCTTAGAATTGGTAATTAGCTTATAAAATACTGAAATAGGCGGAATTACGTTTGGTAAGTTATAGTCTCTTTTCTTAGAAACTATGGTATAAATCAACACTCAGAAAGTAATTACCTTATTTTGAGTGGTAGGAATATATCCTAATTATGCTATAATTATGTTTCAGATCTTAATCGCAGTAGGTTAAATGTAGGTATTAAATGTATTGTAAATTAATTATTTATAAAATGAATTAATTTTTAAGAAATTTGTGTGAGGAAAGTTTTGACATCCTGATGATAAATATTTCTATATACATTAGAGTTGTCTACAATTTTAAAATCATGAAATATTCAGTATTAAAAACATATTCAGGTGAAGAGACGTATTGACAGATCTCTCAACATTTTTGTACAAGTTTTTGAATGATCTACTTTTGAGGGACAAGAAATGTAAATACAGTACCCGCACAGACATCTGGCACCTTCAGAACATTATTGAATGGTAATTAAAAATACTTAACTAAGTGAATACATAGCCTCACGAGACTTTGCTTCGTAAAAGGAATGATTGTTTTGAAACCCATCAGCAAATAAGTCCTTACATATTCACTTAGTTAAGTATTTTTAATTATAGTTTAATCAGTGAATTCAAGATGATTGCATCAAGCAACTTTATTGAATGATCATACAAAATTAATGAAAATGTCATTTTACCAGTGTTGTCTGTATTAGCTAATACACATGCTTGCATATAGAAAATACATAACCAGAAAGCCATTAATTTGTGATTATTCTTATAATTTTGTTTCTTTTATAAGTATTGTTTTTATAAATCCAAGACGAATAATAAAAATATTGGTTGAGAATAGTTAAATCAACTTGTTCTGAAATTGGTAAATAATGTTCCTTCTAATTAATTGAAAAATAAAATAAACCTTTTTATAACTAAACATTGATTCTTAACTTTTTTTTTCAGACCACTTCGAGATGAAGAAAGATTACCAGTCCTGGAACATAGGTTACCTCCCCTTATTACTAAAACTAAACATTCTAAGAAAAAGGTAATTGTGCTTCTTATTTTAAGATTTAAAATTTTAACATTTTTTTGTTTAAGTATCTTAAGATACTAATGAATACTAGTGAAAGGTTTGTTGATATTGTTTGTATGTTGATGTTTCATGTTTTCTATATCTTCCAGAATGTCGCAGTTGTAGACCTTGTTGCAGGAGAATATCAAGAGGTTCCTTCAGAATCTAGTCACAAAATTAAAAAAAAGAAAAAAAAGTCACCTGACAAAGAAGAAAAACCAAAGAAACAAAAACATTCTTCCAGCAAACGTGAGTGGAATTAAATATTACTCAAACAAAAAGTTATTGACAACAAGGCACTCTTTCTGTATTGCTTGTGATATGATCTTTGGCCCTTCCCCTTGTGTCCTTAACCATTGTATCTTTGAAAAGGTCTTTCATCGTCTTGATATGCACATGCTATAGTTCATTGGTTTTGATGTTCAATTCTAAACATTTTAATTAGTTTTTTACCCATGTTATATTCTAAACTCTTGGGGCTCTCTGTTATCCTCATCAAAAAGCATATTAACCTCCTGATCGTCCATGACCATTTTATGCTCTCTTGCAATATTTTTTGGAGTAGTAGTGTAATTGGTCGACCACTATGCAAATAATGTTTTAGACTTCCCGAGCCATTTTAAACTTATTTTTTCAGCTGGATACAGTTAAAGATTAAGAGGAAAAGTCCTCCAGTGTGTTCTGAGAGTCAGCATGAATTTTCTTTACTTAGATATATTTTTTATGAAGTAATTAATCATTGCTAAAATCTTGATTTTTGTTTTTTTTTTAAATCACTACGAGATGGATGTCCACATGACAGTTCTCTATTCATAGCACTGGCAAGCAATTTGTTTACTTATAAAGGATGACCTTGCATTGCATGGGAAATTCAAAATTTATACAGAGCACAGTAGCGTGAATATAATAAATAAACAAAAATAGCCCTTGCTAGAAATATTTAAACACCCTTCATGTACATTTTGCTAAAATTGTTAGCATCATCAGATTCTGATGATGCTAACAGTGTTAGCGAAATGTACATCAAGGGTGTTTTAATTTTTGAAGCAAGAGTTATTGTTGTTTATTTATTTCAAGGGAAGCTCATTCAAGTACTAACCTATGTTGATGATTCCAAGAACTATTCAAACCCCTCTTCTATCTTATATATAAAATTTGTTAAAACGTTTTCAGTTTGTGATATTTAAAGAATTTTAGGTATAATATTGTTGTTTATTTTCATTAATATCTGTCTATTTTTTTAATATTAAAGAGCATTTATAAGTATATTTATTACTTGAATCATTTGTTATTTGTTTAAAATTCTTAACTTCTTTTAATTAGTTGCAAGTATAAATACAGTAAGTTTTAATCTCATATTAATTTTCTCTTAAAATTTCAGACAAGAAAGACAAGAAAAGTAAGAATACGAATGAACTAATTAAACTAAAGGATGGTTATGAAGAAGCTCTAGGCATATCCACACCGTCCAAGGAGACTGTTTGTCTTTCCACACAGCCTACTTTAAAAAGACTGGCTAGAAATAAACTGCTTTCATTGGTAGGACTACTATTCATTTGTTTTGTAATTTTTTATAATTCGAGTACAATTTTTTTAAAATCATTTCTTTGGTTTAATGAGTGGTTATAGTAATAAGCGATTGCTTTCACTCTAAATCTATTCTGAAAAATTCCAGAAGTTTGCTGTTTTAGTAAATAGTCTGAAGTTATATACACATATACACACACACACACACACCCAGACACACACATATGAAGTAAAACTTTATAAATATAAATAAGTATATATATGATAAAATACATATCAACAACACATACAATATAAAAAATGAATACGGATTAATTAATAAAATAAAAAACATAGATACAAACAGCAACACAAAAATAATTAGTTATGACATAACCAACATGTACCCTAGTATATCCCAATAGAAGAAACCATAGAAATAGTAAAAAACAAACTAATACACAATAAGGAAAAAGAAAACACAATAAATAGTATTATTACACTAATGAAACACATATGTAACCAAAATTACTTCCAATTTAACAATAAATACTATAAACAAACAACTGGACTCCCCATGGGATCACCCATATCATCAGTCGTGTCAGAAATATATCTACAACACTTTGAACAAATAATAATAATACCTATACTAAACATACATATTTAACTATGGTCTAGATACCTAGATGACATACTTGTAATATACCAACCAACCATTCACAACAAACACATCATAATACTAAACAAATTAAATACATACAACGAAAACATACAATTCACCTTCGAAACAGAAACATACAGAACAATTAACTACCTTGACATTACATTAAATATAAACAATAATAAAATAAAAACTACAGTACACATAAAACCCACTTCCAACAACACCATAATACACTACAAATCTAACCACCTCTGGACACACAAAATTAACACTTACAGTAACATGATAAATAAAGCAATAAAATACACACAAGATAACAAACAAAAATTAAATTAGGAATTAGATAACATTAAAAAATTGCAATAGAAAATGGATACAACAAACACATTATAAAAAAACATATACAATAATTTTACAAAAAAATAAATAAATATTTATTTTATTTCATTCTCTCATATTTCTTTTTGTGTTTTCTCTTTGATTGACAAAGATCAATGTGTGGTTGAAATATATCATTGGCTAAGTGCTTTTATGTGTTTCTATTTCAAGACTACAGAGTGGACTCTTACCAAGGTAAGTCTGTCAGTCTCCTAGCCCAAAAAATCTATATATATTGATATTTTACGTTGTCCATTATTTTTCCGTTGCACTGATTTTATGAAGTTGATAAATTACTATTGTAAATACTTTTATCCACCACTAAGTGCAATAATTTTACCTTGTTGTGATGAGGCACCTTTCGGTCACTTGACCATTGTCGAGTCACTGATTATTTTTCTGGTGTAGATGTTCGGTCCGTGATGATGGTATTTGTTGACGTTACACGAATTTTCTCTTGATCTGCGTGTATGATGTTTTTATATAGTATGTCTTCTGTATATGTGGTCTGTAGGCTCTTTAAATTGTTGTGTGTGTTTTTATAAATGTGGTATTTTTCTAGTGAGTTTAATTCTATTGGGTTACTATTTATTTCCAGTATGGTTAGGTTATTTCCGTAGTTTGTTATTTCATGTTTATGTGATATTAGGTGTGCTGGAACATTTGATACTTTTGTATTTTTGAATGCTCTGTAATGTTCTTCAAATCTGATTTTAAATGATCTGGTCGTTTTCCCTATGTAAATGCGTTGCAGTCGTTACATGTAATTTTGTAAATTCCTGATAGGTTATGTTTTTCTGTATTTGTTTTGTGGTTTGTGTTATTAAGATATTTTATTATTTTATTGTTTGGTTTGTATGTTGGAGTGTAGTATTCTTTGTTGTATATATTTGTTAATTTTTCTATTTTGTTTTTGGTGTATTTATATTTTAGGTAGTTTTTTTTATTTTTATTATTTTTGTGTTCTGGTTGTAGTGTTGTGTTGAGGTTAGGTTTTTTTGTAAATTTATTGCATATGTTTTTTATAAGGTGTTTGTTGTATCCATTTTCTATTGCTATTTTTGTAATGTTATCTAATTCTTCATTTAATTTTTGTTTGTTATCTTGTGTGTATTTTATTACTTTATTTATCATGTTACTGTAAGTGTTAATTTTGTGTGTCCAGGGGTGGTTAGATTTGTAGTGTATTGTGGTGTTGTTGGTTTCTGTGTACTGTAGTTTCTATTTTATTGTTATTTATATTTAATGTAATGTCAAGATAGTTAATTGTTCTGTTTCGACAGTGAATTGTATGTTTTCGTTGTATATATTTAGTTTGTTTAGTATTATGATGTGTTTGTTGTGAATGGTAGGTTGGTATATTACAAGTATATCGTCTACATACCTTGTCCATAGTGAAATATTGTGTGTGTTTAGTATAGGTTTTATTATTATTTGTTCAAAGTGTTGTAGATATATTTCTGACATGACTGATGATATGGGTGATCCCATGGGGAGTCCAGTTGTTTGTTTATAGTATTTATTGTTAAATTGGAAGTAATTTTGATTACATATGTGATTTGTTATTTTAATTGATTTTACGGTTTTTAATTGTATTATTGATGTTGTTTCTTATGTGTTCAGTGTTTTGGTGGGTAATTTTATGGATGTTAGTTTCTGTGTCAACTATTTGTTATTTTATTATTTGTTTTTTTTTTTAAATTGGGTAGGTTATATTTGTAAGGATTTGTTATTATTTTTTTCCTTTTTTAGTGAATTGGGTTTCAGTTAAATTTATGAATTTTTTGTTGTTAGAGGTGTGGTTTGGTTGTCCGTTTGGTGTTAGGCTATGTTTGAAGTTATGTTGTTTTGTTAAATTTTTGTTATGCCTATTTATTGTGTTTATTTTGTGTTTTATTATGTATGTTGTATTTTTTCATGTATAATAGGTGTGAGATTATCAAAGGTTTTCATTATTTCTAAATTAGTTGTGTAAAGTTGTAAGTTGATTTGGCTTTTTTTATGGTAGGCAGATTTAATGTTTTCTTTAATTATGTGTAATTCGGCTATTTTTGGTGCTTTATTGATAACGGTATTTTGTTTATTTCTTAAGTGTAATTTAGCATATTTAGGTGTGATATTAAGTGCTATCCATTGTTTATTAAAATTTATTTGATGCAATTTTCGAGTTTGATTTTGAGGTTAAGGTATTTCCTGTAGTGTTGTTTACCTTGGTAGGTGTTAAAATCTTGATATTTTACGTTATCCATTATTTTTCCGGTGCACTGACTTTATGAAGTTGATATATTACTATTGTAAATACTTTTATACTATTGTAAATACTTAGTAATATATATAATAGTAATATATCAACTTCATAAAGTCAGTGCAACGGAAAAATAATGGATAACGTAAAATATCAAGATATGTGTGTGTGTGTGTTATTAAAGGTCCATTATTAAAGTTTGTTGCACTGTCTTTATAGAGTTATTATAATTGGAAAATTTCCATGGTGAATTTTATGTTAGGGTGTAAGTTGTTTATTTCATTTAGGATGATATTATTATTTATTACTTTATTTTTGGAAATGTATAATCCATTGTCAACATATCGTATTCAATGTCCGTTGGGGTTGTGTGTTTTTATGGTTTGTGTGATTAATTCGTCAAGGTTTTAGAGGTAAATTTCTGATATACTAGAGGATTGATCCCATTGCTAAGTAAAAAATCTATTTGTTTATATATATTATTATTAAATGTGAATTAGTGTTGGTTTGGTATGGTCTTTAGGCATTTTGTTATTTGGTTTGTGTATTTGAGATTGGTTTTAAGATTAGTTAATTTGTTTTTTTTTATTTGGATGGTTTCATTTATTGGTATATTAGAGTGCATGTTTGTGATATCAAATGATATAAATTTGGTGTTTTTGGTTATGTTTATTGCTTTTAATTTGTCAGTTAAAATATATATACAGTAGGGCCTCAATATTCGCGGTTGGCAAAATTACAGGATATCCCAGTAATATATATAATATTTTTTTAAAACCACAAGAAATAAAGTATAATTACTATGCAGGTTGTAGGGTAATGTGTTCTCGTCTTATTTTGTACAGTACTGTAGTTATTTACACAAAGAAATCTGTTTATTCTTCAAACATCCGTTCTACTGCACACTACCAAGTCTTCTACTCAAAAGATTCATTATTTATAACAAATGGCATTATCGTCTCTGACATACAATGATGAATCAATCCGGCGCCTGCAACCAACTTCATACACAGATTTAGCATCATTACTGTTTACTTACTGTTGATTTAGTAATTTTCAAAATCCAAACAACGATAATCATATCGGATGGATGTAACTAACTCGGTATTTTTTCCTGTCAGTTACCAATCCAGTGTTGCATCCGCTTGTCATATTTGCTAGTTTTCAAAACGTCGGGTATACTTGTGGAATTGTTTTATGAAATTGTTTTGTTTAGTTTTATCGTTTCCCTTTAAATGTTTATCCAAGCCACAATGTTATCAAACTCTGATAGGGACCAGAAAATGTAAAAATACATTTGGCTGGTAATTAAGGAAATTGGCCTTTTAAATAAATTAAAATGTGAAAGCATACCCTATGTCACAAAGCTTTTTTAGCATTGAGTCAACAGTGGGTTACATAAAGAACAGTGAAAAAAACATAGGGAGGAGTGGCAGAGAAGATAGAAAGTTTTTTTTTCTAAATCATATTAACAGTGTTTAAAAGATTATTTGTCTAAAATTAGGTGTTTTAAAATTGGATAGTGTTTAACAATGAAGAATACATGTGTATGTTTGTGTGTGTGAGCGTGCATATTTAATAGCATTTTAATGTTTTCAGATTGAAAAAAACCTTAGTAAACAATAAAAAATATACATGTAATTATGCAGCATGTAAATATACCATACTATTTTATAAGCATACGGTATAGCTATAATTAATAATGTTGACATTTTTTATGCGGAACATAATCCTCTCCTTTCCATATACTGTTGGTTTCAGTATTTGCTGTATATTTGGAGAACGTTACCCCTCCGAATAACAAGGGATCACTGTATGTGTGTGTGTGTGTGTGTGTGTGTGTGTAGCAATTTTTGGACTAGATAGGAGACTGACAGACTTACCTAATGGCAATAGTCCAAAACTGCAATCTCTTGGAAATAAACACATATAAAAATTTAACACACTATTGAAATATTTCGATCAAAAATGATCTTCATCAGTCAAAAAAGAGAAAAACAAAAGACTGAAGTGAACCACAGATGTACTATATCATAAACTATAAATCTGTGACATTTGGATATTTATACATGGATATTTATAATGTGTGTTTGTGTTTGTTGAACAATTAATATCTAGAATATATCCATCATTTTGTAATGCTTAAAAACACAGTAACTTCAGCACTAGATGAGATTCTGGCAAAATGTTAGAACTGTGTTTATATGTATTAGGAAATGAGCAGATGTACTCTAAATGTTAACTATTTCTCAAATTTTTCAATCTGTGAAAGAGTATGTATTAACATGTGTGTAATAAAATTACTTTTAAAAGAAAATCAATGATATATTAATGTATGTTTCTGTATTCAAGGATTATGAATTGCAACCTCGGACAGGACACCACAATCAAACTTTGGTTTGTCTCAAACTCAGCAATCACTGTGCTTCAACAATAAAACAATTAGAAATAAATTTCTCAGACTCGCTAGACATTAGGATTTTAAATGAGGTAATTTTAATTGGAATAAGGGGTAGAAAAATAGAAATTATTTATAAGTGATTCCTACAGAAATTCATAAATAGTAGAACCTCATTACAATGGACCCTATTAAACTAGACATTGCATATAACAGACTGTATTTTGCAGATAGGTCACACCATCTTCCACACATGTAAACAGTCGTTGTAAAGCCTGCACACAAACACCACTTGAAATGTTGCTGACATGGTCACTTTAGTCAAGCAACATCCCCCTAAAAAGCAATGTAAATTGCGTAGACATATCAGTAATATTTGTAATAGTGACTTATTAACTATTGACAAATATTTTGTAAACAAAATTATACGCCCTGCCCTACCCAAAAGGTCACTGCCTGAAATATGACGTTAGAAACTTTAGAAACTAATCATAACTTAGATATAAATAACCTTAAATTAATTAAAAATGTTAAATAAAAAAATATGTTAAATAGTTTTGAAAGTATGTTTATTAATAAATATGAAACTAATATATTATTAAATTCTGACAAAGGGCCTATCCCGAATTCCCAATCGTATTTATTAGTTACAAGATAGTTATAGTTTTATTTGTTAAATGTGTAAATTTAATAATTAGTGTAAAATTAAAAAATAATGCAACGGTAACTCCTTCTGTTGGACCAGACCTAGTTGTTACTCGTAACATGATTGGTCGGATAGTGTAGGGGGCATGGCCAAGGAGTTCCCGTTGCTTATAAATACGCATAGGTTTAGCTGTAAGTTAGTTATTTGTAAAAATACCTCTGAAGATGATTACTTTGTAATCGAAATGTACATAAGGTTAAAATAAAATTTGTTGAATTTGTGGTGAGAGGTTGTTTTAATTAATATAGAGATTAAACAATGGAAAACATATTATTAACTAATCACTTTTACATTATTATTATTTATGTATTATTATTATTTTACATATTATGAACAGTAGAAAAAAAATGAGAAAACCAATGGAATGGCAGTGTTTTGAGCAAATCAAACTAACTGATCAGTTATAATATATTCCTTTGTTATGAACCAATAACATTAAATAAAGAAGTGGTAGTACATAATTACTCAGGTTATGCTGGTATTAAAAGCATTTATAATTGAGTTTTGGGATATATAATTAGGTTTGATCGTTATAGGGTTTAAACATTACTAAATTGTTATCCTAGTGAGTTGAGAAAGAATGGCAGGCAGTTAGTAAAAGTTTTTTTTTTTGCTTATTCTTTATATTTACCAAAACCATCAAACTTTAAGCACAAAATTTATTGTTTTATTGCTAACAAACCTATAAACCTAGACTAAATCTATGTTAATTTACTTGCAGAGTGGAGAGAAACAACTAATTTTAAAATTAGATATAATATTGAATTCCGGTGAGACCAACGCAAGAAATTTCATTGTTGAAGTGACAGATGTAACCTCTCCCCACAAACTAAGAGGAACTGTATCTTATATTCAGCAGGTAAATTGCTTGGTTAGAACCTCATTTACACAAGAATTTTATTTTGAAAAATCGAACATACCACTTTAAGTTTAAAGGGAAAAAAATTGGTTCATTTGTTTGTAATTTTTGTTTATTTAAATTTTGGTTAAAATTTATATAAAAATATTGATTATTATAAATTTTATAATTTTCAGTATGGTTAGGTTATTTTCGTAATTTATTATTTCATGTTTATGTGATATTAGGTGTGTTGCAACATTTGATGTTTTTGTATTTTTACTTTTGAATGCTCTGTAATGTTCTTCAAATCTTGTTTTAAATGATCTGAAATAAATAATAACCCAATAGAACTAAACTCACTAGATAAATACCACATTTATAAGAACATACACAACAATTTAATGAACCTACAGACAACATATGCAGACGACGTACTATTCAAAAACATTATACACACGGCTCAAGAAGAAATATGTATGGCGTCAACAAGTACCAACATCACAGACCGAACATCCACACCAGAAAAATAGAGAAAATTAATTCAGTGATTCGACAATGTTCAAGTGACCGAAAGGTGCCTCGTCACATAAGGTAAAATTATTGCACTTAGTGGTGAACAAAGTTATTTACAAGTAATAATAACTTCATATATATATTTCTATTACAAATATATACTGTATATATATTTTCAGAGACATGGAATTTAAATTGAACATACATATACACAGTGTTATATGTGTTTTTACTTTAATAAAAATAACATTTTAAAGTAAATAGAGAATTATTTTAACCCAGTATTTATCAAACTAAAGGAAAGCCGTGTTAGGTGTATTACTAAATGTTTACAGTTTACATTGTATATGATTTTTATTTGTACTGAGTATAAAATATCTAGTTGTTCATCTGGAGGCAGATGTTTTACATATTTTGAACAAATATATTGTTTGTTTACTTATTCTATTCAGAAATACAACTAAAATATAATAAAACTAATACAAAAACAAAGAACGGCACCAAAATCATAAGTAATTCCTCACTGAACAACTGTGTCAGACTATTGGCTATGAGAAATGCCACTCTGTTAATGTGCATAAAAGAAGGGGCTTTGTTGTTGTAACAATTGTTTAATCACATCAGCATTTGTTCAACTACACTCGAATTGTATTTCAGACAGCATTAGTAGGGTTTTTGTAGACTATAATGATCTTTAATGCTAAAATGTGAGTTATTCCATAACACGCATATAGATGTATTATGAGATACACTATTATACTCACTATAAGTGTTAAGACTTCATTTTTTAATCAATGTTAGATATATAATACTGTTATAAGATTTTTAGGTTGTAAGCTCACCTCTGGCCATCAGATATATGTTGTGGCAGCACCTCTGATATCAATGTGAAACCTGGGCTTGTTTTACAAATACCACAGTAAAAAAGGATTGCAACAATAATAGTAAAACAGAATAATTAAAAAAAACATCCATTCTTACTAATACTTGTTTTATTTTTAATTTAAACTTGCTATGTTTAACCTAATCAATTTCTTGAGTGCATTCATTAAACTAATATTGAGAAATATAACTAGGAATGTGATGGTGTTTCTACGCAAGATAAACTAGATTTTTGGCTGAACGTAGGAGTAATACCATTTCTGTCTAGCTCTATGCCAACTGGGCATTCGTTTACTGATCTTCTAACAAGCGGAAGTTTATTGCATCGTTCTTCTATTTCCTTGCGGCCTGCAAGAGATTTTTCACAAGTAAGTTAAATAATTACACAACTGCTTATCCAACCATAGCAATGCAAATTATGACATCTAACATTAATATTTTAAGTTTTACAAGACTTGATTAGCTACAACAATTTGGACTCTACTTTTTAATTTTAATAGTCCATCAAATGGACAGTTATTTGTTTGATTCAATGTACAATAAATATATTTATTAGAAGAGGTTGTATAATTATGGTAATAAACTTAAAATTAATTGTTTTATTGAGTTTGGTTGTGGAGGGTTGAGACAGACAGACAACTGTTGAATAAATCAGTCACTTGTCACCAGTGTTGAGCATGCTCAATGAATGCTGCACTACGTAGCATTAGCAAAAGTTGAAGAGTTGTCCTGGAGACAAAGACTTACACCAACGCACACCACTCATTAACCCTTTCTGCAAATTTTTGTCAGGGTTAATATAAACTGTTCAGATATGTAAGGGATTGTAAATTTTAAAGTAGCTTGGGATTTAAGCAAAAAAAGATTTTTTTTGCTAAATTTTAATTTTGTATGCAGCTAATAGTTTTTTTAATATAATTTGATAGTGATTAAAGGTATCACAGTTTCAAAACTGCGCTTCTGTTGAGCTTTTTATGGGAGATTAACGTTTTTTTAGAGTTGGGAAGTGAATTCAGAAATCTCCAATATTACTATTTCAAGATCTTTTTGTTGTTCAAGATACCTATTTGTTTTCACTGCTTAAAAATAACTGACTTAATCAACTTGGAGTATTTATGAGTTTCTGTTCATTTTGTTTAGATCTTATGTAAAATGAGTAATTTCCATTTAAAGCAGGTCTTATTGATTTTTTTTAGCACCTTTTGTAGATTTTTCACCTTTTCCTAAAATCGAACATTTTAAGATTTTATATCTTTATATTTGATTTTCAGACTTGTACTTGACATTATCGGCAGTTGTACATCTTTAGATCTCCAGAATTACGGCATTAAAACTCAATCTCTTAATTTCAGAGGTTCTATTCAAATCTTTTTTGGTGACTTTTTGAATAGTGACCTCAGTTGATATATTATGTCGCTAAAGGCTGATTTCTTGAGCCCTTATTATTACTTTTTTCATTTATTACAATTTATTTTTTAATATTTTTATCGAACTATTTATCTTGAGTCGTCACTGATAAAACTTTATTTTTAATTATTCTGGACTTCATTCTAGTTTAACTAAAGTTATTCATCTTGCTATTACTGTAACTCAGAAATAAATAATTGACTTTGCAGGTTTTACATTTGGTATGTTCACACTGTCATCTATCAGTCGTGGAACAAGTGGACTCAACGGCTTCGTTATATTGTCATTCTACTAGTGGAAATCATGTTTGTTTCCTAATGAAGTGTGAACCTACTCATATTACAATTGAAGCTAAAAGTGATTCTGAAACGCTTCTGTCTTCAATTTTAGAAGAAATTCAGACTCAGTTTTCAACCTGACCTATTGCTTGTTCCATTTGTGTTAAAAACGAACAGGTAGTACAGTGTAGCTGTAACATAAGTGAATTTTACAGACTTTGTTTAAAGCATGTGACTTTGTACATAATAGCAGTCTTTGATTTAGTTTTAATTATGAGAATACTACTGATTTTTTATTCCATAATAACATTGATTTATGTTTTTCATTATTATATATTTTCTACTGTTTTTGTAAAGATTAGAAATCAGTTATTTATTGCACTTTGTTATCCTTGATTTTCAAGGAATTATCCAAAAGAGACATTTTTGTTAGTAGAATCAAAATTTATAACAAAAAGTATTTAATACTAATAATTAATATACAAATGTATATAATTCAATTGCATAAGCAGTTTCATTCAAATGTAGTGAATCTCTAAAATCCAGAAACTTTTTTTTTGTTGCTTTTATTGAATAAAATATAAGGCATAAGTAATTTATAGAATAAGTAATGAAATAAAATATGTAAATTCATTGCTATTTTCAAAACTAATGTGCCCTATAAACAATTTATTTGAAATATTTTTACTTCAAAAGAAAACACCAAAAGTAGTATTTGTTCAGACATGCATAAAAAAATAACTAACATTAATAAATTAGTTTAATATTACTTGGTAAAAGGCACTAAACATATTATGCCAAGTTAACAGTGATTATTTCTTTATTTTCTTTGATTTTTTTTTAACATTTGTTGATTGTAAAATTTCAAGTTTACACCATTTTAAAAAAATTAACAAAGATTTGGAGTTAAAAGAAAACATAAGGCCTCATTAACTTTCAAGAAATCATTATTTAAAAGGTTTAGGTTTAATAAACAAAATAAGGTGTATATTGTAAAATATGTATTTAATAAATACTTATTTCTATTATGATTAGTATTACCACATAATAGGAAATAATATTTTTAATCACAATTATTTACTACTCTCAAATGTAAAACTAAATAGCACCACATTATTTGTTAAAACTGCTACGAAATATATTAATTATTTCTTAGCTTCCTTAATGTATTCTGATATTGCATGCCTCTATTTTCTTACTGTAATACAAGTATATTGCAATTGCTGTAACCATTGCATTACACATTCTTAATTAAAAATTTATTTGCATTACTAAATATATTTGTACATAATTTACCATTACAATAAGTGAAGTTGAAAAAAAATTATTTTTCTCTTGAATTTTGTAAAAACTTACTGAGACAGAACGTTTTCAATCACTCTTTAGCGATTAAAAATGTTTTGTCTAAGTTAGTTTTTACAAATTTAGAAAATTTAAAGTTCGGAAGTCATAAACTAATGTAAAAATGATCAACATTATTTTTTAAAGCGAACTTCTTTTGGGCTCTACTCGCACCCCAAATCAATACCACTGAATTTATATTTGTATCAAATTATTTTTGGAAAACATTTTTATTTAGACCCACGTACATTATTAAAAGATTTGTTTACATGCATAAGAGGTAAGATATTTAATGAACTTGTCTAGCACAGTGGAATAATGTTAACTAACTAAATAAAAACCCACTAACCACAATATAAATCTTCTATTTTACTACAATTACTTTATGTACACTGAAGTACTTCTGAAGTAACTACTAGTGGGTTTTTGTTTATGTAGGTAAAATATTGTTTACAAATTGGCTAATGTTTTTACAGGAATAGCACCAATCAGTTGAAATAAATTCAAGACAAGAGTTATTATTCATATGAGTTACAACTTATAAGATGTAACAATTTAGCTCTATCCACCCTATATTTTCTGAGTTAGGGCTATTTATTAATTAAATTTTGTATAGCAATAATAAAATAAAGTTCTAAATACCACTGAAACTTTTATTTTGAAATTCTACTTATATCTTTACTTTTTAAATAATAGAATCTTTTAAAATTTCTTTGTTAGTGATAAGATGCAGACCACTAAGGAAGTATCTCAAGTTGTGATAGTCACTCATTTCAAGAATTGCCCTTTAAAGAGGTTAGATGAATTCACTCAAAATACTGAATGAGAATTTGTGTTTGGTTTACATTAGTCTGTAGCATTGACTTATCATGGAACAACAAACTGTTAGTCCAGGACAATTTTGGTGTTTGTTAGAAAACGATTTAAAGAAAACGATATATGAACCTTATACAAAACTACATTTAATTCCTAGAAATATCCATGTCATGAAGAAATTAAATACAATTTATTTACATGGATTTTGTTGACAAAAGTGTACATAAAATTTCACTTATTACTGACAGATTTATCATGGACTTTTATCCTTATGTTTTTTAACAATTTCATCCATTTACGTGTTTCTGTATCATTCATTAAGTTATGCTATTCCTCTTTCACCTGACAATATCAGTTGCAGTCAAAAACCAAATTCCTGGTCATATTTCATTTCCAAAAGATGATACACGCCTAAAAAATTCATGATTAATCGATATAAAATTCACACGACTGATATTGTTACAAATAATGTATTTTTTAATGTCAGGAATAATGTGGCTTCTTCCATACGTGCTTTACTGTAAAGTGATATTTAAACATTACGAAATGGACGTGCTTTAAAATAGTCTATATAACAACCCGAAAACTGTTTTTTTTTCATTTCGCAGTGCTGTATAGTTACAGTCACGTGAATATTTATATATATTAACAAAAAAGTGTAGTTATCAATTTTAAGAGAGTGAAAATGTAGTAAAATATCTGTCAAACTATAGCAAATATTTGTTCAATTATAAATTCATTAAGCCATTCATTAGACATATTTATTAGTTTAGTTTTTTTACGATCTATTTTTGTTCCCTTTAAATAAAAAAGAAAGACTCATAAACAAAAACACTTGGAAAAATTGTAAGTTTCAGTAACATAGTTGAATATATTTTCAAATCATATTGCATAGTAAAACTGCAATTCAATGACATTTTTATTTAACCACAAAATTTACCAAAACTTGATTAAATGCTAATTATATGTATTAAAATTATATATATTCTAAACACCTTTTGTTAATTAAATGAAATATTGTAAAATTCTGGTCCTGATACTTTTAGTGGGATTCATATGAAAATGGGAAATTTTCTGAACAGTTTGTGCTAATAAAAATTTAAAAACCTAATTATAAAATAATTATCTGGAATTGCTTTATTATCAGTTCATTGCTAGTAAAAAACATTGTTCTGATCTGTCTTTCTTAATTAATCACTTTCTTGAACTGAAATACAAGTACTAAAGGGGTGTCCATGATTATAATATATATAAAGTAATTATACTATATTTGTTGCTATTATACTTTTGTGTTGTAACAATTCCTTCATGTAGCACTTAAGGTCTCTTAACCATTAACCATTAATTGTATTATACCTATACAAGTGTCAGGGTACATGCAATTTTATACATTTTTTTCTTATATTTATAGTATTAAGGTTCTTTAAGTCATTTTGTTGTTCATTATATTTTTCTGTATCATTTCTCAAAAATGACTAGATTTTATTATAATTATTTCATGTTTAAAAATCTAATTATATATATTTCAATAATTGTTATAAAAAATGCGCCTTTTACAAATTAAAAAAATCTCTGTATATGTATGATATTAAAAATTGGGAAAATAATATAATTATGCCATAGCCTTCGTTATTTCAGAAATATTTACCTCTCTAAATTTTAGTAAGGCCTAATCTTTAAAGCAGCAGAAGTGACATAATAGTGTCTCCTTTTAATACAATTCCATGGTTTAGGTTTTTGGCATTGAAATAGGAAATTTTATCAGCTCCTTTATTCTAGGTTTGGTTTCACTTGAGTCCTTTAGTTTAGTAGTAAAGTGTTCTACCCATTCAACCACCACAAAATGTATGAATTACTTTACGTAATTATGTTATAATTGTTTGTTGTATTCGTCTTGATTTTAGTGATTATATTCATAAATAATTGTTTTAGAACTATGAGAAAAACTTGAACAACTAACTGTCCAGACTTACTAGCAGTATGCTTTATAAATGAAACAACTGTTTCAAAACACATCAGCACAGATAATTGCTCAAGTTTGTCCACTTAACACTTATAATATCAATTATAAAACAATTATTTGTGAATATTATATTATTTTGTTTCTCAATAGCATGTGAGAACTTTAGCAAACCAGCAAAAAATCAGTGCTATAAAAAAAGAATAAATACAAACATTACATGAAAAATGTAATCCTTTTGTAAAAACAAAATTCGTTGCATTTATGTTAGTTAGCTCTGTAGCATTTTCATTTTTACCAATTCCAAATTGTAATTTGTTTATTTTGTTGGTAAAATTATATCCTTTTCTGTCTGTTAAATTTTTATTGATTATTAAATGAGGAACAGAATTTTAAGGCAGGAGACACAATTTTCATAGTATTTTGATTGAGCCTTAGATGAATTCCTGTTACACACAACATGCCCGAGGCAAAGAATGGCAGTCATATTCTTCCATTCTAGTCAATGTGTTAAAAGATATTGTCCTTAGAAGATTTCTACTTGCCTTAAGTGGACATTGTATCTCAGCACTATACTTCTTTATCTAAGAAATAAATCAAAACACCAGGAAAAAGTCCAAGACATTCTGAGAGAACCATTAAAACTAAATTTAATAGGCAATTTACAATAGTACAATTTCCATGCCCTAAAGCAGGGATGGCCAACTAGCAGCCCAGGGTTCACATGCGGCCTGGGACCTGGTTTTATGTGACCCAAGATGAATGTTAAAATATTAGATTATTGATTTATTAATAAATGTAAAATATAAAAGTATAGATTGGTATTTGATATAGGTTCAACACAGCTCTTACCCCTAGTGAGAACTCTGTGACTTGCAAAGTGATCCATTTTTTTAGAAAATGTCGGAAATTGGTACTGCATTTTGGGGTCAAATGCTTGAGGAGAAATATCCTAAATTACGTGTCTTCGGTAGGAAAATACTCTCAATGTTTGGAAGCAAATACCTTTGTAAGTGCACCTTTTGAACAATTAAATTATAAAATCAACTCACCACAACAGACTCACAAACAACTATCTTTGAGTTCTGGTAAAGGTTGCCACCACTTCAATTGAGATTGAATTTTATGAACGATTTCCCGCCAATAGTGTTCTCAGTTAAGCAAAGTAGGTATATTCTTATGGATTATTTTTTAAGTTTGAATAAATTAGAGTTTTTTTTAAATAATCAGTTCCAATTTATTAGTATTATACTTATTTTGACCCTTTGTTCATTGGGCTTAATATTAAATGTATATGAAAATATTTTGTGTAACGTTTATGGATTCATATTATTTCCTATACAATGCATACTATACTATATACATTTGGCTTACTGATGAATGAGTGGAATTAGTTGAGCTGTCCTCGTCTTCACTGAAAATATTGAAGTGGCTATTTAGGGCTAAGAAATTAGCCATCCCTGCCCTAAAGGATGCCGCTTTCGGTTCACTTAGAATTGGTGGCAACATACCATGCAGTGCAATATGTTTTGGTTGGTCTGTATCTTGAGGCAGAGTAGTGACCTACAAGTGTGAGTATGTAGTAAAGATAGTGGACAAAGGACTCAGCAAAAAACTACAGATAAATCAGGTGGGACAAAATATAAAACAATACACATATTTGAAGAGTAAACAAGGTTTTAAGAAATTGATAAATCACTAAGAGAAATTAGTTTGTTTTCAAAATAAGGTGTTAATTTAGTAGTAATATTATTTGCTTTGTATGATACTCTACCATTTTTTATACAAACTATAATTACCAATAATAGCTTTATTTCCCATGTATTGACTTTTGTATTAACATTGCTGGTTTGTTAAATATTGTTCATAAATAATTCTTTTATCATTAAGTGAATAACTTGACCTTTTTACTGTACTAGAGTGTTTTGAAACAGTTGTTTCATATATGAAGTCACAGCATCGATAAGTCGAAAATAAAAGTCTAGTAAACTCAACAATAATAAATGCAACCCAACTTGCAACCAATAATAAATGCAATATATGGAAACGCTGTTACTAATAAAACACTGTTAATACAACAAAAAAAACCTATTAATGTTTGTTGATTCCACCTTCACGTGAGCTACTAGTTATCACTAAACACTTTTAAATGTTTATAATCTTGCCTATAGTAACACTTACTTACCTTTGTTGAGGACGGCCGGCGAGTTACGGTCTGAGTTGACAATGGGACACATCTCCCGAAACGGCCGTCCTCAACAAACATAAGTAAGTGCTACTATAGGTAAGTTTATAAACGTAATGTATTGCAGCTCTCTGGTATTTGGCATTTAGTAGCTTGTTTGTTGTCTATAATTTCATTTATACTTACTGGGGAATGACCTCTTACTAGAACCAAATATTATTTTATGATTATTTTTATAATGCATGTTCTTATCTTGACAAGTGAATTCCATACAAATTTTACCTATAACACCCTCAACAGACTACCTTTGTTACAAAAGATGGTAAGAATGAGTTGTCACTGATGTAAATCACCTAAAACGCGTTTTAGATATGAAGACCAAACAGAGAATAGCTAAAATTTAGTGGAAATATAATGAACTGAATTAGTGCAGTCATGTTGAGTTATAACTGCATAATGTACTCATCTTTTTTTCTCTTTCATTAAATATATACTTGACATGGTAAGTAAGATTCATTAGCCAGACATTATTCAATTCTGTTTATTTACTACAGAAGGTATAAGGTTGAGACATATGCGTCATCGATAGTCAGTCATTAAATGTATGGCCTGTAATGTATGTATTGACCCTTGCCAATATGTTATCATCTCTATACTTCAGATAAGCAGGTACAACACATTTTTCAAGTTGGTGACTTTTTCGCCTCTTGAAACTGTCTTAAGAAATCTTTTTATTCCGTACTTAGAATAACAGGACAAATAAAAGTGGACTTTTATTGCCATCCTAATGATACCTTATAACCAACTTATCACCTGCCATTTAAATCAAGATCTTAGTCTAGTATTTATTTTTCAGTTACACCTTAGTTGTATCGCGATCGTCTGAGTTGGATCACATGCTATTCGATTCTGTGCAGTGAAATGAATAATATCGATGGTAATATGGCGGTTTTTGCGGTTGAGTCCATGTAGTTTTATAAAGTAAATGTTTTTGAATTACTTTATTTATTTACAATTTTAAAGTGAACAATTTTTTGCATGTATATACAAACTTGTATATTTTTTTGAAAATATGTAATATAACATTTTTATAAAACACAATACAATATAATTATGTTTTACTATTTAATAAATTGAATTTTTTATTTAAAACAAATAAAACTACTCAAGAACAATTCATTAACATTTATTATCATTTCATCTCGACATTAAACAATACACAAAACAAAATTTTACAACTTAACAATTTTTAACAAAATATACTAACTCTTATTTTCTTTTAATTTTTTAGTTACAACATTTTAATACCCTTGGCTAGTTTAAGATCTCTTGATATCTCGGGGTTTATCGCATGGGCTATATTTTTAGAAATTCTTAGGTTAATTAAATAAATTTTGAACAAACAATATTAAATTTTGAAAATGCAAAAAGGCCAAACTATTTGAACTGGATTTATTTCTTACTATTAATTAACTATAAGATATCCTAATATACAAATTTAAACTTCTCTATTATCTTAAAAGTCCACTAAAGTTATTTTATAGCGCTATTACTCAACTTAATAAATATCAAAATTTTGCTGGTCGCTTACGTAAATTCCCGTTCTCTCCAATTAAACAATTCACACACTTAAATCCGTTTTAGTTCTTTCAAATTATATTTTCACTGTATTAACTCTTTCAATTTTCTTATTCCTGTTTAATCTGGCCAAGTTTACTCACAAAACTGTATAATTTAGACGAACTCTTTCCAAAAAAATAGAGTTTTGACTGGTCAGCAAGGTCTGCTTCCTCTCGTAGCGTCACCCACGCTAGAACCAACTAAACTCTAACTACGCGTCCTTTTTTTCTAAAATTGTTTAAATATGGCCGCCTTTCTTCTCCAAAAAACACATGTTGCCTGTAATCTAGTTTGTTTTCTTTTTCTTCACTACAATCGATTGTCACACTGACCTACATCTGTTTCACAGCTGACATACCAACAAGTTTGTTTTCACCAATTTTTATTTCGTTAAACTTTGGTTGAAACCTGATTGAAACTTACTGTTTCAATTTCCTATCGTCAACAAACCTTCCAGTGTTTATTTTATTAATATTATTAGTGTGTGAAGTGTCTTTGTGTTTTACTTTTGAAATAGTTCTGAATTGTGTGTGTTTTGCTTGGTCTTTCATAAACATAACCTTACAATTTTCTTTTGTTTACAAACGTGTTCACTTTCTCCTTCAAGTAATTACTTAGCCCTATGTTCCTACAGTTTACAAATTTGTTTACACATAACTATTTTTAGATTATCTTATTTTAATTTATGTGTTAGGTTATTTGATATAACAAATTTCCTAATGGATTTTACAGTTCAAAAACCTTGTTTACAATTCCTAGGCTTTTACCAGAATTTAGTTTCAATTTTAACCTAACCAATCTTTTAATGAATTTCTTTCTAAATTTTGAGTGAGTTATTTCTCATCTATTTTCCAATTCTTAAATAATATTATATAGCCCATTCTATAAATGTTACAATGTCCCCTAATTTAATTTAAACAAAAAAAAAATAATCCTAATATCTACATTACACATTTTTTTTACATTTTACAAGCTTGCTTAAATATACATATTTTTTTTTTTTAATTAAATTTAAATTTACATTTATTTCCTACTTGTACATTTTATTTAATAACTACCTGAACACATTTTTATTGAGTACGTTATACCTCAACACTTTGGCTAACTTATTGTCCATTGTCTTTACCACTTTTATAATTGTCCACTTAAAAGTCATTTATACCTTCATCTGTCCACTTTCGTCCATTTATACTTAATTCTATAATACAATTTTATCTTAACTCTTTACCAATCAAATACTGAGCTGAAAACTTCAAGCTACTTGTCTTACATGGTTTATACTAGTTTAAAACTCGCATAATACTATTTCATTAATTTTATATGTTGTTATTTATTATTCTATTTACTATCTCTTTTTTCGCATCCTCCCAACTATTCATCATAAATTTTTTTTTTCAATTAAAATTAATTTGTCTTAACCTTGCCTCAACCTCACTTCAGTTATAAATCTATCAACTCTATCTGAACACAACTATATTAAATTTAACCCCAATTTCATATTACTATTATTTTATTATTATTATTATTATTTTTTTAAAACTCTTTATTATACTATATACTTTGTTATATATATCTATGACGGTAATTCACCTTACCTCCACTTATTAACGTAGACATTTATTTTATTTTAACATATTTTCGACGACATCAACATCATTAACACCCTTATTCACGTAGACATTTATTTTATTTCACATATTATCGACGTTATTTATTTATTTCATTTTATTTTCAAATTCCCCTTTTTCCAAATTATATTTCCCCTTTTTATATTGTTATGCTCATCCAGAATATACCTATCTTTATCTTTACATTGCACCCTACTTGTACTCCTTCCGTTTTTATCCCTGCTATCTCTGTTTAATTAGGTTATTTAATATATTTTAACTTATTTCCCCTTGTCACTACTCTGTTTATCATTTATCTCATATTTATTTTGCTTTTAGCTTCATCTAACTCTCAGTTCGAAGTTAGTATTTTATCTCTTCTTCCAATCTCACATCCAGTTCAATTATTTTCTTATATCATATCAGTTTATTTTGTATGAAGTTTAACATCTAATATTTTTAAAGGTTGCAATTTCATATCCTCTATTTGATCATATCTATAGTTCCTTCGATTACACTATCCCTATATCAACGAATATAAATTTTGTTTTAATACTTATTTATCAACGCAGATTCTCCCTTACAATACGACGAAGTTTAAATACACAATTACCATATTTTTATTACAACGATGCTTTAATATTTATTATCATAGATTCATATTTCTTTTATAATATATAATATATACGACGAAGTTCCATTATTTATCAACGCAGATTCTCCCTTACAATACGACGAAGTTTAAATATACATAATTTTATCTTTATTCGATGAAGTTTCTAATAAATTATCATAGATATAGTTACCATCCCTTAAAACTTATCTCCTGCTAACGTTTTCTTATACACATAATCACCTAGAGTTTATTCATATTGCTTCCTTTACCTATATTTAATATCTCCCTTCCTATTTTATTATTATTTTTATTTATTTATTTTTTTTTTCAAGTGTTTGTTTAATTATTAAGTCATTTCTGGTCTATTGTCATTTCCGGTTTATTTGTTATCTATCCCTCCTACATTCGCTTCCTTCTCCTAATACTTTTATATCCTGAGTCATTCCTGTTGTTTCCATCTTATTATCCTTTGTTATTTTCCTTTCTCTCGACTTCTCCTTGATACCTGTCATTTTACTGCCTGTGTCTATTAATGCCTGTAAACTTGTTTCCTCTATTTAATTTCTATTCCTGGGTTTCCTATGGTCTTAGTTTTCCGATTGACTGTGGGCACCATGCTCTTTTCTTGTCCCCACGCCTGTCCTTGCCTTAACACCATTTACATCTCCATTGTATCTCCCATCTGCTTCATAAGTTCTATTTTCTGTGTTACTCTCATATTTAAATTCCATTTCCCATTTTCCAAACTTGAGTTGTGCCTCCACATCCATTAACATATCCGTACCTATGATCATTTCTCTCAACAAGCTTTGTACCACTATGCATTGAAACGGATATTTAACTCCTTCCATTTCTCCTATTACCATTTTCATTTTATTAATCTGTTCAGTCTTCCTTTTAGTTGCGGTTTGAATTGTTATATTTTTTATTGGCAGTACCTCCATCTTTCCTACTTCATTTCTTAATTTTAACTCTCCTAACTCTTCTGTGTTTTTCTTTGTTACATTTTCTACTTTCTCTACCTCTTTTTTATTAATTTCTACCACATCAGCTATTATTTCTTTTGTTTCCTCAAAATTTGTCTTAATCTTCTCCTCTAATTCTCTATCTTTCTCCTTTAAGTCTCTTCTTACATCCTCTACTACAGCATTATTCTCTGTCCTCCACTGTCGCCTCATGTCCTCCATCATTTTCCTATTTTCCTCCCTAATTTCCTCTTTTATGGATTTCAAATCCTCCTTCATTTCTTTTAAGAAGTTTGCATTAATTTTTATTAGAGTTCTCATCATTTCCCTCAAATCTTCATTCTCATCATTTCCCCATTTTTTTTGTTGGGTTTGCATAGGTAGTAGTCCCCTAGCTTCTTCTACCTCAATGTTTCCTATTGGCATATCTGTGCCTTCCATTTTTATTTCTTTCATTTCCAAAATTGTCCCTTTTTCCTAGTCCCCTACAACTACCAGCTCGCCTATATTTTTTCTTTTTTTTAGCTGTAAGTAAACTTATTATACACATAAACCATTTTTATATATACTATAAACCTAGCCTTGATTCGATTCAACTCAGTGTTTAATTTTACAAAATTTTGTCTAAATCTATTTCCAGTTCAAATGGTTTTCATATAAAAAGTTCTAAATTAATTTTGATTCAAAATCCCTCTAAATAAATTTTTTTTCTTATTATAAGATATTTTATTTCTTATTAAAAACACAAACTCCTGAATAATTTATTCTTTATTATTATTTTTCTAATAATCGTGCCCCACGTTGGGCGCCAAATATAACATTTTTATAAAACACAATACAATATAATTATGTTTTACTATTTAATAAATTGAATTTTTTATTTAAAACAAATAAAACTACTCAAGAACAATTCATTAACATTTATTATCATTTCATCTCGACATTAAACAATACACAAAACAAAATTTTACAACTTAACAATTTTTAACAAAATATACTAACTCTTATTTTCTTTTAATTTTTTAGTTACAACATTTTAATACCCTTGGCTAGTTTAAGATCTCTTGATATCTCGGGGTTTATCGCATGGGCTATATTTTTAGAAATTCTTAGGTTAATTAAATAAATTTTGAACAAACAATATTAAATTTTGAAAATGCAAAAAGGCCAAACTATTTGAACTGGATTTATTTCTTACTATTAATTAACTATAAGATATCCTAATATACAAATTTAAACTTCTCTATTATCTTAAAAGTCCACTAAAGTTATTTTATAGCGCTATTACTCAACTTAATAAATATCAAAATTTTGCTGGTCGCTTACGTAAATTCCCGTTCTCTCCAATTAAACAATTCACACACTTAAATCCGTTTTAGTTCTTTCAAATTATATTTTCACTGTATTAACTCTTTCAATTTTCTTATTCCTGTTTAATCTGGCCAAGTTTACTCACAAAACTGTATAATTTAGACGAACTCTTTCCAAAAAAATAGAATTTTGACTGGTCAGCAAGGTCTGCTTCCTCTCGTAGCGTCACCCACGCTAGAACCAACTAAACTCTAACTACGCGTCCTTTTTTTCTAAAATTGTTTAAATATGGCCGCCTTTCTTCTCCAAAAAACACATGTTGCCTGTAATCTAGTTTGTTTTCTTTTTCTTCACTACAATCGATTGTCACACTGACCTACATCTGTTTCACAGCTGACATACCAACAAGTTTGTTTTCACCAATTTTTATTTCGTTAAACTTTGGTTGAAACCTGATTGAAACTTACTGTTTCAATTTCCTATCGTCAACAAACCTTCCAGTGTTTATTTTATTAATATTATTAGTGTGTGAAGTGTCTTTGTGTTTTACTTTTGAAATAGTTCTGAATTGTGTGTGTTTTGCTTGGTCTTTCATAAACATAACCTTACAATTTTCTTTTGTTTACAAACGTGTTCACTTTCTCCTTCAAGTAATTACTTAGCCCTATGTTCCTACAGTTTACAAATTTGTTTACACATAACTATTTTTAGATTATCTTATTTTAATTTATGTGTTAGGTTATTTGATATAACAAATTTCCTAATGGATTTTACAGTTCAAAAACCTTGTTTACAATTCCTAGGCTTTTACCAGAATTTAGTTTCAATTTTAACCTAACCAATCTTTTAATGAATTTCTTTCTAAATTTTGAGTGAGTTATTTCTCATCTATTTTCCAATTCTTAAATAATATTATATAGCCCATTCTATAAATGTTACAGTAAATTTTTAAAAAAAATTAATTTTCTATTACTTTTTTCTATAACTGTATAAATGGAAGTTAAATCATAAAACTTTTACCCTGATATTTTTAACAGTTAATGAATTATAAGTATAAAGAAATAAAAAAAACACTGACTCTATATCCAGCTAGCACAAAGCAAAATTTTTTTTCAAATTGTCATATCTCTGCCAATATTTATAACAACAAAATTTTTTGTATACGAAATTAATGAAAAAGACTATTTCCATCCACATTTTCCATTTCCAGAATATTTTCGACAGTTTTTGTGTAATTGGTTAGAAAAAATGAGTAATTTTTTTCCTTGTGTTGCATAAAGCTTTCTTGAATGAAAGCTAGTTTATGATAAATCCGCTTGACAGCAGCACCTGACGGTAGGTTAAAAAAATAATTTAGTTACACCAAAATCCAAATAGCTCAAGAAATAGACAAAGTTTTCAAAAAACTTTAGCATTCAATAGTACTATGTTACATCAATGTGTTTAACAAAAAATCCGATGTTTCATCAAAACATAAGAAATATTAAAGGCACCCCTGACATGTCGCAATAGTCTACTATTACTCGTATTCTTGGACCAATTATACAAACACTATTCAAGATACTTTATAACCAAAAAAAGGCTGGTAGAAATATAGACTTTCTTCTTTTGTTTTGTATAAGGAACATCTTGTTGGGTTGAATACATGTAGATATGTTTTTTTTAAAAAGGCTTGCATCGTTCAAACCTGGAAATGTAAAGTCAGGCTGTATTTTTATGACTTAAAACATGTATAATTCCTAAACCTATAAAGATATTATGTTCAAAATTTCACAAATTATTTCTGTAATCATTATTCATTTTCATATTTTTCAAAAATTAATAGTTTGGAAAAAATTTGTTTTTGTTTATACTTACATAAATGGAAAGATGTAGAAACATGAAATGAAAAAAATTGAGAAACTTTAAACCCCATATTTTTAACAGTTTATGAGTTATAAGCTTTTAAAGAGATTAAAACATAGCCTGACTCAATATCAAGGTAGCACAAAGCAAGACTTTTTTTCAAATTGACATATTTCTGCAAATATTCATCACAAAGTTTTTCGTATACCAAATTAAAGAAAACATATTATTTTCATTCACATATTTCATTTTTGAAATAACCCCAACTGTTTTTGCGTAGTTGGCCTCAGAAAACATCAACTTCCCCTGTGAAAGGGGAGTAAGCAGATGTTAATATAATTTTTTCATGTTCCTGATGACTTTCTCCATCGCCTGGTATAATTTTGTGTGTTGAAATCGATTAATTGGGAACAGGAGATAAATACCTTTAGAAGATTGCTGAAAGAACTCCTTTACAGGTGAAGTGTACTTCAATTTGGTATGATTTTGTCACATGAAACAAGGAGGCTTTATGTAAGACTTTCAAATATCTTAAGTATTATTAAACAATATTTATTCAAAAATCAAATCTAAAAAGAACTAAATACATTTCATTTCACAAAAAACGTTCCTTCACAAATTTCACTTATACCTTAAAGTGATAAAAATACAAAACAATATTTATCTAATATTGTTTAATCAATTTAAAAGTTTAATTTGTTTTAATCAAAAAATTGTTGTAGCGAAATTAATTAAGAAAACTTAATTTTTTTGTTTGTGCTGCCTTCGTCTTTATTATTGGGGTCCCATAATCCACTCCGAATAAATCTCTTTGCAGCTTTTTGGTTTATTCTTGGCATTATAGTTTTCCGATCATGTATTTGTTTTGCTTTTGTCATTAATTCTTTGATTCGATCTAATTCAAATTTAATATTGTGGCTTGACGGATCTTGTCCTTGTGTCCTAAGATAAATCCAATAAAGTGAACTCAAAGAATATGACACAAATAAGTCATACTTTACTCTCTGCTCTGCAGTTAATTTAGAATACAAATCACTTTCACAACACAACTTTAAATTTTCACCTACAATATTAATTTTTTTTTGTAATTCAATAACATTCGACTTAAATTCCGTATCTTCTTTAAACTCGGAAAAGTTTATATTTGAGGCCATTATTTCAAAGCAAGTAACTAGGCTTAACCTCAAATAGTTTTATTTGAATAATTGAAGCACAAAAACACAATTTTCAAATACACAGTTCAATTCATACGCACGTCTTGAAACTGAATATGCAATTACTATACGTTTTAAAAAAATACAACATTCCTTTAAATAATTTAATTATTACTAGTTTACTAGTGAGCTTTAATTCATGGAACACCTAACCTAGAAAGAATAGCTGATATTGACAAGTCGGAGTTATTTGAGAGAAGTTGTATCTGTTATTTTTCATGACGTTAAATATTGACTTTTTAATTATAAGAGTAACATTTTAAAAAAATTAATAAATAAAATCAATTTCTACTTCGTTATAATAAAACCACCGCCACTCTTGTATATAATGTATTTTATTATATGTATATATATATATATATATATATATATATATATATATATATATATACATGTTCAAAATTTGAATCGTTAATAAAATACATTTTATTCATCGTCTCAAAACATTTTTTTTTTGTAAATTAAAGTGAATTAAACTTGATGTTGATAGTTTTTTCTAAATATTAATTTATAAATTTAATTTAATTTTGATTTAAATTAATAATTAAAATGTCTCAGATGTAAAAACGTTTTCTTTTAAAAAATGTAAAATTATTACCTACTAACTAAATTAATATTATTGTAAATTAGAAATGTTTGACAAGCAACTTACTTTAAGACAATATTTTAGAACAATAACTCTTTTAAAACATAGTACAAGTACATAAACAAGTACAAAAATATTTTATATTAAATGGGATTTGAAAATTAAAAATGAGTACACTAATGTAATTCATTTACTTGTAAAATGTTTATGTAAATTATTTTTACATTTTAGAGTCTAAGAGGCTTTGAAATAGTATTACGACAGCCAATGAGCATTCGACACATTTTGATTATTAGTAAGTTCAACGTGGTTTGATTATATTGCACAGACGCATAGAAGCGGTGTCCGGTAATGGAAAGAAATTCCATTTCATAATTGTACGCCAGAAGTGGTTATTCTCTTTTATTGAAGAAAGAAATATCTTAAAAAGTCGTGTGTTTTATATTACGTATTAACCACTTTAAAAACTGCACATTCAAATAGCGTAGGTTTAAAAACCTACATTTATTTGAACAGAATAAAATGTCTTCAGAAAGATTAAATTTGTTTATTAGCTTCTTTATTTTATGTTTACCAGCTTTAATATCTACTTTAAGACGAGAGGACTGTGAAGGTACGAGTTAATTTACGCATTTTTTATGTATGTAATTATAATGGATATCTGTATGTATGTAACAGAATCTAGTTATTTGAATCAATGCTAATATTTAAAACATAACCTAGAAAGTTGTGAAACAAAAATTTTTATTATATAGTATTTAAATTTTTAATGATAAAACAAAGTATTACAGAGTTAATAATTTATTGTTATATAATTAATATATAGTTAAATTTTTAATTTTTCATGTACATTTCAAAAACTATACATTAAATATCAAACCTAATATCTTAGTCGGGTATGTTTTAAACAAAATTTTTTTCATAATTTGGTATGCACTCTATTATTAAATATGTTGTTTTACATTAAATCGTGTTTGTAGATCAACATATCTAATCTGAAATTAAAGTTACCGGTTTATTATTAATGAATCACTTTAACATTAGTTTAAGACCATCCGAACTTCGAATTCAAAGTTATTTCGACATGTCATACTGACATTTACACATTCAATACATTACAAACTTGTGACTGTATGTATGGAATAGGGGGTTGTTATTAAATAATCGTCCTAACGCTAAACGACACTAACTCTAACAGTAAATTATTCAAAGATAAATGCAACATTCAAGTATCATTATGGTTTTGTAAAGAATTATTGAGACAAAACATTTTTGATTGTTATGTTGCGATCTTCATCAGTGTCTTTCTTTATTATTAGACACTGTCTTGATAAAACACCGTCAAGACAAAAAAAAATTTCACCTATATTTAATGTTCAGTGGGAATTGGGTAAAAATGTAGTCTTAATGACGTTGGTTAAAAAAAAATTTTTTAATTGCTCGTTGTAGAACACGAATATCAACTTTTTTTCAGCAGAAAATACAGAAAGTTACTTTTCCCACATATTAAATGTTAGTCTGTAATGGGATGTAGGCCTATAGCGTGAACCAGGCGCGCAGTAGCCACAGCTCACTGCACTACGTCTAGATTTGGTTGTGTATAATTAATACAACATTACATATACCTATATTAAAATATACCTACAAAGTATCCAGTCTGGATAGATTTGGTTGTAATTTTGGTAAATATTTAGACTTATTACCAAAGCAGAAAATTACAACCAAATCTATCCTTACTGGATACTTCGTAGGTATACTTTAATATAGGTAGATTGTAATGTTGAATAAAATTATAGCTAAATCGATCCTGAATAGATACTTCGTAGGTATATTTTAATATAGGTAGATAGTAATGTTGAATAAAATTAAAACCAAATCTTTCCTGAATGGATTCTTCACTGGTATATTTTAATGTAGGTATATAGTAATATATAAAATTATAACCAAAAGTTAAATATTTAGATTTTAAGTTTATTATTAAAATCAATTTATTTTGACGTCGTGCAGTGCGCTATAGCTACAGCGCGGCCGGTTTACGCTATACATGCTATTACAGACTAACATTAAAAAGTTTTTTTTTAACAACGTCAATAAGACGCTATAGATGCAATTACAGACTAACATTTAAAATGTAAAAAAAGAAACTTTCCGTGGAAAAAAAGTTGATATTCGTGTTCTGCACATTAAAACTAGTCATTTCTAGACGTAGTGCAGTGTGCTGTAGCTACTGCATGCGCAGTTTACGCTATATGCCTACATGCCATTACAGACTGATATTTATAATATGAAAAAAGTAACTTTACGTATTTTTCGTGGAAAACAAGTTGATATTCGTGTTCTACACATTAATACAAGTAATTAAAAAAAAAAAACAAACATCACTAGACTATATATAACTTAAAAATAAGATTATATTTTTACTATGAATTGTTTTATGTATAAATATATACACAGTTGTAAACAGTATTTACGTGTAACTAAGGACTCCATGAAAAAAAGAAATTTGAAAACAATTACAAAATTTAAAAAGAATCCTCTTATAGTTAATCAATGACTCTTTCAATGCAGCTCTTCAGACTGCCTTAATCTGATCTGGCATGGAGTCAATCATCCTTGTGATTCTCTTGCCGTATTGTCCTACAGTAAACTTCTGCTTGAATTCTTCTTTTGATTTGATCGGATATCATCAGAGCACGGTTGATCTTTATTGGTATGGGATATTGGATTGTGTAACAGTAAAATAGCCATCCGAGGCAAATTCTTTTAAAAACTTTTCAGTTTCAGGCACAAACTCATTAAAAAACTACTCTTTAAATAATTCTCTATCCATTCAATCAGCTCTTTGGTTGTTATATGAAACCGGGAATGCTGATGTGAAAATTTTTTTAATGTCGGCGGATTACCTGATTAATTCTGCAGCTTAGCTGACTCTAATGGAAGCTACAAAAATCGTGACAACTGTATTCTGTGTCGTCGTTTTTGAAAAAAAATTTATTCAAGCTTCACGAAAGCTATGAATTTTTGTTGCCATAATCTTGTTTGCTTTCTTCATTATCGTCTAAGAAGTTACTGAACTCAAATAAGGTTTTTTTTACAATATCCATTATGATATATATCATACCTTTTGTGTAAACATGTTCATCAAGTTTTGAATATTTTCCCCAGTGCAAAATGACATTGACAGTTAGCCAGTAATTTATCTACGCCTTTTGCTTTTCCGTTCCACATCTGTACCATCATCTCTCTATGACTATGATAGAGTCTAAAAAATGTAGTTTACAGATTTGTTCTCCCAACTTCTACACACCACTATGAGGAAGTAATAGTTTTAAAGGTAACACATTGCTTTTAAACACCAGAAAACCTTAAAAATATTAATTTATGAAATGTACAGTTGTGTGTGTCATTTACATGTTTCCAATATGTAGAATTTTAACCACTATATTTTGTGATGTTTAAAATCACACGTTTATTATTTTTTTAAGTATTTTCAGTAGCATATATATAAAAATTAAAAACAATGGACCTGCATTTGGTAAAGTTTAATAATTTAGTTACTTTAAGTATCATAATTGCTATAGGTTGTAATATTACCCTCCTTGGTTCTTCGTTTTAAACAACTATTATAAAAAGATTGAATATTTTTAATATAAGACGTATGATTTATCACGAATTTTAGTAATAGTATTATTTTTTGAAAACTTTGTTTATATCAGCTACCACACTAGTTTTGTTATTGGAAAGGTTCGGAGAAAGTTGAGCATTAGCAATAATTTGGATAGAAACAAGACAAAAATAAATTCAATAACACTATTACATTTTTAATTGGTACTTATGGTATTTTACGTGTAATTTATGCTTTAAATTATATCCCTGGTAATTTATATGTATTTATATTTATTCTGTTTCCATTTTTTCTAGTATGTATAACAGTAGTAGAAAAATTTGCTCAGACCTTAACAGATGAAGACAAAACAGACCAAAAACTAATAGAAGATAAATTTAAACAATTCTGTCTGACGGTTAAGGATAAAGAAGATAGATTTGTAAGTACAGATCCAATTTTGTAATTACAGTTTTTAAAGCTTAAAAATAATTGTGACTTGAATATGTGATTCTTTATATCCCTGGCGGATTCATATTTGAAAATACAGCAACTACTACAAAAGCTGTTTTTTTTGTAAAAACATGTGATAAAATTATTTTAATAGTCAAATTATTTTAAGAATAATTGGTGTTGGGTATTTTGTATCTGTTAGAGTATATATGCGTTAATACATACACAAAACACCCAATACACATAAACATACATCCATACTAATTTAAATATTCTTCACATATTAAACCATAGTAAACAACTGATCACTACAGAAAATTTTGAAATATTCAAACATCATGTAACACAAAAACTACATCTTGAATGACCACACACACACACACACACACACACTTTGAATTTAACACCTTATTCCATTATACAGCAAACAACCCACTACAGTTTCAGTTAAACAAATCAGTTAAAAATATTCGCTATGATAAAAAATATAACTTTTAATTCCAGAAGACATAAATATCTACCGAATTAATAACCGAATTTTAGGAATGTTCTTCGATTTTTGCATTAAGATAAAATTTCCTTGAACCGAATATTTCTCGAAGAATAAAAAGTATTAAAACGTCCTACCAACAAGGTTTTAGAAATATGATGCAGGAAAGATTAAAGGACAAGTCCTATAATGAGTTAGAGGCAAATAGAACACTAACTTCAGACTGGCCACAGGGCATGACTGTCTCGCTGGAAATCTCAGTAGAATGAAAATATTAGAATCCAACAGGTGCACAATATGTGCAAGCGAAACATCTGTTATGGACAAGGACCACCTCCTGGTCTGTAGTGGACTAGATAAGGAAAGACAATAACGAAGGGACTTTTCTGGATTGTATTGGGAGGTAAGATCTCAAATGGCGTAAGCCAAAGAAAGCGATTGAAAGAAAAAGAAGTTTACAACTCATGAATCCAGTTGTAAGTTGGATCTTATAATATCAATACTCCCTGATGATGATGAGAAATGTGTCTGCATGAATAAATATATAATTTGTGAGTTTGTGTACATCTTTTATTTTTTTACTCTTGTACATTGTATGCTAAATACTCTAGGTTTAAAGCAACTTGTCTTTCCTTAATTAGGTTGGTGTATGAAACATGGTTGGTGTATGAATTGGCATGAATCAATCAAACTCAGCCAAATACTTTGTTGTATTTTAGGAAATAGTAAAATACACAGCACAGTAGAAATTTTTGTTTGTTCTAAACCTGTTTCTTAAATACTAGTTTAATGTATTCTCAATTACATTTCTATTTATACATAGCTGAATTATACTGATCAATTAATTTATGTAAAGAAATATAGAGTTATAAGTATTTTTTGAGTAGAGGGTTAGCTTCATAAAAGGAGCAAATGTTTTGAAGCAAGTAAGCAATTACTTATTCACTTAGTTAAGTATTTTTAAAATTAATTTTTTGTATATTATCTAAACGGATTGACAATATAAATCTTATTTAATTATAATTTTGTTAACAGTGTTATTACATTGGTGGTAAGGAAGATTCTGCAACAGGAATTTTAGGAGATCTTTCGTGGCCCCTTAAGTCTTCTATGCCTGCTGATGTGGTTTGTGCAAAACTTAATAAGAAAGATAGTCAGTTATGTGATTTACGATATGGTAAGTCTCATTTTAGGTTTAACCCTTAACTTGGCAAGGATCTAATATAACAAATATTTTTTTCAAGGACTAATTTATGCTATTTTTTGAGTTTTAAACATTTTGGTACATTTTTGAATGAGTTGTAAAAATGACCCTTGTAGGAAACGTTGCTAATTTAATATTCTGGTATCAGATTGGTGGAGGATATGTGATGAAACACTTAAATTTAAATATTAAAAAGCTACTACTTTTGATATCACTTGGCAAAAACCACTACTTAGTGATATTTTTCAGCAGACGATTTTCGGACTAGGTCAGTTCATTGTTCAATGCTGGAGTCAAATTTGAACAATGTATTGATCTAGTGCGGAACAAGCCTGCCAGTAAGTAGTGGTACCACAATATTACAAAAAATATTAGTAAGTAGTGGTTTTTTGCCAAGTGATGCCAAAAGTAGCAATTTAATAAAAAACCTCAAGATATACAACACAAAAATTCTTTGTATTAAAAGAGCTTTAATTTTTATTATAAAAATTCTGTGTATTATAGACAGGTGAACTGTACAGATCTATGAAATAATTCAATAGAATTTCTCTTATTAAACGGGGCTTGACCCAACATGTATGGCATTACCATGAATTCCGCATCTACCCTTAGTATTTCATGTACCCCACTTGGTCATATTTTAGATGATCTTGCATTGATGTAGACATGACATTTAAAACAGTTTTCTTGTCTTGAGACTGGGAACTACCTCTGCCTTTTTTGAGACGACAGCGTAGAAGACGTTGTTCACTTACTCGCACTTTTATTTATTGTTGATAAAATAAAGGTTATGAGTAAGTAAATAAAATATAGGAAACTAAAAGAAACTCAATAAATTCATTAAATGCCATATGTAAATGGCAAATGTAAACACAACAGTAATTTAAAGGGTAACTTCGGATACAGAAGGTAAAATAATAATTTACATTACAACTGAAGGTAATGTTCAATCAACATTTTAAAAACAAATGTCTACATAATAGAAAATTATGTTAATATTTCTAACAAACTAATTTAACAGAAGGAATATTAACATACTATAAAAACTACCCAACTGGATCTAGAGGTGGTTGCTGTAAAACATTGTTTCAAACACTAAGTATGTTTCAGTTTGAAATTATCACTTCTAGTTAAAATAACCTTGGTAATGGTTTACTGTTAATAAATAAGTAATTTACATGGTTTTTAAAGTCAATTCCTACTTAAATCAACAAAGAAAAAATTATTTTAGTTTCTTATTTTATAATTACCATTAATATATAAATGTCAAATTAACAATATTAATTGGCAAAATAGAAAGCGAATTTCCTTGAAACTTTTCATTCTCCTTTGTCTTTATGGTGTTGGACTATTATTATTTGTTACTATTTATATGCTTTCTTTTTTTTTGTTGCTTGCATTGTGTTGTAGTTTCGTTTGGCTTTCCTTTTGCATTGTCCATTTGTGAAGCAAGGTTTGTTAATGTTAATCCCGTTTGTTTATTTTATTGTTTTCATTTATTTTTAATTCTACAGCATTATTTATGATATTGGGTGGTAACCATGGCAACAATTGAGGTTTTTTTTATATAAATCTTTGAAAAGTTCATTTCTAGCTATGGAAATTTGGCTCAGTGCCTAAAAGCACTTGACTTCGAACATGAAGATACTCAGTTCAAATCCGACCTAGAACCCCTAAATTTTTATAATTTAATTATTGGATAAATATTTTTTTAAAACTATCAATATGAAACAACTGAAAATTTGTACAGGATGTATATCAGGTGAGTTTGAGCTAATAGAAGGAATTTAAAAATAGCTATATGTCCTGTAAATTGATTATGCATCACTTCTAAATCTTTGAAATTAATAAAAATGATACATTTAGGGTGACGCATAATCTGAAAATGTATAGTAAATCTTTTCAACATAAATACAAACACACAAAGCACAATACAAAACTTTTATTTTACTATAATTACTTTATGTACATTTCGATTAATTGGTAATCATCTTCAGGCATAGCCTGAAGTACTTCGTTGTAATTTTTCCAAAGTGCTTAAGAAATTTATTAAAGTTTTTTTTAATTGCTCAAGCCTAAAAATTGAAATTATTTTTGGCTGTTACAGTTTAAAACAAGTAATATTTTTAAAGTCAATTCCTACGTTTTTTCAAAGTCAACAATTAAAAATTTTATTTTAGTTTATTTTTTAATAATTACAATTAATATAAATTTGTATATAAATATGGCAGAATCTATGACAGAATTATTAACATTGAGTGCAGTGGGCGTGCATGGCCTACTGGCCCCTGTGGCAATAGGTGTTCATGTATGCCCCACGTCCAATCTCAATTTATTGGTTCAGTGTGAGGTTAGCCATTGCCAGAAAACATTGTATCGCTTACCTGTTATTGTGTCAGTCTTTGTTAAAATTTTGGTACACTGTTCCATCGTTGCTGTCGGACTGGGGACTGTGTTATCGTATTAGTGGTACTTGAAGTGTGTTATAGTTGTGTTTGATATATTTTGTACAATGAATATGGATCATGAGGTTGAATTATACTCTGATAATGAAAATGTCTCCGAGGATAGTTCTGACAGTTCCGACGAAGTGTCTCCAACATGGCGGCCGAGACTTGGTGCCACTTGCATAATAGACGTACGTTTCATAGGAGATTCTAGACTTAGAGTGCCAATTCCCGGTAACAATACTCAAACTGATAGGTTTAATTTATTGATAGACGTTATTTTCTTAGAGACAATTGCTGCTGAGACAAACATATATGCCTTGAAATTTTTTTGTGGTCTGCAAAAACACTGCCGAGTCACAAATCACAAATTGGAAAGACGTGACTTTGGCCGAAATTAAAATTTTTTTTTTACTATTGCTTCACATTAAAATAAACTGAGCCTGTATAATTTCCATCTCAAAGTCATTGAAGAACTTCTACCCCCCAAAAAGGCTCCCATTATGGTGACTCCTACTCGAAACAGCATACACAGGCTGTCAGAGAATAACAATAAAAAGCTAATAAACCCCGAGTTTGTGCAAAAGAAGGCAAACGGAAACTGACCACTTACATTTGTGTTGTGTGCCTGAATGAACTGGTGTGAACTGCGATGTTTCGACAAGTTTCTCGAGGACATGGATGACTAAAGCTGAGTATTAAAATGACAGGGGGGATTGTATATAATATCTATTTTGGGAATTTTTAGAAGTTATTATAAACACTGTGTTAGAACTATTTAGATATGAATTACGTATTGACATTGAGTGTAAACTTATTTTTATCATTGAAAAACATTGTAAATGGCGGCAGGAAGGGTTGTATATACTTACATTTTTTGTGGTACTTTTTCTATAACTATAACTTGAGTGTTGTGACTGGAAAAAAGGTTTATCGGTATCCAGCAACAATTCGGAAAGAAACGCAACAGTTAGACAGTCGACAACCATCATATGAGATACGAGAACCGGCACTACCGGCGAAGTACATACATGAACGTACTGGAAATTACCTCACCAAAACTGACAAAAATGAATGCCTAGCCAATTTCAGATGACATATTGGGTCCATCAACAACATTTTCAATGCGTTATCAAAAATATTTTTGCAGCAATTTTGATGCGCAACTATAAAAAATTGCCGCATTCAACGTGTTAAAGGGCAAAATATAAAGCAAAATTAATTAATTAAATTTAACTAATGAATTAATATTTAAAGAAACTGTATTAACATTAAGTGTCATTTTAAAATAAATAAAACATCTAAACCACAAATAACTTTTATTTTAAACCTTATGTACATTTCAATTGAAATGTGCATAAAGTTTAAAATAAAAGTTATTTGTGGTTTAGAGGTTTTATTTATTTAAAAATTAACATTACGCCACAGTTGCTTCATACAGTTATTAAGTGCCATCCATTACAAGTTAAAAAAAAGTGTATTTAAACTTGAGTGGATGAATAAAAAATGTTTTATTAATGATTGAAAATTTGAACAAGATATATAAATATATAGGGAGAGTTTACTAATGGTAGGAATTCAAAAATAATACTGATTTATGTTTGTCCATTCATGGTCTGAAAATTCATTCAAGATTTAAAAATTATTTTCCCTATTAATAAGATGCCATTTCGCCTCACCACTTTTCTGTGTTATTAGAATTGACGTGGACAAAAATTATTAAATTATAAAAAAATCATTTGACCAACCAAATAAATAGGAAAGAAAATAACAGTACAGAAATTTTCATTTCATGTAATAATTGAACAAACAGTTAGTAAATACTTGTAGCAATGGTTATTGTTTAATTATTACAATTAGATTATTGTGTCTGTATAGATTTTGAGTACATGTAATGTTTTTAAAAACCCTATTAATATTAAAACCCCATGTTAAAAACAGGATACTTTAAAAAATATTACATAAAAATACAAAATAGTTGTTATTAAGCGTTAATATAAAATTTTATTTTGTAGTTTATGATATAAACCTGTCTGCTGAATTTTTTCAATTTAATTTTCCTGAATTCAAGCCGCGTTAACAGTACATAATTTGATTTATATCTTCCATGACAAATTTGACGGAAATAAATTTGTCACTAAAAGACTATAGGCAAAAAATATGTCTTCCGTTAACACATCCTCATTGTTCATTTTACATCAGTCAAACAATTCTAAACCTACAAATTTTTGTTTACATGTAAGACCCATTTTGTATTTTGATACTAATTATAAAATGCAGCAGTCCCTCGCTATTTGCGGTAGGTAAAATTATGGGATATCCCGCTAATATATATTGTAAAAAAACATGAAAGAGAGCCAGTATAGTTACTGAGCAATTTGTAGAATAGTGTGTTCTCGTCTTATTTACTTTGTGCAGTACTATAGTTATTTATCACAAGGAAATCTGATTGTGGCTAGAAAACACCTGTGCCTATCATGGATAACAAAGACAAAGAAATCGTAAAAATGTATCGTCGAAGTTGACATTAAAATCTTTTGGTGAAATGTGTGTTTAGGGAAACAGTTAGTGGCAGCTGTTACTGAAATTAATCTGTTTTTAGAATGGGAGCTGGAAGAACCACTATCGTCATTTAAAGAACTGTGTAAAAAACTAGAAAAAATTGCAACAAATAAATAACAAGTTTTTTAAAAGTTTAAAAAAACAGTGTTTAAAAGATTATTTGTCTAAAATTAGGGTAATAAGTTTACATTAATAATGTAAAGTTATTAATTATGTAATGGACTACAAAATTAGGTGTCTAAAAATTTAGTGGAGGATATTGTTTAACAATAAAGAATATGTGTGCTTCTGTATGTATAGGCGCGCATACCTAATAAAATTTTCGGATCTATATTTGAAAAACAATTTCAAAGTACTTTAATTTAATTTTGATTCACATTAGTGACATAGATGCCCTATTTAAGTTTACACCATTCTTTAAATTTTCTTGTCTGAATTTTTTACTTGGCTCACATGGTTTTCTTTAAGAAACTTTCTCATACCTCAATGCTTTTGCATTTTTACCTGCCCTGCATGGTTTTTCTCAAGAAATTCTTCCTCATACCTCAATGCTATTAGATCAGTGCTTTTACTTTTTGCCTGAGTTGCTCTTCCTCATACCTCAGTGCTATTAGATCAATGCTTTTGGTTTTAACATACAGAATATACATGGGATATCTAATATAGTCTCTGTTTCAATGCAGTCATTTTAATTATTACATTTTAACAATTATTTACACTTTAATATACTTAATAAGAATCTTGTTGGTATATTTGTGAGTTGACTTTTGATAATTATTAAACACGTGATCTTATTTTCAAGCTTAGATCTTTAATAAATTTAATATGTGCACCCTCCTATAAAATATCACAGGTCATTGCAAATACTCCCAATCACGAACTTATAACTAGAAATTAAATTTGCTATAAAAACACAATCAATTTAACCGACAAACTAAAAACAATAAACATAAACAAAACACTAAATCTATATCACTTGACTTGTATTCTAATATACCATCCAATTAAGAAAAAACAAATTAACTAACTGTAAAACCAAACGCAAACATGCAAACCAAATAACAAAATGCTTAAAGACCATGCTAAACCAAAACTATTTCCCTTTATTAATAAGATGTATAAACAAATAGTGACTTAGCGATGGGATCACCTCTCTCAAATATAATAACAGAAATTTACCTCGAAAAACTTGACAAAATAATCACACAAACCATAAAAGCACACTACCACAATGGACATTGAATATATGTTGACGATGAACATCTCCCAAAATAAAGCAATAAATAATAATCGTTAAAGAAATTAACAACCTAGACCCTAAGATATAATTCGTAATGGAAGAAGAAATAACAATTAAATAAACTACCCAGACCTAACAATAACAAAAAATACAAATAACAATGAATGCTTAATTTTTAGCAAAGCTACACTACCAAACTAATCTAACCATTCCCCAAAACATAAAATGGCTGCTTACAATTCACTCTTATATAGAATGCAAAAAATCTCACTAAAAATGAAGAAAAACAAATTATGTACCAAATAGCCCCAGAAAATGGATACAATAAAAATACATTATATAAATTAGAATTTAAAATATTAACAAAATTAAAACAACTTAAATATGAACCTCAAACAAAAAAAAAAATGGGCCACATTCAAATACACAGGATACAATGTAAAAAGAATAACTAAAATACACAACAAAATAACAATATTAACATAACATACAAAAATCAGGTAGAATAATCAATCAAATAAACCTACTGGGAAAAATATGTCCCACACTTAATAACGGAATTTATAAATTTCCCAGACTTTAAGAAATTATACATTGGCTAAACAAAAAAGAAATTAAAAGACAGGTATAAAGAGCGCCTCAAAGCATACAGCAAACCAAACACAGGCCAACAAAAATAACCTTGAAACCTCTACATTAGAAAACATACATCTATTCTAATTGAAAAAAGTACAAAAAGGCCTAAAAATGACAATCTGGGAACTACAAATTTTAAACACCAAAAGTAATATAATAAACAAATACGAGTAAAATCAAAAAATGAGAAATTGTTGAACTTAATAGACAAAATTAACCCCAAGACAAACCAAAACTAACCAGAGTGCATTGACACCAAAATAGAACAGTGCCAGTATACCAAGTGACAATGGAAATCCCTGGCAACTGCAAGAAGCTGTTAGTCTCAAGATAAGAACATGTAACTAATAGTTTCCAAAAGTCAGCTCGCAAATATACCAAGGAAGATTCTTCTCCAAGTAAATTCATTAAAGTGTAAATGTGACAAGAAAGCGTTAAAGTGTAACAAGAAAACAGTGTTTTTTCATAAAATTTAAGAAAATAATCTAATGTTTTGACAGAATTGTGTTATTTAGAATTAAGTTTTTATGTGTTAAAAGAAATTATTTTTGCCTATTGAACTTTAACCTTTAATTTTGTTGGCTGAAAATTTGTAATTTATAGCATAATGCAGGCTATAGATGGAAAATGTAACCTCAATTTTAATGCACTTTTATTGAATCTTATTTTCAAAATGCAATAGATTTGATTTCACAAGTGATGCCAACTGTCCAAATAAATATATGCATGTATTAAGTGTAAACAATTTCTTCCTCAGTGTACAGATTTTAATAATTTCACTTATTTATTTAAAATTTTCATTTTAGATAAACAGATAGATCTGAATAATGTGGATTTGAAGAAACTAAAAGTGAAAGATCTTAAGAAGATACTTAACAACTGGAATGAAAACTGTGAAGGATGTATCGAAAAAACAGATTTTATAAAGAGAATTGAAGAACTAAAGCCAATACACTACAAAGAAGAGTTGTAAACATGATTGAGCTAATACCGGTGATTGTTACTTGTTTTTCAAAAACTGTTATTAAAAAATTGGAAATAATACTATCAATGTCGAAGCCAGTAATACAAACCCCGAAAGTTTTCCTTCATAAGGAATTTATTGTTATTTGGTTGATTTACAACGTTTAAAATGTTAGAAACACCTAAAATAATTGCATATATTTAATACCATTACATATTGTTTTAAGTTGAAGATTCCCATTTTAGAATTTCAATGTTATTTTTCTTATACTTTTATCAAAGAATAAAGTCATAATTTTATTTTAAAAAAAATCACTTTGAGACTCAAATTATTCTATTAATTACTAGCAGGATTAATGGAAGTTGTAAACCTATTATTACAAAATCCATTAATTCCATTAAATATCAATTTATCTATATTTTAATTAAATAAGTTGATTGATAAGAAAATGTGATAAGTAAGCCTAATTAATTTTGCTGAATGTGTTCTTTACTTTCCAGAGAAATATTTAATTTAATTTTATTCATAATATTTAATTTGCTTGTTTGGTAAAGTTATGGCACAAAAGTAGGGATGGACAGATTCCTAATATTTTTGATTCCATTTCTGATTTCGATTTTAAAATTCTGTATTTCGATTCTCGATGCTAAACTCGGTTCTCGATTCTTCTAAGTTATATAGGCCTACTTAATTGTCTTTAATAATGAGTTTATTTAATGTCTTCATCATGTGGTAAAGTCTTTTAAAAGTTCTGTTTTAATGTAATAGGCTACACAAAACGTTCATCTTTCATTTATAAGTAGGAATTTCTAAAAGACAAATATATCGGATAGAAGTAATGATTTATTTAAAATTACAAATGTTAAATTCAGTTCACAATTGCAATATAACTTCAGCCGTTTTATTTTGTATAACTGGAGAAATTGGAACTACATTTTATTTGTTTTAAAACTGCTTGTTGTAATCATCATGAATTCACTGATTAAACCATAATTAATTAATACACAAGTAAATGAATAATTAAATAACTAAGTATTTACTTAGTTATGTATTAATTAATTATAATTTGTGTTTTGCTTCAACATTCTATGAAGCAGTGATGAGGGAGAGAGAGTCGAGCTCGCCTGAATGGGAGAGAGAGACAGGAGAGCGAGACAAGCAGTGATAAACGAACGGGCCAGTTCTCAGTTTCTCTTTGTTCTTGCGTCATAAATAATAGTAATATGTTCGTTACCTAAAATCAGCATTTGCTTTAATCGTTTAATTCATTCAAAGCAACTAATGCATAATTAAGACATAGTTTATGGTTATTTATTTTTCCAATAAATTACACCGCACACATATTTTAAGAGTTAAAAAAATAAGAATCGGAATGGCATTTTAATCAATGGAGAATTGAGTATCGATGAATACTGGATACCATTAGAATCAACGATTCCTAGAATTGGAATCGGTCCATCCCTACACAAAAGCAAGATTGGTGGTGCGTATTTTGTAAATACCTGTAACTGAAAGTATTTATTACATTTTGTAGAAATACCAATAAATATCATTATTAAAAAAAACAAACATTTGTTTTATAAATTTTTTTCATCCTCTTGAAGAATCTATTTTTGTTATGTTTAACCCTCGAGAGGGAATAAAAATAAGGAATTTTTCTCCACACGTATCATTATTTTTTAAGAAAATGTCTTTCCAGTTGTAAGATGTTTATTTCCAGCTCGTTACCCCACAACCTGCATTCTAGGAAACGGCCCAACCTATTTTTGTTAATTTTTTCCAAGTAGCGTTAGTGTGAATTTAATCTTTGTCAATCGCTGAGGTTTGTCTGCAAGCACCCTTTTGTGTAACTTATTTGTGCGGAGTTCCTCGTGCATGGCTAACTACGTTACAAAAGACTTTTTGGAGTTAAATCATTACTTGTTTTGTTATTATTATTTTAGTGTTGTATGTTTTTTTTTAGTATCTAAGTTTTCCATTTCACTGTTGTTCCATTTGTAGAGGATACAATTCGTAGAATGCTGGGTAGTTTTGAAAAAGAGGAAATTCAAGAAATATGGCCTACCGGAAATTTTGTTAGACAGTTTTTTGATAATTCTTATGAAAACGAGTCAGATCGTGAACCTGACGAAGAAGCCAATGAAAATTAAACAAATGAAGACATAATAATTGAATCTAAAAGTGGCCAATTTGTTAAAAATCTGTCAATTTTGATGTTGTTGACAAAATTCCGCTTAAAACCAGGCATGAAGCGAGTACAGTGCTGTTTGACTATGGAAAAAAAAGCATTTTTAGTAAAAATCTAAAAATGCTGTGGTATACTGAACAAGTAAGGCAAAGGAGGACAGCAAGAAGAAACATAATTCTCATGAGAGTGGGTCATGTTGACCCAACATTAGTGGTGACTAGTGCGCTTGAAAATGAACAATTATGAGTTGTATTTTCAACAAAGATTAGGTTTATGCTAGTTTTATTTAACTTTAGAACCTATTGTGATATAAAGACAATAGTTTATTCATCCATTAATTTTTAGAGTTATATATTTAAAGTAAAACATTCCTTATTGTCACTAAATATTATAATAAATTTCAAATTTATATATGTATTATCACAATTAGATATTTTTATGTTTGGACGTTTAATTACTTTATTACAGAAAAATAACCCGAAAACACCTCTCTCGTAGTGGAAACCATGGTCTAGTATAAATTGCTTACACGTTTTAACAATTCAAGATATTTTTAGAAATATGATGTTTAGATATTCAAAATTGTGCACTAATGATTTCTGAAATTGTTTGCAATATATTTATATAGTATTTAATTATAAAATTACTCGAATATAAAAACAAAAAATATTTAAATTGAAACGGTTTTTTGTGCGGAATAAACTTCTGTAAGCGCCCTCTCCTGTTTGAAAATCTATGCGCCCCTCAAAGGTTAAATTACGAAATGAGTTAAAATTTTTGTGAGCTTTCTCTTGATTTATTAATTTTATTACAAGTTTACATCATATCTAAAATTTTGTTTCAAGTGTTGATATTTTTTTTCTAACTGGATGAAAAGCTACCCATATATATGCAAAAACATTTTTATAATTCTATTAAAATAAACAATGTAACTTGTAAAAGCTGAAACAAAGAACTTTACATTAAAACAAGTGATATATATAATTTTTGTATAATGTCAATTTCTATATAGGTCAACAAAGAAACAAATTTATCCTAGTTTTTAATAAATAATTACAATTAATATAAATATGTAAATACTAATGACAGATTCACAATATTAAGTGGCAAAATAGAAAGCAAAATTAATTAATTAATTTTAAATAATGAATTAATGTTTGACAAAACTGTATTAACTAAAAGTACCAACCCCTACAAGTTTAAAAAAATGTATTTGAACTTGAGTGGATGAATAAAAAGTATGTTATTAATGATTGAAAACTTGTCACTTGAGGAAGGATTTGTAAGATCCAAACTGATGAAAGAATTTTCGAGAATGAGCCAAAAATGGCAAGGAAAGAAAAAAAATAGAAGACTGCGTTGTTTGAGAATACAAGAAAAAAACCCATGTCGAGAGAGAATGACTGATGAGAGAAAACAAATGATAGGAAGACAGTGTCAAAACTGTCCTCAACAGGAAGAGTTCTTCGGAGAGTTAAAGAGGCAAATAGAATCCATAGAGAATATAGATGAGTTGGAGAGGTTGCCAAAGAAATAACTTTAGGAATCATACCCATTAACAGTGATAGAAATACAGTCTGTGATGAAATTATCTTGGATAGTCTTTGAGTAATTAATCTGAGAAAACATGTAGTTTTTTACTTTTGCAAACTAAGGAGAATATCTTCAATTTTTCCTAAGTTTCAAAAATATTTAATTTTCTGTTATATGCATAGATTGTAGCAGCATTCACTGTGGATTGGCGTAATGAGAATAGTTTTTCAAAATTTTGCCTAGTTCTTGAGTAATTGCATTTTTGTGCAAGAAAAGGTTTTTTACCCAGGTCTTGGATTCTAAAAACTTGCCCAGCCCTCGTGTCTCCCAAGTGAGCTACCTCTGTCTCAGTTAGTACCCATATAGCATGTGAAGGAAATGGGATTAATTACTCATGCACCAAGCTGATAGGCATTTTCCATAACGAATCAGGAGTTAGAGAAAGAAAACATTACGGTAAGTGTCACTCTAGAAGCAGGATAAAAAGGCCTGAGAAGAAGGAAACCCTGTGAACTGATCATGCAGGAACCCTAATGCTAAGGGATAAAGTAAACTATTGCTTAAACATACCGGTACTGCCACAGCGGATTTATGCTAAATTACTAGAATAGAGTATCCGTTTAAAGTAAAAAATTATTAATTTTTTTTTTTTTCAGGCAAATTATTCAAATACAGCCTGATTTTACATTTCCAAATTTGGGCGATGTAATTTCTTTTAAAATCAGCCTTCCTTATGTCTGTAGTTATTCAGCCCAACAATAATATGTAGTCTAAGCCAATTTTTTTCATTTCTAAATGATGAAAGCCTTACTCAACAATTTTCTGTTATATACATAGAATGTAGCAACATTTAATGTTGAATGACATGGTGTCAATAGTTTTTCAAAAGTTTTTTTAGTTCATGATTTATTTACATTTTTGTGCAAGTAAATTATTACTACAAAATACCGTCAGGTGCTGGCATCTATCAGATATATGCTAAACTAATAGGTACTAGAATGCTGTAACCAGCTTAAGTCGAATATTTGTTTTTTGGGCCAATTACTCAAAAACTGTAAAGACTTTCTTCTTTCATTTCGGTAGAAGAAAAAGCTTCTAATAAATATTTGAAAAGATATGACTGTTTTGTAAAAACCTTGAATCATTTTACTTAGAATGAATTTTATTTGGTTTATGACTTTAAAATTGAATAATACCTAAAGATATCAGCCTTCAATTTGCACAACTTGTTTCCTTAATGATTTTACATATTTATAAATATAGAAAAGTATAAAAAGGCAAACGTAATTTTTTTTCAAAAATACCTATATTTCTAGAAAATAAGGTTATATACCTACAGTAAACTCTCGATTATTCGTGGAATAGGGTGGACCGGCAACGCCGGATAACGAATTCCCCGGATAATCCGCTATAAACAATGAATACACAAAACGATCGATAATCGATTATTATACCATAAGTTACACAAATAATGACCCCGGTTAGTGCAATTCACAAATAATCTTCACAGGACAAAATAAATACAGAAAATAATTTAAAATGTCGATTTATTTGACGGATTATAAAATGTACATTCATATGTCTAACTATTTATAATACGTACATAAGTATATGTCAAATGTAAGTATGTATGTACATATGTAATTTCCTTTACACATAATACTTTCACTTTTTAACAAAGAAATCTGTCACTTTTGTCTGTTTTTTTGTGAGCATTGATTTAGCTATAATGTGCAATCTAAGTTTCTTGAGAACCATTTTGTCGCACAGTGCCTACTTGTGTCACAAAGCCATAAAGATCGATAATGTATATGACAGACATGGATAATGCATATGTCACGTCCTACACTATTTATAGCCGAGATTAACTGACATTTGTTTACAATCTTATGCTTTAACACATTAGGTTTTCGGGCGTTCAAGCATTTTGTCATTGTCTCTTATATACAGTAGTCTGCTCGCCCCTTTTATTTCGCTGGCCCACTTTGGGATGCTTCCCTTTCAATGTAAAAATTAGTACGTACATATTTACATATCTATTCCCTTCATCTTAACTTCTATTAAGCCTTATATGTATTTGCGTCGTAATTCACCGTTTGGAAATTTAAACACATGAATCTGATTGGAATAAAAATTGGATATTTGTAAAACAATGCCAGACCCTGGATAATCCGCAAACCGGTTAATCCGCCCACGGATAATCGGGAGTTTACTGTACATCAAAAGATAGGCAATCAATAAAGAAACCACTTGTAAAAATTTGAGCTCGATATCTTGGACGGTTTAGAAATTATACTTGTTTAAAGAGATAGGAATACAGTCTGATTTTACATTTCCAGGTTTGCAGGATGCAAGCCAATTTTAAAACAGTAATATTTCTGTGAATATTCAACTGAACGAGATGTTTCTTATGCAAAACGAAAGAAGAAAGTCTATTCTTCTGCTGTTTTTAATTCAAAAATAACTTAAAACAGTTTCTGAGTAACTGGTCAAAAAAAAACAATTTTCGACTTCTGTAAAATATGAAGGAAATTCAGGACACGCCTTGAACTTTTTAAAAATGTGGTTGAAAAATCGAATTTTCTGTTACATTTATAGGTTGTAGCAGTATTCAACATGGAGTGACATTAGTTTTCAAAATTTTGTTTAGTTTTTGTTATTTACATTTTTGTGCAAATAAATTATGGTTTTTTTTTACCTGGGCCTCGGCCGCCAAAACCTCTAGCAAGCTGCCTCCGTCTCACATACACATGTCATTAGTATCACTATTGCGAGTGAAGGAAACGGGATTGATTGCCCATGTACCAAGCTCATAAGCTCTTTCCATGAAAAATCAGGAGATAGTGAAATGAAACAGTACAGTAAGTTTCGCGTAAATAGCTGGATGAAAAAACCTGACAAGAAAGAAATCCTGCCAGGAAAAATCCCACGACATCATGCAGGAATGATGGGCATTTGGATACCTTATGCTAAGGAATAAGAAGGGGTATTACCTTACAAATACCTTATTAGTGAGTATGCTAGGAATGACATGCACCTCTTATTCTGCTGTCTACTCGAAACTGAAAAGGCATGAAATCAAAATTAGTACTTCCGTTGGGGCTAAACTGTGACCCTGTGGATGTGCCCCTTCGTCACCTAGAACATAACTTTGAAGCAGAATGTATTCGTATGTATTTATTATATTATTTGCATATAATGCATGAGCTAGGTGGTCAGTAGGGACAGCGGCCGTCTGTGTATGTCATGGGTGTTGTTTGATGAAAGGCACTTTCAAGTCACTGTGAAGCAGTGTTAATCTTGTGCATCTAGGTGTCTTTGTGATTATTCGCAAAACCTTGTTATGGAATAACTGGTTTGCACTTGCGTGATTTTCCTGCATGGCCCCAAACGGGTGAAGCGTACTTGGGTATGCTGCTCAACATAGATACATATATAGTAGTGGCCGCCTGTAGTGAAAGTGGGCTTGTTCTGTTAAGCATAGGATATAGTTGTGTTAATCTAATTGTTGCTATTTTTAACATGTTGGTAATGAGAGGGTCCCAAGTCACGCCTCTGTCAAGTATATGACTCCCAGATATTTGACCTGGTACCCGTAGTGAATATCCTCATCTAATAGTTTTAGTGGAATGTTGAGTTTGTGTGTCCTACGTTTGGAGAGAAGCAGAGCCTGGCACTTGGCCATGTTCACCTGAACTCTCCAGTAGCTCAGACATGATTCTAGTACTGTAAGGTGGTCCTGTAAACTGGAGTGTATTAGATGTGGTTTCTATGACTGAACAGGTAACGTGGTGTCATCTGCAAATATGGCCACTTGTGTGTTGAGTGTTGTCGGTATGTCGTTGATATAGATGTTGAACAATATGGGCTCTGAGGGACTCCCCTCCCATATAGTCCGTAGTGTAGATTGAGATTGGCCTACATCAACTCTAAACTTGGGGTTGGACAAGTATGAGCAAACTAAGTGTATAAGCTCGTCTAGAAAGCCACAGTGTCACTGTTTCACTAAGAGCCTGTTTGCCAGACCTGGTCAAAGGCCTTTTCATTGCCCAGGAAAACTACCCTAGTCAAGCAGTAACTCTTGAACTTCTTTGTTGCTTGCTCCTCCACTCTCATCAGCTGATGCGTTGCCGAGTGTTTTGTCCTAAAGCCAAATTGCTCTGGCCTCAGCATGTTGTGTGTGTGAATATGCTTGTTGATATGTTTAGCAGGATTTTTTCAAATATCTTGCCCATTGTATTCAACAAGCTTATCGGCCTTTATAAGTAAATTATCACTACGAAATATTGTCAGGTGCTGGCACCTAGCAGATTTAAGTTGAACTACTAGTTACAAGAATGCTGTAAACCGCTTAAAGTCAAATATTAATCATTTTTTGGGCCAATTACTCAAAAATTGTAAAATATAATTAAAAATAAGGTCAACCAATGAAAATATAGACTTTCTAGTTTCATTACCAAATTTGGTAGAAGAAAAAGGTTGTTGTGATGAATATTTGATAAGATGTGGCTGTTTTACAAAAAACTTGAATCATGCTACTTGGAATGAATTTTATTTGTTTTTATGTCATTAAAAGCGTATAACACCTGAACTATTGAAAATATCTTTCTTAGATCTCTACAACTTCTATCTTTAATGATGTACCCGCAGGGGGGTGCGGACTAGCCGCACCTACGAGGGATTTGGCGTCCCTCGCGGTATCCTAGCCTAACACTACACCACTCACAAAACATATACACACACATACACACACCAACACAATCTATAGACATTTCAACACTTACATCTTCTCTTAGGGATTTTTTGACTGGTCAGAACCGTTGCGCGTTGGGAGTGCTGAAAAGGCCAGAGCTTGACAAACTCTGGTCTGGGACGCTGATATGAGCTTGCTCTGCCGAAGATGTAAGCGCGGTTTCTGGTCTACCAGCCGCTTCGGTCCTTGGTCAGGGAGTGTCCGCGGTGCACGGGTGTCGGAGCCTGTGCACAGTATTACGAGTTCTCGACTGATGCCCATCCAGTCGAGCTAAGGAGAAAAGCTATAGGCCTCAGAGTTCTGAGGGTTGGAAATGATCTTAATGTGATCCAAGGGTGTACCCGTTCCTATAGTCTCGCCCGTAACGCTTGACATGATGGCTGGCAAAAAATATTTATGGATTCCAAAACCACGTCAAATATGACTAGTCTGAAGAGGACACGCCAGGATTCTCCTGACGATAGTCAAGATTTAAGTAAAAAGTTGATGGTGGCAACGTCGCAGACATTGCCATCAGCAAAGTATTTAGTTGTTTCTAGTGCCGAAGAAGGGAAAGATCTTTCCAAAGTTTCTCCTTTCCTGATTAACAAGGCTATTACTGCGTGTGCTGGAGGCCCAGTAGCCTCTATTAAGAAACTTCGAAACGGAACACTTTTAAGTGTGACTTCAACCGACAGACAAACCCGTTCTCTATCAAAAATGACCTCCTTCTTTGACCAGGTCATGGTATCTGTGGCTCCCCACAGATCCTTGAATTACTCAAAGGGGGTCATCACATGTAGGGATTTAATGCACCATCCAATCGATGAAATAAAGTCCGAACTGTCTTCTCAGTTAGTTACGGACGTTATCCCTATAATGAAATTGGACAAAGGAGAAAAAGTAGCAACAGCTTCTTTTATCGTCACTTTTGGAAAGCCGGAAATACCCGAATACTTACATGCAGGTTACCAAAGGCTCTCAGTGAGACCATACATGGCTAACCCTAGGCGCTGCTTCAAGTGCCAGCGATTTGGGCATATCAGCTCTACCTGTTCGAAGCAGAACGTATGCGGTATATGTAGCGTTGAAGGCCATGATGATAAGGAATGTGTCAATTCTCCGAAATGCGCCAACTGTGGTGGTGACCACCCAGCGCGATCCTACAACTGCCCTACTTTTAAGGAAGAGAAAGCTATCCTAGGCATCATGGCGAAAGACAAGCTGTCGTTTCCAGACGCCAAAAAAATGTATAGATCTACTCAGCCAAAGGCAGACAGTAAGACTTATGCCGCTACTCTGACCGCTTCCAAATCGTCCTGTAACAACTGTGCCGAGCTGTCGAAAAAAATTGAAGTTCTAACTGAACAAGTTTCTCGCCTTTTGTCCATAGTCACGAATGGACCTCCTACTTTGAGTTTAGTACAACCTGCAGCGACGGATAGTGATTTGCCTCTTGTACCAATCCCTTCCACTGGGGGGATTGGAGCACGAAATAGATCACTAAGCGAGCCTTGTGTTTCTGTGCAGAAGATATTATCAACGGGTAATAAACCTTCTGTGCAGAAGACGTTGGAAAAATCCAAACCACGGAAACCAGTGTTACGTCAGACCACATCGCCTCCGTCGTTACCGGGTATTAAGAAAAATGCTAACAAAGGAGGGAATGTAAAAACTACCCCTCCTAAACCCAAAACTTCCTCAGATTCCATCCCTGAACGGGTGGATATGGAATCTGAGAAATGTAAGCCTGAGACGTCTAAAAACGTCCCAGGCAAGAAAGGAGAGAGCACCAATGGGTATCAAATAAACCCTTTGCTAAGCTAATAAATGTCTTTGCTTAGGAAGTCAGTGATACAATGGAACGTCAACGGTGTTAGGAGTCACATAGAAGAACTTAAAGTACTCGTGCGAGATGTGTACCCAATGTTTGTATGTCTACAGGAGACACATCTCCACGCATCGCATAATTTCCATTTAAGGGAGTATTCAGTTTTTAGATCGGACTTCGTTACAGAAGATCGAGCTAGAGGTGGCGTAGCCATCCTAGCCCGTGACTGTATCGATGCTGTTTCTCTAAACTTAATAACTCCTTTACAAGCAGTAGCCGTTCAAACAGCTGTCCCGTATAAAATCACTGTGTGTTGTGTCTACTTGCCACCACAAGAAAACCAGCATCACAGTGATTTAGTGGATTTAATAAGCCAGTTACCAACTCCGTTCTTATTGGTAGGGGATTTTAATGCCCACCATTCGTCTTGGGGATCTCCGACTAGGAACTCTCGAGGTGACCTTGTTGAGAGTGTGAGAACGGAACTGGACTTATGTCTGCTAAATGACGGTTCGCCTACCCATTTAGCAGCATCTACTGGTGGACAGCTGTTGACCTATCGATTTGCAGCCCTCAATTAGCTACTAGATGCACATGGTCGGTACTCAATGATTTGTATGGAAGCGACCATGTGCCTATTAAGATCAGTTTATGTGACTCCCAATCCTATTATGCTCGAAATCCCAGTTGGATTTTGCGAAAAGCCAACTGGGACTCATACTCGAATTACCTTGTATCACTTGACATGGATTATTTGACACCCATTGATGAAAATATAGAAAATATTACGAAAGCAATTTTAAATGCCGCTGAAAAGACCATTCCGAAAACCTCTACACATCCACGCCGACCGCCTGTGCCGTGGTGGAACGATGAATGCACAGAAATCCTTCGTTTACGACGAAGAGCTCTTAGGAAATTTAAACGACACCCAACGAATGGAAACCTTCAGGAATATAAAATACTCCGTGCGAAAGCACGGAGGATATTTAGGCTGAGTAGAAAGAACTCTTGGGAACAGTACATTAGCACAATTAGACGAACAACTCCGTCTTCCACAGTGTGGAGGAAACTAAGATCAGTTTGTGGTACTTCCACTCCGTTGCAAGCCATTGCGCTGAAGCAACCGGATGGAAGAATAATCTCAAACCGTGATTATATTGCTAATGTACTTGGTAAATCATTTTCTAACTTTTCTGCTACTACAGCCTATAATAGATTATTCCAGATTTATAAACTGAAGGAAGAAGCAATACCAATTACTGTTGGGTCGTCTGGGGACTCTCCTTTAAGCACTCCTTTCTCTATAGGGGAATTGGAGTCAGCTCTTGTGTCAACGAAGGATTCTGCACCAGGTCCTGATTCCATTGTGTACTCCATGCTAAAACATCTACCATCATCGGCGAAACTTGTCCTCCTTCGAGTATACAATCGTTTATTCGAGGAGCGCTCTTTCCCCGATGCATGGTTAGAATCGACTGTAATTCCTCTTTTGAAGCCAGGTAAAGAAAAAACCAATCCCAGTAGTTATAGACCTATATCCCTTACAAGCGTCTTATGCAAACTACTGGAGAAGATGGTCAACCGCCGTCTTGTCTGGTACCTAGAAACCAATGACCTTATTTGCAACAAACAGTGTGGTTTCAGGCAAGGACGATCATCCGTTGACCAATTGGTTTTGTTAGAATCCTCTATTCAAGATGCCTTTCTCTTGCGTCAAACACTCGTTGCTGTTTTCTTCGACCTTGAGAAGGCATACAATATGGCATGGAAAAGAGGAATTCTGAACACTTTAAAATCATGGGGTATACAAGGAAATGTCTTAGCATTCATAGCTAACTTTCTTTCAAATAGATCTTTCCGCGTTCGTCTTGGAGGCACGTATTCAAACAGTTATAAACAGGAGAATGGTGTACCGCAGGGCAGCGTGCTGAACGTCACGCTATTTGCCGTTGCAATAAACAGTATCACGACTTATATACGATCTCCGGTTCACTGTTCACTCTTTGTAGATGACTTTTGTATATATGTGCCTGCTCGTAGTATGGCAACTGCGGAAAGATCTTTGCAATTAGCAATAAGTAGATTAGAGGAATGGTCAAGAACTACAGGTTTTAAATTCTCTGCTTCGAAGACCCAGTGTGTAGCATTTAGTCGTCGTAGGCAACACCAGGAGCCGATCCTTTATCTTGACGGGGTTCAGCTTCAAACCACGGATAGTGTTCGATTTTTGGTTCTTTTATTTGATAAAAGACTCTCATGGGGTCCACATGTTCGTGATTTGAAGGTGAGATGCAACAAGAAATTGGATATGTTAAGAGTCCTTAGTGGAACGAATTGGGGAGCAGACAGAACTAGTATGCTTCGATTTTATCGCGCAGTCGTTAGATCGCGCATAGATTATGGTTGTCAAGTCTACTCATCTGCACGACCTACAGTTCTGAAAACTCTTGATACCATCCACCACTCTGGACTTAGACTGGCTACTGGTGCATTTAGAACTAGCCCAATCCCTAGTCTTCTTGTCGAAGCTGGGGAACCTGCCCTTTCTAGACGACGTCAGATGCTACAAATATCTTACGTTTCTGTTCTTCGAAGCAAACCCAACCACCCGGCATTTGAAAGAGTCTTTAATAATACGCTAAATCAAGTGTACAATACACGTCAACGTTCGACCGCTCCATTTGGCATACGAACATTAAGAATATTGGATGACCTTGAGTTGCAACTTCCAACTATGTTTGAACGACAAATGTGCTATCTACCTCCATGGATAATAAAAACGCTGCACTTCGATTTCTCATTGTCCAGTTATATAAAACACGATACTCCTGTTGTGGTCTACCTCCAGGAATTTTTATCCATTTATAAATCTCACCAACACAGTGAAATTATTTTCACTGATGGGTCTAAACTGGACAATGGCGTTGGGTGTGCGTTCTATGCATCTGGATGTACCTACACGTACGGATTGCCCTCAGCTTGCAGTGTTTTTATGGCAGAACTATTTGCTATTTTTAAAGCTTTGGACGTCATTCAATCTCGATCCTCACATTATCTTTTGTGTTCGGATTCCAAAAGTGCTCTTCAGGCTCTTCAGGATGTTTTCTCTAACAACCCTTTAGTTGGGGACATTTTGTGTGCTGTACACAGGCTTCAATTGAGGGGTGTGGGGGTAACTTTCTGTTGGGTTCCTGGACATTGCGGAATACTTGGAAACACAAAAGCGGATGAAGCGGCGAAGAAAGCTACAAGTTTGGTGCCTCTTACTCAACTGGTTATGGCATCTGATTATGTGTGTTTCGCGAAACATTTATTGCTCGCTGCTTGGAATGACGAGTGGCATACCGTGATTCATAATAAGCTGAGGGAAATTAAAGATACTGTCCGTCCATGGAGGTCTTCAATTCGTTCAAAACGTAGGGAGGAAGTGGTGGTTACACGCCTTCGCGTTGGCCACTCTTTTGCAACTCATGGATATTTGATGCGTCGTGAAGATCCTACAATATGCCAATACTGCGGTGATATCTTCACAATAAAACATATTTTAGTAGATTGTGTTAATGTAAGCAATATTCGTGCCCTTTTTAATTTAAAAGGGAGTTTGAAGGTGGTGCTAAGGGACGACGCCTCGACCATTGACCGAGTCATCGCTTTCTTGCAAAACTTGAAAATATTTTTTGAAATTTAATGCACACATACATTTTTTTTTTCATTTATACATGTAATTCTCTGTTTCTTTTATTTATTTTAATTTTATTTATTTTGTGTTATTGTTATTGTTATTGAAATTTATTTATTGGTAAACTGTTACCTATTATTGTTTTAAATATTGTTATTATTTATTTACTGTTATATTGTTCTTTGTTGTTATTTTGTTATTTAGTTTTTTAAGAATTTTTTCGTTGTTATAGGTTATTGTTGTTTTTTGTTATTTATTGTTGTTGTTTTTTTGTTTTGTAATTTTTTGTTGTATTTAAATTTATTTAAAATATTGCGTTCGGTTAGATTTTGTTTGGCGATGATAACCACAATTGGTTTTTCGCCAGGAAAAAAAAAAAAAAAAAAAATCTTTAATGATGTGTTATCTTTGTAAAGATTTAAAAGTTTTAAAAACTTATTTTTCTTCAAAAACTTTTATATTACAAGAAAATGAGGTTACATATATATCTAAAGATGGGCAATCATTAAAGAAACAACTTGTAGAAATTTGAGCTCGATATCTTGAATGGTTTAGGAACTATACACATTTAGAGTGGTAGAAATACAGCCTAATTTTACATTTCCAGGTTTGCAAGATGCAAGCTGTTTTTAAAACAGAAATATTTCTATAAATATTCAACCCAGCAAAATGTTTCGCATGCTAAACGAAAGAAGAGACTAAATATTTTTCTGCTGTTTTTAGTTTATATATTTAACAGTCTTTGAGTAATTGGGGCAAGAAAAGGGCTAATTTTTATTTTTGTAAATGTGAATGGTTGTAAACTGTTCAATTTCTCTTAAATTTCGATGAAAAATTGAATTTTCCAATAGAGGTGTGTGATAACTTATTGTTTTGTTATTACATTGATTTAAACATTATATATTATTCTATAAAAGAATTCTAAAATTACAACATTTTTAACTGTCATTAGCAACTGAGTGAAAGGCATGACAGAAAATGTTTTTTACTATTCCCGATCCTGGTCAGTGCTTCTCAGTTGAATTGGAGATTTTTCTGTTCATTTTGGATCTTAAACATTTTCATGCAAGAGTATTGTGAAGAGCATTCATATATAGAATCAATAAAGACACACTTTAAAAAAAATTAACTAACTTTTTGTGAAAATTATTTATTTCAAATAGAACTATATAACACACAATATTAAGACTCTGTGGTACAATATATTACAATAAAAATATTGGCAAAAAACCTAATACCACAAAAAATAACTAATATTACAATATTAGTTACTCTGAATTGTTTTGTAATTTTGGGGTTTTTGCCAATATTTGCATTGCAACTATATAATAACTAATAGTTGAATTATGATAACAATGATAATAAGTTTAATTACATTTAATAATGATATTATTGAAATCATTAAAAACAAAAACACATTATGAATAACTTGTATAATAAATTTGTATGGTTAAGAATAAGGTAGTTTACAAGTTTCTGGCACAGTCTTACAAATTACTGTTTCGAGAATGTTGTATGCAGCATCATTGTCATTTGGGTTAAACACCTGTAATAAAAGTTCAATTATAATATTAGACAATAATATTTATAATGAATTTTAGTAGTGAACTACTTACTATTACTACTACCACTAAAACTGAAGTTGTTTAATCATATGATACTTTTACTCATAAATAACACAAGACCTTACTGAGTAAGGAAACTTTTACCTAAATGCATGAAGATATTATCAACAAAAATTCAATGAAATTTCTTCAACAGCTTAAATTAGAATTATCTTTTGAAAATTAGCAAGCTAAAATATCTAATGTACAATACTTCTATCTCAACACTGGACCTTTACCCAAATAGTTTAAGAAATGAGATCAACTACATGTCATTCAAGTTAAATAATGACAAAGAAATTATTAAACATTCTTTACATTAAAAAGTAGGATGAAAGATATTTAATTTTATAAAGGAATTTATCTCCCAGCCAACTGTATGCATCGTTTAGAAGTACTGTACTAACAAAGTTATGGACTACTTTGCAATCAATAATGTAAACACAAAATATGGGGTCAATACTATTATACTTGAGGGGTTGCAACAATACTGAAAACATGTACTACAATCCTGCTTTGTGATTCCAACTCCCAGCAACCGCAGGGGGGTGCGGACTAGCCGCACCTACGAGGGATTTGGCGTCCCTCGCGGTACCCTAGCCTAACACTACACCACTCACAAAAACATACACACACACATACACACACCAACACAATCTATACACATTTCAACACTTACATCTTCGCTTAGGGAATTTTGACTGGTCAGAACCGTTGCACGTTGGGAGTGCTGAAAAGTCCAAAATGTGACAAACTCTGGTCTGGGACACTGATGTGAGCTTGCTCTGCCGAAGACGTAAGCGCGGTTTCTGGTCTACCAGCCGCTTCGGTCCTTGGTCAGGGATTGTCCGCGGTGCACGGGTGTCGGAGCCTGTGCACAGTATTACGAGTTCTCGATTGATGCCCATCCAGTCGAGCTAAGGAGAAAAGCTATAGGCCTCAGAGTTCTGAGGATTGGAAATGATCTTAATGTGATCCAAGGGTGTACCCGTTCCTATAGTCTCGCCCGTAACGCTTGACACGATATCTGACAAAAAATATTTATGGATTCCAAAACCACGTCAAATATGACTAGTCTGAAGAGGACACGCCAGGATTCTCCTGACGATAGTCAAGATTTGAGTAAAAAGTTGATGGTGGCAACGTCGCAGACATTGCCATCAGCAAAGTATTTAGTTGTTTCTAGTGCCGAAGAAGGGAAAGATCTTTCCAAAGTTTCTCCTTTCCTGATTAACAAGGCTATTACTGCGTGTGCTGGAGGCCCAGTAGCCTCTATTAAGAAACTTCGAAACGGAACACTTTTAATTGCGACTTCAACCGACAGACAAACCCGTTCTCTATCAAAAATGACCTCCTTCTTTCACCAGGTCATGGTATCTGTGGCTCCCCACAGATCCTTGAATTACTCAAAGGGGGTCATCACATGTAGGGATTTAATGCACCTTCCAATCGATGAAATAAAGTCCGAACTGTCTTCTCAGTTAGTTACGGACGTTATCCCTATAATGAAAATGGACAAAGGAGAAAAAGTAGCAACAGCGTCTTTTATCGTAACTTTTGGAAAGCCGGAAATACCCGAATACTTGCATGCAGGTTACCAAAGGATCTCAGTGAGACCATACGTGGCTAACCCTAGGCGCTGCTTCAAGTGTCAGCGTTTTGGGCATATCAGCTCTACGTGTTCGAAGCAGAACGTATGCGGTATATGTAGCGTTGAAGGCCATGATGATAAGGATTGTGTAAATTCTCCGAAATGCGCCAACTGTGGTGGTGACCACCCAGCGCGATCCTACAACTGTCCTACCTTTAAGGAAGAGAAAGCTATCCTAGGCATCATGGCGAAAGACAAGCTGTCGTTTCCAGAGGCCAAAAAACTCTATCGATCCACTCAGCCAAAGACAGACAGTAAGACTTATGCCGCTACCCTGACCGCTTCAAAATCGTCTTGTACCAACTGTGCTGAGCTGTCCAAGAAGATTGAAGCTCTAACTGAACAAGTGTCTCGCCTTTTGTGCTTAGTCACAAATGGTCCGTCTTTGAATTTGTTACAACCTGCAGCAACTGATAGTGTTTTGCCTCGTATACCTATCCCTTCCACTGGGGGGTTTGGAGCACGAAATAAATCACTAAGCGAGCCTTGTGTTTCTGTGCAGAAGATATTATCAACGGGTAATAAACCTTCTGTGCAGAAGACGTTGGAAAAATCCAAACCACGGAAACCAGTGTTACGTCAGACCACATCGCCTCCGTCGTTACCGGGTATTAAGAAAAATGCTGACAAAGGAGGGAATGTAAAAACTACCCCTCCTAAACCAAAAACTTCCTCAGATTCCATCCCTGAACGGGTGGATATGGAATCTGAGAAATGTAAGCCTGAGACGTCTAAAAACGTCCCAGGCAAGAAAGGAGAGAGCACCAATGGGTGTCAAATAAACCCTTTGCTAAGCTAATAAATGTCTTTGCTTAGGAAGTCAGTGATACAATGGAACGTCAACGGTGTTAGGAGTCACATAGAAGAACTTAAAGTACTCGTGCGAGATGTGTACCCAATGTTTGTATGTCTACAGGAGACACATCTCCACGCATCGCATAATTTCCATTTAAGGGAGTATTCAGTTTTTAGATCGGACTTTGTTACAGAAGAACGAGCTAGAGGTGGCGTAGCCATCCTAGCCCGTGACTGTATCGATGCTGTTTCTCTAAACTTAATAACTCCTTTACAAGCAGTAGCCGTTCAAACAGCTGTCCCGTATAAAATCACTGTGTGTTGTGTCTACTTGCCACCACAAGAAAACCTGCATCACAGTGATTTAGTGAATTTAATAAGCCAGTTACCAACTCCGTTCTTATTGGTAGGGGATTTTAATGCCCACCATTCGTCTTGGGGATCTCCGACTAGGAACTCTCGAGGTGACCTTGTTGAGAGTGTGAGAACGGAACTGGACTTATGTCTGCTAAATGACGGTTCGCCTACCCATTTAGCAGCATCTACTGGTGGATGGACAGCTGTTGACCTATCGATTTGCAGCCCTCAATTAGCTACTAGATGCCCATGGTCGGTACTCAATGATTTGTATGGAAGCGACCATGCGCCTATTAAGATCAGTTTATGTGACTCCCAACCCTGTTATGCTCGAAATCCCAGTTGGATTTTGCAAAAAGCCAACTGGGACTCATACTCTAATTACCTTGTATCACTTGACATGGATTATTTGACACCCATTGATGAAAATATAGAAAATATTACGAAAGCAATTTTAAATGCCGCTGAAAAGACCATTCCGAAAACCTCTACGCATCCACGCCGACTGCCTGTGCCGTGGTGGAACGATGAATGCACAGAAATCCTCCGTTTACGTCGAAGAGCTCTTAGGAAATTTAAACGACACCCAACGAATGGAAACCTTCAGGAATATAAAATACTCCGTGCGAAAGCACGGAGGATATTTAGGCTGAATAGAAAGAACTCTTAGCACAGAAGGGAACAGTACATTAGCACAATTAGACGAACAACTCCGTCTTCCACAGTGTGGAGGAAACTAAGATCAGTTTGTGGTACTTCCACTCCGTTGCCAGCCATTGCGCTGAAGCAACCGGATGGAAGAATAATCTCAAACCGTGATAATATTGCTAATGTACTTGGTAAATCATTTTCTAACTTTTCTGCTACTACAGCCTATAATAGATTATTCCAGATTTATAAACTGAAGGAAGAAGCAATACCGTTTACTGTTGGGTCGTCTGGGGACTCTCCTTTAAACACTCCTTTCTCTATAGGGGAATTGGAGTCAGCTCTTGCGTCAACGAAGGATTCTGCACCAGGTCCTGATTCCATTGTGTACTCCATGCTAAAACATCTACCATCATCGGCGAAACTTGTCCTCCTTCGAGTATACAATCGTTTATTCGAGGAGCGCTCTTTCCCCAATGCATGGTTAGAATCGACTGTAATTCCTCTTTTGAAGCCAGGTAAAGAAAAAACCAATCCCAGTAGTTATAGACCTATATCCTTTACAAGCGTCTTATGCAAACTACTGGAGAAGATGGTCAACCGCCATCTTGTCTGGTACCTAGAAACCAATGACCTTATTTGCAACGAACAGTGTGGTTTCAGGCAAGGACGATCATCCGTTGACCAATTGGTTTTGTTAGAATCCGCTATTCAAGATGCCTTTCTCTTGCGTCAAACACTCGTTGCTGTTTTCTTCGACCTTGAGAAGGCATACGATATGGCATGGAAAAGAGGAATTCTGAACACTTTAAAATCATGGGGTATACAAGGAAATGTCTTAGCATTCATAGCTAACTTTCTTTCAAATAGATCTTTCCGCGTTCGTCTTGGAGGCACATATTCAAACAGTTATAAACAGGAGAATGGTGTACCGCAGGGCAGCGTGCTGAGCGTCACGCTATTTGCCGTTGCAATAAACAGTATCACGAGTTATATACGATCTCCGGTTCACTGTTCACTCTTTGTAGATGACTTTTGTATATATGTGCCTGCTCGTAGTATGGCAACTGCGGAAAGATCTTTGCAGTTAGCAATAAGTAGATTAGAGGAATGGTCAAGAACTACAGGTTTTAAATTCTCTGCTTCGAAGACCCAGTGTGTAGCATTTAGTCGTCGTAGGCAACACCAGGAGCCGACCCTTTATCTTCATGGGATTCAACTTCAAACCACGGATAGTGTACGATTTCTAGGTCTTTTATTTGATAAAAGACTCTCATGGATCCCACATGTTCGTGATTTGAAGGTGAGATGCAATAAGAAATTTGATATGTTAAGAGTCCTTAGTGGTACGAATTGGGGAGCAGACAGAACTAGTATGCTTCGCTTTTATCACGCGGTTGTTAGATCGCGCATTGATTATGGCTGTCAAGCCTATTCATCCGCACGACTTACAGTTCTGAAAACTCTCGATGCTGTCCACCACTCTGGACTTAGACTTGCTACTGGTGCATTTAGAACTAGCCCAATCCCTAGTCTTCTTGTCGAGGCTGGGGAACCCGCTCTTTCAAGACGACGTCAGATGCTACAAATATCTTATATATCTGGTCTTCGAAGCAAACCTAAACATCCGGCATTTAATGTAGTGTTTAATAACCGCTACGAACCATCTTATATTGCACGCGAACGTTCAACCGCCCCTTTCGGTACTCGGACGTCGTGCATAATATATAACCTAGAGTCGGAACTTCCTACCACGTTTGAACGATCGATGTGCTGTCTACCTCCATGGATAATAAAAACGCCCCGCTTCGATTTTTCACTGTCCAGTTTTATAAAAACCAATACTCCTAATGTGGTGTACCACCAGGAGTTTTTGGCAATATACAGATCCCACCAGTATAGTGAGATTATTTTCACGGATGGATCTAAACTGGACCATGGCGTTGGGTGTGCGTTTTATGCGTCTGGACGTACCTACACGTACGGATTGCCCTCAGCTTGCAGTGTTTTCACGGCAGAACTGTTTGCTATTTTTAAAGCTTTGACCGTCATTCAATCTCGATCTTCGCATTATCTTTTGTGTTCGGATTCCAAAAGTGCTCTTCAGGCTCTTCAGGATGTTTTCTCTAACAACCCTTTAGTTGTGGACATTTTGTGTGCTGTACACAGGCTTCAATTGGGGGGTGTGGGGGTAACTTTCTGTTGGGTTCCTGGACATTGTGGAATACTTGGAAACACAAAAGCGGATGAAGCGGCGAAGAAAGCTACAAGTTTGGTGCCTATTACTCAACTAGTTATTGCATCTGATTATGTGTGTTTTGCGAAACAATTATTGCTCGCTGCTTGGAATGACGAGTGGCATACCGTGATTCAGAATAAGCTGAGGGATATTAAAGATACCGTCCGTCCATGGAGGTCTTCAATTCGTTCAAAACGTAGGGAGGAAGTGGTGGTTACACGCCTTCGCGTTGGCCACTCTTTTGCAACTCATGGATATTTGATGAGTCGTGAAGATCCACCAATATGCCAATATTGCGGTGATATCTTCACAATAAAACATATTTTAGTAGACTGTGTTAATTTAAGCAATATTCGTGACCTTTTTAATTTAAAAGGGAGTTTGAAGGTGGCGCTAAGGGACGATGCCTCGGCCATTGACCGAGTCATCGCTTTCTTGCACCACTTGAAAATATTTTTTAAAATTTAATACATAAATATATTTTTTTATTTATACATATAATTCTGTTTCTTTTATTTATCTTAATTTAATTTATTTTTTGTTCTTGTTATTGTTATTGAGATTTATTTATTGGTAAATTGTTACCTATTATTGTTTTAAATATTGTTATTATTTATTTATTGTTATATTGTTCTTTGTTGTTATTTTGTAATTTATAGTTTTTTAAGAATTTTTTAATTGTTATCGATTTATTGTTGTTTTTTGTTATTTATTGTTGTTGTTTTGAAATTTTTGTTCTATTTAAATTTATTTGGTATTATTAAAAATATTGCGTTCCATGTTAGATTTTGTTTGGCAATGATAACCACAATTGGTTTTTCGCCAGGAAAAAAAAAATCCAACTCCCAGCTTTTTAAAAAACAAATTTTAAAACATCAAAGAAAATTACCAAGATCATAGAAGTAGCTTTTGCAGATGGAAAAAAGTTACATATTCTATTTCCAGATATATCTTTTACAGCCTACAGGCTCTTCATTACCACTTTTCCTTATTTTAGTATGAATTTTGATAATTTATTCCAATATTTATGGCTTTTTGTTTCAAATTCATTGATGTATTATTTGCATTCAAGGGTAGTTATAGTTGTCTGTCAAAGATCAAGCTAACTATCATAGGAATTGTTATCTTTTAAAGTTTTGTCATTGATATTATTTTAATTGTATACGCTTTGCCTGTTTATGCTAAAACTAAGTAGCAAGCTGTAAAAATTACTACTGCCCACCTACTTGTGCTTCTTGCATATCTGTACAATGGACTGGTTTTGCCTACCATCTTCATGCTGTAGCTGGAATTGTAAAATGTTACAATTTCGGGTTTTCTATCATCTCCTGTGACAGAGTCAATACTGTTATCGTTGTGTAGTGAACACATGACAATTAAATTTGTATTTATTTTTGTTGATTATTACGGATGATTGATTCCTGGAACCCGTATTTAGACAACTTCAAAGGCTTTGATTTGCATGTTACAAACTCTAGTATAATTTCATTTTAATATTTATAAATTGTACCAACAAAGGTGGTCCTTTATTCAAAAGTTCTTTGGAAAGTTTGTATATTGTAAACCAATTGTCAGTGGTTATATATCTTCCTGGATCAGCTACACAATCAGTAAGTAGCAAAACAACATCCTCAGGGCTGTTTTCTGGCATATATTTCCAAATTCATTGTATAGTACAATTTAGCATCAGTCAAGTAGAATACTTTTATCTCATATTTGCCTGGCTCCAGAGAAATGTATTATTTGAAAGAGTATCAACCTCAAAACTTTTCCAGCTTTTCATCTAAACATCAAATACTCTTCTAAACTGTAGCAAACTAGGCAAATAGTTAGAAATTATTGAAATAATATGTCTTATGGTTGCTAATTTATCAGTCTTCTTTCTTTCACTCCTAGTATTTAATTTGTCAAAACGTAAAGTTTGTAATAAAAATCTTTATGTAGAAACATAACAAGTCAAAATTTTTCTGGACTAACACTGTTATTAGCCTGTAAACCTTTTGCATTCAAACGACTGGCTTTGAAATAGTCTGTTAAGTACAGCAATCCAAATAATGTCTTGATTTCTATTATCTTTTAAATAATAGTTCACAGTTCCGTTGTGTACTATAGTTTGCTTCTTTGGATAATATGAATTTATTTGTACTTTTAAAAATACTGTCTAGAACAGTGTTTCCCAAACATTTTCTGACCATCGCCCACATTCGAGATTTATAATTTTTTTTCACCCACCTGATTTCAAAAACCCACAAATCTTAAAATTACTAACTCATACATTCAAATACCTACATATAAGTTGAGAAATGAGGATTTTCAAGGACATTTTAATCCTAATAGGTACATCATGTTTAATTAGTAATAATTATGTACATTAAAATTTTAATTTACATTAAATAAAGAACAAAGCGCTGACTGCTGGTGCCAGAGAATTGGCCTAACAGCAAGGCACCTTGTAGAATAGATAGGCTTACTTTATTTTTATATAATATCCGAATATCAAAAGTTTCAGATATGACAGGTTTTACTGTACTTAAGTGGTCAATTGGCAAAGATTGAAAATGATACCTTAGTAAAAACATTACATCGTGTTATTCAGTTCAACTTTTTTTTGTAATTATCTATGCAATGTTTTTTTAATATAGTTTAATTTATACTCACTTGATTAAATACAATGGTAGGAAAATTCTTTAGTGTTGGTCTGAAATTATGAGTTCGATTGGCAAAACTTAAATATAATTCTTTTCCCTTTTCCAAAATGAAGCAGAGGTATAGTGACCAAAAGTTCAATCCAAAGTTTCTTGAACACTAAATTTAACAATATATAGAAGATAAATAAAACAAATCTTCGAATTAAGATTTATACATCATTAAGGTTAAAGCCATAACACTACATCACAAAAAATAAACCACTTGTAAGACTAAACAGTTGACGTATATTTTGTGGCACAGAAAACCTAGAATATAAATTCAATATAAATATTTAACAATGGTGCCGGCTGTTTAACTATTATTTCTATATTATAAATATTAACTTATTACACTTTTGTTGATTCCATCTTCGCATAAGCTACTAGTAATCACTAAACACTTTTAAATGTTTTAAACTTGCCTATAGTAGCACTTACTTTGCTTGATGAGGACGGCCGTTTCTTGAGATGTGTCCCTTTGTCAAGTCAGACCGTAACTTGAGTTATGGTCAACAGCAAAGAAAGTGCTACTATAGGCAAGTTTAAAACATTTAAAAGTGTTTAGTGTTAACTTATTACACTTCTGCTATTACTTGCGACCAGACTTTTTGTTAATTAAAGGTTGTCAAATTGTTAACTCACAGTTGGAGGAAACATTTTCGTCTTACAACTTGTTCAGCTTCGTATTTTTGCTGCTAGGATTGAACAGCAACAAGATTTCGATATAAATATTAAATATATTATTTCTATATGTCTAAAAATTTCATAATGTGAGTGTGTTGAAAATAAATTAAAATAAACAAATTGCATTTGAAAAATGTTATTTATCCATTAGAATGACATGAAAAAAAATAAGAATTTATAATTTAGAAAAACTGTTCAACTTTTTGACCAAATTCTTTTCAATAATTTTTCTGCCCAGCTTATTATGAGATCTCTATTATTTATTTTAAAACTAGTAACAAATAATGAATGATTTAGATCAACCAAAGAATATCTTTTTGAAAAAATAAAAGAAAACATCAGAGTAAAGTTTCTGAATTATTTAACTAGCAAACAGTAGCAGTTTAGAGATATAGGATAACTCATATTTACTTTATAGTCCATGATAAACTACATTTGTGCATTCCCAAGATTATTACTCTACTAAATTTTGTTTAAAAACTTTAATTTTCATTAGATATAGGATTGAGAAACAGACATTTTATTTCTTGAATTTTGTAGTCCATTACGTTCAGTGAATCTTAATTATTCACTTAAACAATAGTTTATTACTATCCGAACTTTAAATTTTGTATATTTGTTAAAAGTTACTGAAGAGAATGTTTTCGATCACTATTTGGCGACTTCATCAGTGTCTTCCTGATCAAAAACGTTCTGTTCAGTAACTTTTAACAAATTTACAAAATTTAAAGTTCGGATAGCCATAAACTATTGTTTAAGTGAGTAATTAAGCCATTTTATATTGTAAAATATGTACATTAAAAGGCACTCATAAAACAATACTCAAAGTGCAATACTCATTATACTGAAGTGTCATCTCTACAAAACATAAATACATATTAACTAATTTACAAATAATAATAAACACAAAAAAGCAATGAACATTGTGTAACTGAAAAAATACAAAATTTAAACACTTCAAATTACATTCCATACCAAATATCCCTTCAATTATATCATCTACTGTTTACATAAATTCGTTTTAGTATTTTATAAAACTCACCTCTCCAACAAACTCTTCGAAATCTTGTTGCTGTTCATGATGAGCTGGTTGTTAATTACTTATTACACTTTTGATATTACTTGCAATAGACAATTGCAGCTATCCTATATGGCAAAAATCATATCCTGCAGCAAAAATTCGAGGTTGAAGAAGTCGCAAGACACAAACGTTTCCTACAAGTGTAAGTTAACAATTTAACAACCTCCAGTTAACAAAAAGTCTGGTCGCAAGTAATATCAAAAGTGTAAACCCTCATCTCCCATTGAATCTGCATTACTTATATTGTTAATATTAAAATAGACATATTTTAGGAAACAATTCAAGTAAATATTTTAAGATAGTGTATATTTCTAACAGTCTAAAATAAATATTATTCTAAGATTTGTAGCCTTTTCAATAACATATTTTACTACTCTTGGTATCACTTGGCAAAAAACATTACATACTGATGTTTTTCTACAGAGCCTTTCACACTAGATCAGTGCATTGTTCAATGTTATGGTCTTGGTCCGTGACTTTGAATAATGCATTGATCTAGTGTGAAACACGTCTGCTGAAAAATATCAGTAAGTAATGATTTTTTGCCAAGTGATATCAAAAGTAGTAACTTAAAAAGCCTTAAGATGTACAACACAAAAGCTGCAAGTTTTAAAATATTTTAAAAGGAATTTTTATTAAAAAACCCTACAAAGAAGTATTTAATTTACTCGGTTCTTTTAAGCTAATGTTGATCATCTTTGTAAAATATAATTCTTTATATTTTGTCAAAAAAACATCATGGTCAAGCATTGTATACAAAAAATACATCCAAATTGGTTCCAAATTTTTATCTAAAGATACATGATGTAAGGGACCTTGAGTAGCACAGAAAGGGTACTCTAGAACTGGTAAGATAATTAAAAACTAGGAACTTGTGAAACTGCAATCCTATAAATGAAAAAATAAATGTATAGTAAATTGTAAAAAATAGAGCCCGATGAGAAACATAATATAGCTACTTTTGCCAAAATTCAAGAAAATGTTTCAAAATCATGTTTCCTTCAATAATTGTAAGTTTTAATAATACTCTTAAACTTATTAGTCCGTTATGTTCGGTGAAACTTATTAATCACTTTTACATTAGTTTATAACAATCCGAATTTTAAATTTTGTAAATTTATAAAAAACTTTCTGAGACAGAACATTTTCAATCGCTTCATCAGTGTCTTCTGCTTGGTGTTGTTAGATTAAGCGGTGAAGATTTTAAAGGCAGGTTTTTGATAGTATCAAAGAGTATGTGTGATTTCTATTGGGTTTGTTTGTTTAATATTTTTGTACTTTGTGTGTTTGTATATTTCATATTGTTCTAGTGTGTTCTTTGTGTGTTTGTATATTTCATATTGTTCTAGTGTGTTCTTTGTGTGTTTGTATATTACATATTGTTCTAGTGTGTTGAGATTAGGTCCTTTTTTGTTGAGGTGTAAGATTTCTGTGTTATGGTAAATGTCTGTATTTGTGTCCTACTTTTTTATGTGATTATAAAATGCCGAGTTGGTGTTCCGTTTATGTTCCTCGACTCTTTGTTTGAAGCTGCGACCTGTTTGCCCAATGTAGAATTTCTTTGCACTTGTTGCAGTTTAATTTTTATATGCCTGGAGCTTGCAGTTTATATTTGTTGTTGGTGTTGGGTTGTATTTTGTATTGTAAATTGTTATTAGTTTTGTGTGCTATTTTGTATCCTGTTTTTTGAAATTTGTGGGCTATTTTTTTGATGTTCTGTTTATGTATATTATTGTGATGTATTTGTTTTCCCTATTTGTAGTGTTAATTTTAGTGTTTTTTTTTTAGTGTAATATGCCATAGTTTGTCTATTGTTGTGGTGTTGTATCCTAAATATTTAATGGTGTCTAGTTTTTTGTTTATGTTTTCTGTGGTCATTGGAACTTCTTTAAGTCTATGGAGCATAGATCTGAAGGAAGCGTGTTTGTGTTGGATAGGGTGGTTTGAGGTGTTGTGGATAAGAGTGTTTGTCATTTTGGGTTTCCTGTAAATGTTGAAGCTGTGTTTTTGTGTATGGCTTTTTTTATGGTCGAGTTGGTTTCAATCTCTGAGGTGAACTGGAGTTTTGGGTGTATTTTATTATAGTAGGTGAGGAGTTTTTCGCATTGTCAGGTGTTGCCTCTGTATAGTGTTATGATATCATCGAAGTATCTGAGCCAGTAAATTATTTTGTGTGCGTGTGTTTTGTTTGTGTGTTTCTTGGTGTTTTCTATGTGTTGTAGGAAAATTTTACTTAAGACACTACTTAAGTTGTGAATAGAAGTTGTGAATAGAAATTTGAGTTGTGGGTGAAATAGTTTTGTTTGGTGATGGTTTGGAAGACGTTTAGGATTTCAGTGGCATGGGCTATTGGCATGTTGTTCTATGAAAACGACACATCAATTATTATTATTATTATTAATTATCATTATATTTGAAGGACAGACCAGCTATTATTATTAACTGATGAGCAGAGAACTATTAAGAGGTAAATAAAGATATTAGTCAAGTATCTTAAAAGGATAAATTAACCAACTCCTTACAACCAGGAACACAACTTCCTAAAAACAATTAAGTTCTGTTTTCCAATAATTGTTTCTTACCACTACAATTAGCCCAATGAACATTAAATGACTTTAGCCTACTTTTTCATGGCAAAATAGTAATAAGGGAGGCAAAATAACACGTGGAAAAACAATGTTTTACAAGAGGCAAAATAATTAAACTGTACAACTTTAGTAAGAGGCTTTTGTATGGGCAAATATGCTAAAGTGCTTGTCCTTTGGAAAATTATTTGAAAATTTTCTGAAACAGATAACCCCTTGAAAGGCAAATGAAAATGGTGTGTAAAGATTGTTTACGAAACAGGCAGTAATTTAAACAAATTATATATAAAGGTGCTTGTTGTAGTCATCTTGAATTCACTTATTAAATTATCAGTAATTATTGAGTAAAGTAAATGCTTTTGAACTTACATGGTGACGTGTTTCAATACAATCATTTCATTTACGAAGCTGACACTCGTAAATGTATGTAGCCTTTGGATGTGAAATATACTGTTTTACCATTTTTAATGTCAAGAACAATAGCAATTTGCACTGCAATAGAACTCATCCCAATTATTTTAATGATACATGATTTATTTATTAATGCAATTACTATATGTGCCATTTTGTCCATTTACGAGTAGATAGATAAATAAAACTTTTCTATTTAATTTAAAACAAATATTACATATCTGCAGGAAATTTGTACCTACTAAGTGGTTATAAATTTAAGTATTCCCTTTAGAATTAATCTTACTTTAAATGATGCTCTCACTTGATCTTCGCTTCTTGTGAGGCAATTAATAAACTCCAGGAGTTTAAAATTATTTTTATTCTGTTCCTGATAAATAGCACAAGCATGGATTAGACCAGCAGAATATTCTTTTGATCCAAAATGGGATATAAATTTTAAAGTCCCATTTATATAAAACTCCTGAAATTAATTAAAAACTTTAAATATCTGTAATGTTGCAAAGAATTTAAATAAATATATTCAGTTTAATAATATTTTTTAAAATTAAAATGTAAAAATAATTAATTACCTTTGTAACACCATTAGGCACCAAATCGAGAGAAAGGTAGTCTTTAAACTTCTTATAGTTTGGTACAAGTTGGTCGTTGATGAATTCTGCCGAGTAGGGGCACCTTACCCCATAAAACAGAGTAAGGTTTACCTTCTGCTAAAAATTTGTATACTTAACCTCAATTATTAAAATATAAATAAATAACAATTATATATTATGTACTTAATGTCTATTGATCCATGTAACTATAAATTACTATATAGCTCTAGTAAACTGGCCTTTTTATTTACAGGCCTTTTTTAAGCACAATAAACTGTCAAAATAGGTATAGTAATAATAATAATATAGATTATGTATTTAAAACAAATGTTAGAATAATTGCTTTAAAAATACTTAAAAGTATTTATATAATAAGGTTTGGAGAAATCACAACCATTAGAATACACTAAAATACTTGTAAATATTTTACAGCTTGCCTATAGTAGCACTTACTTATATTTGTTGAGGACTGCCGTTTCGGGAGATGTGTGCCATTGTTACTGTGTTAGAACGTAACTGATCTCAAGGTTTTCAGGGAGGTCATTTTACACACGCTACCAAGAACATATAAACGAACTAACAAATAATGACTACCAATCAAACTTCAAGCCCGACTATCTCAAGTCCACAAAACATGACTACATAGACACAGCATCCAACTTACAAACTCGTCATAAACAATATAAAAATAATCAGCGTTACACAACTGAACAATACGAAATATACAAATATTTCAAACTACACCCTACACACATACTCAATACCCAACTACATTATAACTCAGGCTCACATTTCGACATCATAACTCCCTATACCCACCAAATACACCCATACCCTACCATAATATATTACAGCGCATAAATATTAGACCATGAGCAATCTTTGTATAAACTGATCTATGCTATATTTGGAAAGTTTTTATACCACACAGGCTCTGGCATCACTATTTTAATACATGCCGTTTAGTCTTGATGAAGGTGTATTAACAGTAGGATGAAGGTTAGATCTTATTGTTAATTTTTATTTATTTTATGGAGCTGTTGTTAAGCAATCAGCTCGAGTGATATTATTTGATATCTTGAAGGCACTGAAGGAGAAATTTTGGCTGGGCTTTCATCAGACAAAGAGAAGGATTAATATCATGTGAGGGATTAGAAATTAGAGATTGCAGTTATATTGCAATTACAAATTGAAGAAAGTTAGCAAAAAGAAGTGAACAATATTGTTAGTATAGAACAAGATACTTCAACAAAAATATCGAAATGTTTTGGAGACTCAGCACAAAAAAATTACAAATGGTGACATATCCCATAACTAATACCTGCAGGGGTTGTGACTAGACGCACCTTTGCGGTACCCCAGTCTAACACAAACACTGCTAATGTCACTCACTTCACTTGTGCTTTTGTGAGCCACTTTCGTGCCTTGTGATCCTGTGCTCTTTTCAGATAAGACATACACAAAAATATGTTCTTTATTTTATTTATCTGTAGGTCTTGAATGATTTTATTGTTATGTTAGACTTTTTATATATGTATTATACTTATTTGATTTGTGTTATTTCTTATTAAAGGTTTTTTATTCTACTTTAAAATCATTCCGGCTATTTAGAGATTCAAGACCAGTAGATCAGTACTTATCTAGATATCTAAAATATTTTAAATGTTTTAAACTTGCCTATAGTATTACTTTGTATGTTAAGGACGACCGTTTCGGGAGATGAGTCCCATTGTCAACTCAGACCGCGTAACTGATCTCAAGGTTTACATAGGTTAGGGTTGGGGTGGGATATTATGGTGGTGTGGGTGTATTTTGTGTGTATTGGAGTTGTGATGTCAAAAAGTGCGTGTGAGTTGTGATGTAATTGTGTATTGAGTATGTGTGTAGGGTGTAGTTTGAAGTGTCTGTATATTTCCTATTGTTCGGTTGTGTAGCGTTGGTTATTTCTGTGTTGTATATGAAGAATTTGTAGGTTAGATGTTATGTTTATGTAGTCATGTTCTGGGGAGTTGAGATGATCGGCGAAGTTTGATTTGCAGTTATTGTTTTTAGTGCTTTTATATGTTCTTGGTAGCGTGTGTAGAAGGACCTCTCTGTCTGGCCTATGTGAAAACTGGGGCACGAACTGCAAGTTAGTTTGTAAACTCCAGTGGTGTTGTCGATTTTGTTGTTGGGTTTAAATTGTTTATTGAGAGTGTTGTGTGTGGAGTAAGCTATTTTGTAGTTGTATTTTCGTAGTGTGGTTAGATTGTGGTAGATTTTGGTCGTTGTAGTTGGTTAGATTGTGGGTTTTGGATGTCTGTATGGTATTGATAAGTATTTTATGGGATTGTCATGTTGTGTGTTTGTATTTGGGTTATTAGGTTAAAAAAAAAAAAACATTTAAAAGTGTTTAGTGATTACTAGTAGCTCACGTGAAGATGGAATCAACTAATGGTAAAATATTTTTGTTCATAAAATTATGGATAATGTACAATAATTTTGGTAACAAGTTACATTCTAACATATTTCTTTGTCAGTATCTCTCACATCCTTAAATGGAGATCAAGTCCAAAAATAAGAGCCAAACAAAGTTTCTAGTATCCCACTAGCAAGAAGAAAACACTACCAAGAAAATATTACCTCGTTTCACAGAAAGATTCAAAGTTTTTTTAAATTTATTGCTTAAAAGAACAACAGATTGAATCATATGGTGAAAGAATACTGTCATGGTACTAATAAACATCTTGTGCTTATCCAAAACTTGAGAACTAAGGATTAAAAAAATATAACTTATAAAAGAATACGGAAAAGATAAGTAGGGTATGAGCACCTTAATACACAATCAGACATTGTGTCAGATGGACAAAAATATAGTAGGCATTGGCAATACATTTCAAACTAGAGATAATTGGATCCTCAAAACCATATCTTTTATAACAATGTCTTAAAAACGACTTTCATTATAATTTTTAACCTAATTAATGTACTTCTTACACTTTTGATATTACTTGCGACCAGACTTTTTGTTAACTAAAGGATGTTAAATTGTTAACGTACCCTTGGAGAAAACGTTTTTGTCTTACAACTTCTTCAGCCTCGTATACAAAACGTTGTTAACAATTTAGCAACTTTTAGTTAAGTCTGGTTGCAAGTAATATCAAAAGTGTAATAAGTAATTAACAACTAGCTCATCATGAACAGCAACAAGATTTCGATACCTATTTAATGTGTTAACCCTATAGTTGAGCCATCCTCAATCTAGCCATCAGACAATTAGAGCAGCTGATCCATTTGAACAGTAAAGTCAAGCAGTTTTTGTTATAAAGTAAAACTCTTTCTCTGGTTATTGCCACTCTATGTCATTATTATACCATTTTAGACATTTTTGGTCGATTACATTAAGGACAGTTTTACCTTAGTTTTCTAACAGAGAAGTGTGTGTTCTAGAAATTGTTTTCACAAGTCAGCAGGCAGAGTCTAAAAGGCACCTCACCCTAAAGCTCTTATTTGTTAAGTTATAATTGTTTTCATAATTTTTATCTAAAATAAAACTAACACTTACTCATAAGTTTAGTAATAACAACTATATTTTTGTATACCATTGACTGTAAAGCATCATAAATAATATGGATATAAAAAAATAAACAAATTTTGAGAAAACAAAACATAAAAACAATACAGGGCACAGTTCTTACAGTTATCTAAAAATAAAGTTAAATGGTAATTGTATCTTACAAAATTACTAGAAGGCTTAGATGAAGATGCAACAGTTTTATCAACTCTTGTTGATATGTCAACCTGAGATTGTTTAGAAGGTAATTTTAAGTTATAAGTTGGAATTTCTGCACCAATTGTTACTGCAACCTTACTTCTCAAATCTGTTATGGTAATGAATGCACATAATGTAAAAATGCAGTGGCGAAATGTCATTTTCCAATTCTATAACAAACATTCAGTCATCACAGACAGAGCTCTATTAAGTTTTATCATACATTTAGGCTCCTAAGTTAATTGTGTTAAGCTAAAACCTGAGCAATAATGACAAAACAAAATATATATATAAAACTTATTTAATATAAATACATGGTTTTAAAAATATACTGTATACTGATGGATGCACCTGTATACTAATGGTTTTTATGAAAAATATACGGGTTGGTTTTTTAATCAACCACATACCAAAAATATATAATTAAGTACAAAATCTATTCTAAAGTTATTTACAACAGAATGAATAGAGTAATTTAGTGAATTTTTATTTATTCAAATTCTCTAATACAGTAGAGCCCTGAAAACTCGACATGCAATACAACTTGACATGTCTGAGAATAGATAAATTTCAGTCTCTCTTCGTCCGTTGGTGGGCAGCGTGTGAAAAGGGAGTGAGAGAAATCGTGAAATCCTCTCTATGCTCAGTGTTAGTGCATTACTTATTTATTATGGCCTATTACTTGATTAAATGATATTATTATTTGTTAATTTTGTTTCGTTAATATTCATAATTATTACAATTATTCCATTTTTTTCAAACAAGACAAAATTTTGTTAGTTTTTATTTAATACTTAGCCTATTTTATAGCAGTAATAAAACATGAAACATCAAAAAGTAGATTTTGTATATTGTAAATTATTTAACTTGTAAATATTACAAACTTTAGCAAACAAGTTTGTGTTTTGTTTCATTTTCAACCTGAATTCCGCTAAACTCGGCATTCTTGAAACTGAACAACCTTCAAGGTCACAGTATGTCGAGTTTTCGAGACTCTACTGTTAACAGTATCTGAAATGCTCAGATATGTAATGAAAAGGGGACAAGGAAATTTTTATAAGTTACTTTGCAAAGGTTTAAGTAAGCTTAGTTTGTTAAAACCAGTCACAATAGATGCACATTAAATTTCCTTCTGTATCTCTACTTAGATACTCATGTAACTTAAGTGTCCATTGACTCATTGGTTCTTATCTTACCTATTTGATTAAACTAGCACAACTCTACACTAGCACAAATGGTTTGGTTTTCATCTTTCTTCTATCAGTTACCGGTTATCTAGAAGTTGAAGAGAAAGTGAATTCAGATGAAAATGTCATGTTTTTAGACCATTTCTTTATTTTTCCTACAATCACTAGATTATTGAGTACATAGTTATAGCTATTCAATGGTACCTGGGGCATAGCTCTATCCAACTAACCCTTTTCTCATTTATTACCTACTACTCTTTTGTTTCATAGCTTAATTTTGTTTATATGGAAGTTTCTATTTTATCAAGTATGCAGTTTAAAAATGTCTCATACATTACAAAAGCTTTATTGCTGTCAGTAATCATTAAAAAAAAATCTTTTAAATAGTATGTAACTTATGTCCTTAAAGAACAATTTCCATCACAGAAAATTTAAACAATACTCATTACTATTTCACTCCTTGAAACCTTAAAAACTAACTGCTCAAGCCTCAAGATAGTTTTTATCCTTGATAAGTGGAAATTCTAGATGCCATATGAATTTTACTTCTAGGGGAATTTTAAAGTTCTGTGCTTAAATTACACTATAATTTATTCAACAGGTTATTCTGGTCCTAGTATCCCAAATTCCAAACTTATCTTTACCCCAACCCTTGAAAAAAACAATGTTTAATATCTTTTCTTCATTTTAAAAAGGAATAGAGGCCATGGGTGGTGCAAAATGATTTCTACATACTTTATCAGTCCCCACTCTGATACAATCTATGTAAATATATATATATATATATATCTCGTGATTTTTCACGTTGTCCATTATTTTTTTGTTGCACTGACTTTATAAAGTTATTATTGTTGTAAACAATTATTCCACCACTAAGTGCAATTATTTTACCTTATGCGATTTAGTAGGTATTTCACATATTTATCTATCAAATAAGGTAAAATAATTGCACTTGCTGGTGGTGGAATAATTGTTTACAACAATAATGTATGTATATATATATATATATATATATATATATATATATATATATATATATATATTAATAATGGAGAATTGAAGTAAGTCCTGGCCACAATATCTTCCATATGGCTTAAGCACATATCTTCCCATACTTTTCTCTCATAGACTTGGCAGTGCTGTAAAAAGGAATAATCTGCAAGACTTTTTAAAAGTAAAGAAAATTTTAAAAAAACAAGCAAAAGAATAACAAAGCACTAGAACAAACACTATATCCCCTTTTATTTATATAAGACCCCTTTTATTCTTTCTCTCTTCTCATATTAAGGAGAGACTGAAATGAAACAACAATTTACAGTATAGTTTTGTATTGTAACAAACATTACATAAAAATCTAAATTAATACATTTAAATTTATACTAAACACTTGTAAATATTTACAAACTTGCCTATAGTAGCACTTACTTATATTTGTTGAGGACAGCCGTTTCGGGAGATGTGTCCCATTGTCAACTCAGACCGTAACTGATCTCAAGGTTTACATAGGTTGGGGAGGAGGGGGTGGGATATTTTGGTGATGTGGGTGTATTTTGTGTGTATTAGGAGTTATGATGTCAAAAAGTGCGTGTGAGTTGTAATGTAATTGTGTATTGAGTATGTGTGTAGGGTGTAGTTTGAAGTGTCTGTATATTTCCTATTGTTCGGTTGTGTAGCATTGGTTATTTCTGTGTTGTTTATGAAGAATTTGTAGGTTAAATGTTATGTCTATGTAGTCATGTTTTGTGGAGTTGAGATGATCGGCAAAGTTTGATTGGTAGTTATTGCTTGTTAGTGCTTTTATATGTTCTTGATAACGTGTGTAGAAGGACCTCCCTGTTTGGCCACTGTAAAAACTGGGGCACGAACTGCAAGTTAGTTTACAAGCTATGGAGTTTACAAACTAACTTGTAGTTCTTCTCCCAGTTTTTACAGTGGCCAGGCAGGGAGGTCCTTCTACACACTTTACCAAGAACATATAAAAGCACTAACAAACAATAGCTACCAATCAAACTTTGCCGATCATCTCAACTCCACAAAACATGACTACATAGACATAACATTTAACCTACAAATTTTTTATAAACAACACAGAAGTAACCAATGCTACACAACCGAACAATACAAAATATATAGACACTTCAAAACACACCCTACACACATACTCAATACACAATTACATTACAACTCACACACACTTTTTGACATTATAACTCCTAATAATCACAAAATACACCCACACCACCATAATATCCCACTCCCACTCTAATACCCTAACCAACATAAACCTTCAGATCAGTTATGGTCTGAGTTGACAATGGGACACATCTCCCGAAACGGCCGTCCTCAACAAATATAAGTAAGTGCTACTATAGGCAAGTTTGTAAATATTTACAAGTGTTAAGTGAAAACTAGTAACTCACGTGAAAATGGAATCAAGAAATATTAAATTTATACTATTATCATATAAGTAGTACAAAATTAAAAGTTTTAATTTTTTTTGTATAGTAATTCATAATAAATTTAATCACTAAAGTTAATAAATAAGTAAATAACTTACAAAATAAAACTGATGATAATAATATAACTATTTAAAATTATTTTAATTACTAAAGCCTTTTGAAGTTGCACAATGGTTTTATAAAACTTTAAATAGAAGCTATACTTGAATTTCTAAGCATTTGCTAATTTCACTATTACTTTATGAGTCATCTACACAAGTTTTTACATTAATTTCAATCTTTTGCCATTCTTTAGCTGACCATTGTTTGAATATATAATAACCTTTTAACAAAGAAATATTAGTCAAGTGAGTTTTTACAGTTAAAAAATACTTTTAACAATAAGTAAACATTAACAGTGGAATAACTTAAGTACAGATTAAAGAACCACTGTTCTTCTTAATCACAAAATAAATAATCTGAAGAGGAATTATTTTTAAAAAAACTCAGTGTTTATCTATTTATCTTTAGCACAAAATAATCAATCAAGCTTTTGTTTTTAAACTTAAAAACTTCTGGTTTAGGTCTATGCTGAAATAAGGTATTCTGACACTGATTTTAAATCAAGAGTATATTTTAGCTATCAGTATGACAAGAATATTTTAGACTATCGTTTAACTCTAGCATTATTAACATATAAATGAATGTAATATGAATGTGTATGTATATTTTTTTTAAAAATCAAAGTTATAATTAATTAAGTTTTCCAAAAATATAATTATAAGATCTATTATTGTTACAATAACACAGCACAACAAAAACAAACATGAACAATAAGTGGTAAAGTCTTTCTCCATACTGAGTACTTATAATGATGTGATTTCGTATTTGAAATACAATTTCTAAAGTGCAGAGTTCTGTATAACTCCACAAAATAATTTTTTTATTTAAATTTAATTTAGTTTGCAAATAATTCTTTTTTTAAATAAATGATACAAATCAACATAAACATTGCACAAATACAATATTTTATTATTAAATAAATGGAACCATTTTGAGTAGTTCAAGAATCGGGAGATTACTAAAAATCATCTGTGATTTGTAGGTTGACTAAGATAGTATTGGCAAAATAATGCCCTAACTTAATACATAAATCCTAGCTCTGGCAAGCAGGCCTGCCCAGAGAAATTTTGGGTACCTGTGCAAACATGAGTATTTGCCCCTGAGCAAACATGAGTACAAGCCCCTGGGCAATAATGAGTACAGGCCCTTCATTACTTCCAAAATATACCTATATAGAGGTCGTGCGAAACGAGGCGAGCTCTGACCTTGAACGGGAAAGCAGTTATACAACTGGTTTTGGAGTGGTGGGGCGGCAGATCGTCAGTCTGCTACTCTCACCCGCCGGTTTCACATCGTAAATACGCGTCTAGCTAAACATCTAGTCTTACTTGTTTTGATTAGTTAGTGTTAAGTTTAATTTTTAGTGTAGTGTAGCCAAACAATAAGGTCGGTGGTAAAATTATACATAGCCAAGCAAGAGAAATAATTTTTAATTTGCACAATTTTATGAAAAGAGAAGCTGAAGAAGGACCAATATTGTTGAAACAAGTTCAACAACGTGTTTCGAATGCTGTGGGAGTGTCCAAAACAACTGTGAAACGAATTTTGAGTGAACATACAACCGCGCCGGCAACAGGACCTCGCTTTTCAACGCCAAGGAAAACATGGAATAAAAAAAATAAAAAAACATCTTATGACGACTTCGACAAGACTTTATTTCATTTAAATTTATCAGCAGTACTTTTTGTTTTTACTGGTTTATAAACGGTATATTACACGTGCAGTATTTATACGTGCAGTAGTTATTTATTTATAGGCAATATTTAAACTCAGGGTAGTACATCGCCGCTTTGTCGGCATGCCGCGCCGGCGTTTCCCCTACGCCGGCGATCACTCCCACCAAACCCTACCTCCTCCCCTACTCAGGGCTCACCTCGTTTCGCACGACCTCTAACCCTGAATTTTACATGATATCATATACATGATAAATTATTTTTTCCATGTTAAAAACCAATAGGCCTACTGAATCTAACCTTTGTTTAGTTTTGTTAAAATAAACTACCGATTGTTTTCAGCAACTAAGACATGGAATGTTGTGTAAATAAAGCATGCCATTCAATGAGTATTACTTTGCCCATTTAAAGCTTGAACAATTGTAGATTTTACTTTTTTTACTTAATCAATATAATGTTTAAATCTCTTTTATGGATCTCGCCACACAAGTAATTATTTTCCGCAGTAAAAATACACCAACTCAGTCTGGTCCCTGGGTATTTGCCACCTCTCTAGGCAGGTATAAATACCACCTCTCTGCTGGCAAGTATTATAATAAAGTTAAACATTGTAATTACAATAATTTTTTAACTTACAATAAATCTTTGAAGGTTTAATCCTTTTTTAAACAATATTTTACAGAAAACGGTGTTGTAATAATTACAGTAGTTATGTAAGTAATGTTGATTCGAAGCAATATAGATTTTTACTGTCTATATTATGTTTGTTAGTAGAGCTTGGAATATAATTATCTGTTCCTCATTTTAAGTTTAGTGTTTTACCTAAACTCTTATATTATCACCATTTGTTGATTCCATCTTCGCGTGAGCTACTAGTAATCACTTACAACTTTTTTTAAAAAATGTTTTAACTTGCCTATAGTAGCACTTACTTTTTTGTGTTGAGGACGGCCGTTTCGGGAGATGTGTCCCTTTTTCAACTCAGACCGTAACTCATTACGGTCTGAGTTGCGGTCTGAGTTGAAAAAGGGACACATCTCCCGAAACGGCCGTCCTCAACACAAAAAAGTAAGTGCTACTATAGGCAAGTTAAAACATTTTTTAAAAAAAGTTGTAAGGTCTTATATTATATTAAAAAATTTGATCTTATGAAATTACTGAACATTTCTGATTATAATAAAAAAAAACAGACTTATAAATAAATATCTATTAATTGATTTACTTTTATGAGCTTTTTGTAACATAAGATTACAGCAAGAAATCTATTTTTAAATTAATTACAAAGTTTATATTAAATATTTTTAAAAAACTGATAAAAAATCACTTACTAGACAATAAGATTTTTCAGAAAAACCTATAGTGAAGCCAATATATAATTAAAATTACCTAATATTCAAAAATATTTTTTGTTTGTTCTGGCACAGAAAACATTGAACATCTAGACATTGTAACTCAAAGAATTTTTGTTCATATCTGAGTACTTGATATAAGATAAAGAGGTTGTTATTTTAAATAAATTGCCATTTACCATAGAGAGAGTAAATTGTTTCCTTGATCATTAATAGTTTTCATTAAAATTTGCATTAAATCCATAGCAAGGTAAATACTATTTAATATTTCATCACAATGGTGTATAAATCTCTTTTTTATAACATTATCAGTATTTAGTACACTTATAAACATAAACATACATTCATTTACTGAATTTTTGTTTGTTTACATATGTGTAAATATTTAAAATTAAATATCAAAATCTTTTTGCTGTTCATGACGAGCTGGTTGTGAATTACTTATTACACTTTTCATATTACTTGTGACCAGACCTTTTGTTAACTAAAGGTTGTTAAATTACACTTGGAGGAAATGTTTTAGTCTTAAGACTTCTTCAGCCTCATATTTTTGCCGCTAAGATTGTTGCAGTTGTGCTTTTTTGGTACCAATTAAAACAAAAATATCCAGTTCACTGCAGAATTTGAAAACAACAAAACACTGAATTTCTTAGACATCACCATAACAAAAAATGAAAACAAACATGAATTCACTATATACCGCAAGCCAACCATTACAGACACACTGATACACAACACATCGAACCAACTAATACAACATAAACATGCAGCATTCAAACATTTACTACACAGACTAAATAAAATACCTATGGCCACAACTAACTAAACACAATAAAATATTTAGTTAACAAAAACGGATATGAGAATTATTTAATAGACAAACTACACAGAAAAATACTCAATAAGAACAGCAACAACAACACAAACAATAAAAACACAAACAAATTCATCACCCTCACATACAGAAACAAGCTCACAAATAAAATTGCACACCAATTCAAAAAAGCAGGATACAATGTAGCTCACAGAACAACAAATAAAAGGCAAACAGCTATCAGACACAGCATTAATAACAATACCAACACATAAAATAAGCCAGGAGTATACAAACTACAATACAACTGTAATAAGTTCTATATTGGACAACCAGGTAGATCTTTTGCCGAAATATATAAAGAACACAAAAGCGCACTGCACACTACTATTGAATCCACCTTCGCAAATCACCTCATGGACACTAAACACTCATGCAATAGTATGGAAAAGAACATGAGCATCCTCCTCACATGCAACAAAGGCTCTAAATTACACACACTAGAACAATATGAAATACAGACATAACAACACACATAAAAACAACATCCTAAATGAACAAACATGACACAGATTATACATACTCTTCTATCACATCACTTCTAAATTCCAAAAAATTGGTACCAAAGAAGCACAACTGCAGCAATCCTAGCGGCAAAAATACAAGACTGAAGAAGTTGTAAGATCAAAACATTTCCTCGAAGTGTAAGTTAACAATTTAGCAACCTTTAGTTATCAAAAAAGTCTGGTCGCAAGTAATATCAAAAGTGTAATAAATATTTAAAACTATTTAGCTGACAATACTTTTACTAGCCTAAACAACGAATGAAACAGAATAAATTATCACGAATAACAGTTCCTGGCCTGCAGAAACTGAATAAAATTGAAAGGTAGTTTTAAAATTTTAACTACAAAATAAACGTTTTCATTGATCTACTCCATATTTGGTTCAAGCCGCCTTACAAAACACACAATTTAGTACATCCCACGTTATCAAATTGTAACACAGAAAAACCATACAAATTTCTCACGTCCCTTTTGTACATTATAGGCCTAGATGTTCAATACACCTTCAAACAGTTTAAGTAATCTACCAACAAAATAAGTTTTAAGATTTGGGGCCTTCATAGTTGCACATAAAAAAAATCATGATAAACCTGCTGTAATATACATTTTTCCCAAATGTAAAATATTGCTTTAGAATTAAGCAACAAAAGAAGGATCTAAAAGATGATTGTTAGGCATGAAGGAATACAATAATGATAGGCTAGCAGCACCACAGTTCTAGCACACCACATCCTTTGATGACTATTATACTACGAAATTGCACTCCCCACAGATTGCAACTTCTTGTAACTGAGAAGGTAGGAATTGTAACAGCAGTGGTGACACCAAATTAATTGAGCCTTAATCTCAACACCAAACAATTCCATTCACCTTCTTTCTGATAGATAAAATTTGTTGTCAACATTTAATATTTAACCTATAGAATATTTACAATACGATATTTACATACCTGTAGGGTGTGTTTATTATCTGGCCTGGCTTCTCAAAGTATCGATAGTTAAAGTTGCTTTTTTAATCAGGTCTGGTTTGTATGAATATTGTTTTTCAAATTAAAGATGTGGTCCTATTCTAGTTTTACAAGGATTATCCCTTAATGTTGCCAGTAATTGAATTTTTTTCCAAGAGTTGCTGTTTGGATTGTTGTATAACATTAGCCCCCTATGTTTTTGAACTAATGACATTTGGGCTTAAAATCTCATTTACTATCTTGATCAAGAAATGAGGAATGAAAATGTTAAATTTAATGAAACTGATAGCCTGAGTAATCACACGCTGCAAGCACATCTTTCAATCATTTAGTGTTCTACCATAATTATACAAAAAGCACTCAATTAAACAGACAGAACCATACAGTAAATTATTAATATTATAAATAGGGAAGTGTCTCTTCACTAAATTGTCTGCACCAGTTTTCCGCATCAAGTCTACAATGACATATAATTCCTTACTACACTTTTCGTCATGGACTTTAGTAATGAGCTTTATAAATCTACCATTCTGAACTCAGGTTTTTTCAATACAACCAAATTCATCAATAATTTTCCCCATTCTTTTGTCTGTTTTTAATGTTATTCACTTAATAAGAGTAAAGCATGTGTCCTCTCCTGTCCAAACTTTTTTGTCCTTTGAACTATCCTCTTCTTATTCTACTTTCACACAACCTTGTACTCTCGTTATATTTTTCTCTCTCTATGAGTTTAACTTCCTTAAAAAATGTCTCGGTACTTCTTACACTTTTTTACAATGAACAATGTTTGTTTTTTTTTAACATCAAAGTATGTGTCAAATTTTTACTATACTCGTGCAATAAAATTACATTAATCCTTAAGTTCTGTTAAAGTAAAACAGCTTACAGCTTCAGCTGTTTGTTCAGCCAGTGAAAAAAGCCCAAAAGTATTTAATGGCTTTAGCACAATAACACTTTGCTTTGTGAAGAATATTTGTACATGAGATACTTTGGTATTACACCAACCTCATACTTATAGGGAAATTAGGTCATTACGAAATAAAAATTTATATAAATAAACTTTTACATTAAATTTTTACAAAACTACCCAAAAATATTTTCTGAACAAGAACAAACTTAAATATAAAATCGTGAAGCAATTGAAACTTACTTTGGAGTTATGTATAAATATAACCTTATTTTATAAACATGTTCATTTACAAACTAATTGTTTAGGAATTATTACACTACGAGTATTTTACACAACATTACTATATACTTATATTAAAATATACGTATGAAGTATTCAGTTAGGACAGATTTAGTTGTAAGAAGTCTAAAAGTTTAATGTAATGGTTTATTTATGTATATTTTCATGCATGTCCTGCATTCTCAATAATATCAAAGTAACTTACATAGTAAAGAATTTTAAGTTAATAAATATAATATTAGAAAATATGGCTTATATTTAGCCTTTTCATGGATAGAAGAGGTGAATAATTATTGTTGTTACCTTATTGATTTTTCCTTCGCGCAATTATTACTCAAGTGTTGAGTGATACTTGATCTACAATAACCACTGAATATTTGATATGTTTTCCAACATTAAACATGGAATGTAAACTACCCTTATCTTTATATTCCATCACGACAGTTACATGTATTAAAAAAAAATTCTGGGACTTTTCAACAAAAACAAGTTTACTGTGGTATTAATTTTTGACCATTTAAGGAAGCTTTCACTAAGCCTTTCTTGTATAAAGGCACATTTACACAATAGTTAAGTACTAAAAGTTTACAAAATATTGTTTGTAGAAAACTAAAAGTTGCTCTTTTCAAATTTAGAGCAACAATTGGAAAACTTGTTGCCAAAGAATTAGCACGAAGTTTAGGCAGTAGTATTAAGGATGTCGGACGAAGAAGACACAATTATTGTGCTGCTGCCTGTGTCATTACAGCCAGCCACTGTACAAGAGGTCCCCAAAGATATTGGGTAAAACCCTTGTTGAAAGCTAGGGATTGGTACAATGGAAGTGACATGATAACTGATCTCCGAGAAGATGAGGCCGATCCGTTGGGTGGTGAGCTTAGGTGCTACAGAGTGTTAAAAACTTTCTGAGAGAGACCTGTAGTGACTTTGAGTATTTGATTTCAATGATCGGATGTAAAATCAAGAAATGTAAGACAAACTACAGGAAATCTGTACCTATCCAAGAAAAGTTAGCAGTTATATTACTATAATTAAATAATACTTGACTAAGTGAAAGCATAGGGCTTACTTGCTGACACGTTTCGAAACAAACGTTCTATTTACAAAACAGAGCCTTGTTTCGAAAAGCATCAGCAAGTAAGCTCTATGTTTTCACTTAGTTAAGTAATATTTAATTATAGTTTATCACTGAATTCAAGATGATTACAACAAGCAACTTTAGTTACATTACGTTTTTGAACTGACAGAGGGATTCTAGTGCCCTACATCATGTTCAGGGCGCATGGAGGGAGAACAATTCTCCACTAATTTCCTACAAGTTGCTTGTACAAACCAAGTAGCAACAAAATTTCTATATTTCGTTGTCAACTTTTTTTAAATCTATATCGACACTCTGCGAGAAACCAAAATTTATTGGAAGATTTTTCTCTCCACAAGTGAAAGACAAAAAATGTTGCTATATTTTGTAGAAAAAGCAACAAATTGCCGCAACTTGTGGAAAACTTAGTGGAAGATTTTGGTGTAAACATGACTTCATAAGCAATCTATTCCAGTAATAATCATTAAAGTAATATTTATGTTAACAAAAGATGTATGAAACTTATTAATTATCATCTAATTAAGCACAAACCAAAGTGTTTTGAAACTTAGATCGACAGCTCAAGTATTTGCTCTAAAATTATAAATGGTTGTGTATTTTCTATTCTATATTATGTGTAATACCCAGCTTTATTATTTTTTATTGCACTGAGTTTTGATTTATAAAATGTTATAAGTTTCTTTTGGCTTTAAATTATCTTGTAAATCCACTTTCATGCAATAATAAATGTATTTCTAAGACATGAGTTTAAGTAGTCAAGAATCAGAAATATATACCAATCTCTGAAGCATTCATAGTATTATAGTATTTGGATTTTTCATTATGATGTAGAGTCTTTAGGAATAAAGAAAAATAATTTTATAAAACTAATGCCCCAAAAATTTTAAATTTGGAAAAAAACGCAAAAATAACTTCATTTCACAACACACAAAAAACTCTTAGAAAATTTTCTTACTACCTTAGAATATATAAACAAACTAAGTAGTTGGCATCAATTTAGTTTTCAATAAAAACAAAAATAAAGTTTGATAAGATAGGCCAACTTAATGACAAGTAATTTAATTCTTGAATTTTGTAGTCCATTATTCGGATAGTCATAAACTATTGTTTAAGTGATTAAAAAGTAATTTAATGTACTCGTATGTTTTTAAATGTCAACAAATGGAACAAAGACCCTGCATGCTACTTTATGCTTCAGCTGTTTAACTCATGCATTAGTATACAATTTTTTGTAACTGCATACTTAACTGGATACTTTGTAGCTATATTTTATTGTAGCTACATAGCATTCTGTTTTATAAAAATGTGACTTTAAAAATTTGTGTGTGTTATGAACTGAAGTTTTTCCTTAATTTCAAATTTTTGAAGATTCAGCACTGTTTTATTATTTTTATATATGTCCTTGAAGAGTTTCTCCATAAAAAGGTATCTTTTTTTGTAAATATCTCGGGTACTTTGAAATTTAATTCAAGTAGACATGAAATGATATTTACTAAAGATATGCTATTATATCTATTATTATTTTAAAATTTTAAAACCGGATTTTAATTTAAAAAGTGTTAAATTATTTTGTATGTAATTAAAAGCTGATTAATTTACAGTTTTTAAATATATTTTATCTTACTATGAACATTTTTCATTCTTTAAAATAAAGAATGATACTTCATGTTAAAATGTAAGAAATTTAACATCACTGTGGTAGCAGTTGCAGTTATGTTCAATGAAGAAAGCTGTTTAATTTTCAATTTTAACTGCAACTTAAGAAAATTTATTCTCATATACCATGAAAGTGTTTCTTTCAAGACAGTTGTTACATTTTCAAAGTATAAAATATTATGGCACAAGTAATCTCAGGATAGAAACAAACACGAAACATTTTATTCTAAAAATATATACTCAGAGCCAGTGTTCAAAATTGAATTTGCAGAAAAGCCATTATGATCCATTATATATTTAGGAGTTACATTTAAATTATTATGCATTGATAGTAACTCAATTATTCAGGGTAATGTGGAAAAGCATTTGTGGATAAATGAAAGCCGAAGTTATTTGAAACACTTTTTATTTAACAAATATATATACAGTAAAACTTTGTTAAACATTGTAGATTAACATGCTCTTTATCTTTGGCCACTTGAATGTTTCTTATAACGTACAAAAATTTATACTTGTTTAAGACCTTTTTCTAGGTATAGCATTCATATCTCACAGAAAATAAACCCTTTTAAATGCATTACTTACATTCCAGCAGCATTAAACTTTTTCTTTCTTGAATGTCAAAAGTGCATTCCCTGAGTAGCTTACCCGATAGGTAAACAAAATTTAATTTAAAAGGTAATCCAAACAAATGCCAAGACTAAAATAATTCTTGATCAAGCTTCAACTGCTTGTCTATATTCAAATAACTTCCAAATTTAATATCTCCAGCTCAAGATAAAAACAAAGTCTCAACACTCCTTCGGTTTGGTTATAAAATAAAAGCTCTGAATGTATTGATACATACTAAATATTCTGATATTTATTTGAATACAAACTGCAGCTTATGATAATGTATAATTTATGTTGTAATTTTTAGCAAAATAATGAAAATTTTGTGTACAATTTTTTTTATTTACCCATTAACTATCAGTTTATGGTTCATAAGTTTATTTTTTCAATCATTATATATAAGCATTCATCTATTTCCTTTAAGCATCCATTTATATAAGGATTCATTTATTTAAACTAAGTAAAGCAACAACATATGACTCTAAGTAGGTGATTTTTCTAGATCAAATCACGTTAGTTATAATTTAAATACAGTAATACCTCGACTTACACTTACCCCGTCTTACGTGATTCCCAAGTTATGCGGTTTTAAATCATGCTGTCCGAACTATGCCAAAACAGGCCTATTATGGCAGAAAATGATTATGAGAACTTTTATAGCCCATGAAGTGAAAATATTTTCAGGTTTTAACGCCAAAGACCGATTGACAGTGACATTTGGCGCAAATACAGCTATTGACTTTAAGTGGCAATCTCTCATAGTCATCGCTCAGAAAACCCAAGGGCATTAAAGAATATTTCTAAAGCTAGCTTGCTTGTGATTTGGAAGTCGAAACAGAAGGCTTTGATGACAGCTTTTATTTTGTGGACTGGGGTTTGGTCATAATTTCATACCTTAAAATGAACTTTACTGTAGCTCTAAACAAATTCCTTTTAAAGTAATTCGTACTAATTGACAATGCACCTGGCCGTCCTCCTACTACTTTAAATAATTTCAACACATCCGTAAAAGTGATATTTGTGCCACCAAACACAAATAGTTTGCTTCAAACGATGGATCTGGGGGTCATCAAAACATTTAAAGGTTATTACACAAGAAGATCATTTGAGCATCTGCATGAAACTATGAGACAGAGCAACGATCTCTCTGTTTAAGATTTTTAGAAACAATTCAATGTTTTAAATGCTTTGAGAATCAATAGACATTCTTGGAATGAAATTTCACAAAAAAAACTTTGAATGGCGTTTGGAAAATGGCTGTCTTTTTTTCACCACTGAAACTCAAGCTGAATCAGTGCTAGAGTATGATGAAATTGGTGCTGTGATTGGGGAAGGTGTCGGTTTTGGCAGACAACTAAATTTAGAAGTGAAACGATGACGTTCAAGAACTGCTAGATTTACACATTAAGGAGCTGACAATTAATTGATGAGCTCATAGAAATGGATGAGCAAGACCCTAAAAATGCAGATTCTTTAGGCCCAGTTGACACAGAAGGTGAAATGACGGTTAGAAACTTGACAAAGGGTCTTAGTTTAATTGAGCAAGGTTTATAAATTTTGGAAAACATGGACTGCAACCAAGAGCGTATTTCTACCACAAAAGAAAAAAATTAGCAAGGTTCGAGGAAATTCTGCGTGAGAAGAAAAAATCTTTGATTCGTCAAACGAATTTACTAGATATTATGAAGCCTTCTATGTCAAAATAACCTTTTTTACTTACTTCTTTGCAATATATATATGTATATAATATAATTTTTTGTTGTACTATGTATTTAAGATTTTAATACATACGCATTTTTCTTTTAAATTATTAGTTTATTTAGTCTTTAGTCACAATTAAACATGATTCCTATGATTATATGTAAAATTATATCACGACTTACTCGTATTCGACTTACGGGTTATTGCTCGGTCCCACCCATCGCGTAAGTACAGGAGTATTACTGTACACGATACTCTAAAGGCATAAGCCATTGACACTTGTATCTATTAAAGCATGCCCTCGCTTTATGAGGGACAGTATATACAAACCTTCCATTGCTGTGTTCTTTACGGTTCTTCCTGGACAACTGGAATCATTTTGTTTTTAATTACATTGAATAAAAAAATATTTTATACAATTTGTTGAAAAATTTCTATTTGAAGTTCAACTTTTAAACCTTTATATATGTATTTCCAAAACAAACATATTAATAAGCTAAACAAATCTCAGGTTTTCCAGTGGTTTTTTGTTTTTTAAAATCCAAAAGAGGCGTAATGTGAAGAAGTATACCATTTCAAACAAACTGAGCACACTACACCCAAAGAAAAGCCCAGCTGTGCCACCAATAGCAACTGTAACAATATTAAAATCTTTTAAAAAAAAGATTTATTAATAAAATTAATAAATACTAAAAGTCTATTTAATACTTTTATTTTTACTTTAAAAAAAAATTTAGAGGTTTTAATTGTCGTTTTTTAAAATTATATGTATATTTTTACAAGGGTATGTGTCTGTTTATGTGTTTATTGGTGTGTATGTACAATAATTTATAATATTAATAACCATACATTAGTTTATGACTATCCGCACTTTAATTTTTTGTAAAAACTTACTTTGTTTATAATATAATTCCAATTTTACTCTTGTCTATAGTAGCATTACTTTTATGATTGTTGAGGACAACTCTTTCACGAGATATGTTCTATTGTCAACTCAGACCGTAACCGTAACAGACCTCTGTTCGGTCAGACCGTAACTGAATTGACAATAGGACACATCTAACGAAACGGCTGTCCTCAATTTTTTTCTGAACTTGTATCATCAATCTAATTTTTAAGAGAAGAAGGTAAAGTGGCCGGTTGTCTTGTGACAACTCTCCTGAGGCTCACTACTTCCAATTTCAGAACCTCTGGATAAATTTATAAACATCTTGTATTTGTTTAAATGGATATTCTGTAGCCTTGCTATTATCTGAGGTGATTAAATCCAAGAAACGTAAGAAATTATCCTTGGATAAGGAAAAACTTGTTAAAATACATATAAAATGTTTATTATAAGAAAAAAAAATAGAAATGAAACATTATAACATAGCTTTAATACATTTGCTACTAATGACTTGTGGCCATAGACCTTGTCTAAAAATAGTTTTTCACTTACCAATGTAGTTTTTTACATGCAAGAATCCACAAATATGTTTGAAGTTGAACAAAGTTGAGATAAGAAGTTATAAATAAAGTAGCTAAAGTGAAACATCAGCTTCACATGCCTGAGGAGTGGTAATTTCACAGTACTGTTGAGCATTATTTTTATTTTACAAAATAACAGGAACATAATGTAATACAGTAACATGCAAGTAAAATAGGACACTAAGTATTCAGTGTAACAACATACTTTTATCTAAATAACAACTATTAATACCAAAAAACAAATTGTTTTAAAATGTTCTTGAAAAATGCTTAATTTTTTAATGGAAATAATTATGCTAAGAATATTTGTAGAAAAATTATGTGTAATCACCTAATAACTCTGAAATCCCAAATAAAACATCTCTTTTGAATCTCAGTCTTGGATATTTAATTAGTCCCCATTTCACTGAAGTCCCCAATAACCTTTATAAAAAATTATAAATTAGCTACAGTATAAAAGTTGATTAATAATCTTAAAATGAAGTACATTTATTCTATAAAAGTATGCAAATATAAAAATATACAAATTAGATCTACTGGCATCTAATTAAATATATTAACATCACAAAATTGTTGTAACAAAAGTTTAAGCAACTAATGTCTCGGAAACACGGAATACAACCTGACGTGTGATCTGATCCAGCTGTTGATCACTGTGATTATTGATGTTAAATAGAATGTGATAAGATTTTGAAGATTCAGTTATTGGAGGAAACTTGTCTTGACAACATCTACTTAAAAATGATCAAAATTTCACCTACGATGTAGAGAACTTTCATTCAAAGACTACTTTTTGATTTCTTGGTAAATTAGCTCAACAGTTGAGAGTTTTTTAAGGTAAAAGAATTGGAAGTTGTAAAAATCTACAATTTTTTCATATCTCTAGTTTCAGTGGCTTAACAAGCAACCATGAAAATAACCAGAAAGTCAGTTTGAAAACCAAAACCACCCTATATTAGTTTGACAACTAACCCCTCAATGTAGAACTGGTTTAAGGTCATATAAGGTTTAAGGGAAAATTAAATAATTGTTGCCTAGCTTGTGGCTGTAAAATTAATCTGATTAGTCTATTTCAATTAATTAGATGTTTATTAGATGTAATTAAATAAAATTAAGTGAATACCCAATTTATTTTAAATCCAAATATTAGTGGAAATATTAGATGTAACATTACAACAGTTTTTATTGCAGTGTTATAAAAGATCAGAACACGAGAGTTAAAATAGATCACTATTTATGATATAATTGAACTCATACTTTCCGATCTTATGTTAACTTATGTAGCAATGTAAATATAAAAACCGAACATTTGTTGATTCCATCTTCGCGTGAGCTACTAGTAATCACTTACACTTTTAAAAAAATGTTTCAACTTGCCTATAGTAGCACTTACTTTGCTTGTTGAGGACGGCCGTTTCGGGAGATGTGTCCCTTTGTCAACTCAGACCGTAACTGATCTCAAGTTTTGAGATCAGTTACGATCTGAGTTGGCAAAGGGACACATCTCCCAAAACGGCCGTCCTTAACAAGCAAAGTAAGTGCTACTATAGGCAAGTTGAAACATTTTTTAAAAAGTGTAAATAAAAATCGAGTTTCTTGAGTACTTGAAAATAGGTTTTAGTAATTTTTCTACCATGTTACAGACATGATCACTAGATTTGTGTGATGTAAGATAGTAAGAAATGTAGGTAGCAAAGGAATGTGAAAGAGTTATTCACCATGGTTTGTTTGTAAAAGTTTCAAATAAACCTTTAATACAGAGAATAGAACAATAAATCCGAGTTTCAAACCAATGTTTTATAAGACAATTATTTTGATGCTAGTTCAATCACTATATTCTAGTGATAGTATAATCACCCAAATCAGTTGCAAAGCCGAAAAGCTAGTGCTTAATTTTCCCTTCTACCACATTCACTAGCTAACACATTTCTAGTCCCATTGGCTGAATCATCACAAATCAATCACATACTATTTACTCAGGTTGTTGATAAAAGAGGATATGGAATTTATGACCAACAATAGTATAAAAACAATTGGTTGTTGTAATCATCTTGATTTTACTGATTTTTAATTGTTTAAGATTGTATAATTGTTTAAACAAACAAAGTAAAAGCTATTAACTAACTATGCTGATGTATTTCCAAGTGCATCAGTATAGTGAGTTAATAGTTTTCACTTAGTTTTTAATATAATTACTTATAACTACAAAAAAAATCATTAAATTGATTTTATGTAACCACATAAAAGTGTAGGACATAGCATGTATTGTAGAAATTAATTGCAGTTTAATACTGTAGGCTACAATTTTTGCTGCTAGACAGAAAACTCATATTTAAATAGCAATGAACACCAACTCAATATTATTAATTTATTTTGTGTCAATGAAAAAGTCATCATTATCAATGAGCATAAGAATACAAAAACTAAACCTCAAATATGATGAAGACAACTTTGTCATTGAAATGTGCATAAGGAAATGCATTAGTAATTCTGAGTTGGTGTTTGTTATTACCTTTGTTCATAAACTGTGTTCAAATTTTGTTATAGAAACTCATATAATTTAAGTATAATCATTATTAAAAAATATTGCATTATGAATCTTCAAACTGTCATTAATACAGTAATGTGCAGTTAATTTTTAAATGGTTTTATTTTAATCAATAATAAAGCCAATTAATTAAATCAAATAATAAAATATTTAAATAAAATTGTGTGTGCTTATAAACACTGTATTTCAAAATTCAGACTAATTTTATATATAACTATTCACAAATAATATTTGTAATAAACTGAAAAGAAATTTAGCTTATATGAAAACAATGTAATTACAAAACTATGTTATTTAAATACACACACCTAAAACCCAAAACACAGAAATGTTTAGAAATTAGAAAATTGTATGTTTCTATTCTTGTCGCAGAGTAGGCCTATAGATATTTCCCTCAGATAGAAGACCGTTAGAGTTTATGCTATAGCTATCCCATTTCCTAAATATTTTCTGGGTGCGGGGGGCCATTTTTCCTCCTACCAGATCCCCCCAAAATATTTTCCCGAATCCACCACTGGTATAGGCCTAAGTAAGTTTTTGTTTAAAATCATCATTGAAGCAAATTTTTTTCAAATATTGTGTAAACAATACTTTGGAATAAACTTTGATGAATTTATAGTGAAACTGTAATGATAGCAGATGCACCGTTTAACCAGAAAAACGTTTTTATTAACCTTATGAACATTTCAGCTGCAAAGCCACACTTTGTTGCCTCTGAGGACGGTTGCTTCAAAACTGAAATCTATATAGTGTTGATAAAACAAACATTTTATTTAGAGGGTGAGTTATTTATGATTATGTACAAACATAGTGTAAATCAGTAGTTCCCTGCATGGAGGTTGGTTATCAGGGAAAGGGGCAATAAATAAGCAGTGGGAGATTAGTATCCAAAGGGGGGATTAAAGTAGTACTGAGGAGTAGAACCTTTAGAGTAGAGATTGTAAAGTATCAAGAGTCGCTAGCTATTCTCAACCAGCGAGTTCACTGCACTTATCCCTTTCCACAGTCTCCACTTGTGGTTGCTCATCAGGGTCAGTGAGTATAGAATAAACTAGAGGGTTCCTATAGCGGACCTGGATTTGTTAGGGTACCCTTACTCTCTGGTGATCAACTTGGAAGCTCCAGCCTAGTCTCCTCTATACCCATATAGAATACTTCAATATGCACAGCCAACTGGTGACTCAACCCTCTCCCCTTACAGCCATTGGAACACACTTCCCATTAACCTCCATTCATCTTCAGCTTCCTTAGCCTTTGAGTGCTTCATTATCATTTTTTGTGCATGATTTTCTGTTTTTGTGTGCAGTGGCGGACTTCCTATAAGGCACACTATGCACGTGCCTATGGGCACAGCCTCGAGGGGGCGGCAGGCGGCAGCCGTTTTTTTTTTGTACCGATGAGTTTTAGTGACAATAGTAATAGTACCTAGTTAAATTTGGTGAATGTCATATTGTATTAGGACAGTAAACTATGGTTGGCACGGTAATCGGTAATTAATTTAAACGTTAAATGCATTATTGCAAGAATACCAACATATTTTTTAATCTCAAACCACATCATTATTAAAAGTTAATTATTTTTTTATTATCCATTTCTTTGAACAGGCATGAAAACGGATTCGTATGGTGAAAAATTAAAAGCATTATATTAAGTTGGGACGTTTCCAATAAATTCGCAAAGGAGCGGCCGGCCGAATTGTGCCTAGGGACGGCACCATGGCAAAGTCCACCAATGTTTGTGTGTTTGTTTTGAAGTGTAGAAGTTTGCTCACAGATATTGATTCATAAAAGGAGAAAAGTCATTATACTTAGCTGACTGGACCTACTTAGAATTCAGTTTTATCTCGTCACCGCAAAATGTTCAGCTTCTACATTGCATTTTATCCAATAAAACATTTACTAGCAATAAAGCCATGAAGATTTCATGAAGGAAAGATCATTTGTCAATACCTCAAAGCCAAAGCTGATAAACTGCCTAAAGGGAGTGAGTTATTTGAAAAATGAGCACATATTTTGACAAAGGTTTTCTTACTTTTTAGGAGAAAGTGAGTGGTCTTTATTGATCGCTAAATGTGGTAAATCTCAAACAATTGGCAAAACTCTAGTTTTACTGGCTACCAAAAAAATTGTTGAAATCATGTTAGGTGAGGGTCCTAGTAATAAAATAGGTCAATCGGTTCCTTTGAGCGCAGTACTGTTTCCAGGTGAATTGACGAAATAGCCAAGGACGTTCAATCCAAACTCACCTATTGGTTAAAATAAAATTAATTTACATTGCACATTAATTAATCAACTGTGACTGATAACAAAGCAATTTTATTAACTTAGTGAGGTTTATCAATAAACAAAAGGAAATTACACAGGAAAAGTTGTTTGATCACTGATACGAAAGGATCATCGATTTTCAAAGTGGTACAAGATTATTTTGAGGAAAAGAGATTCCCCTAACCAACGTGACTGCAACAGATAGTGCTCCTGCTATGGCAGGTCGTCATGCTAGATTTCTAACCCACCTCAAGAAAAAAGTGCCAGGGGTAATCACTATTCACTATGCCATTCATCGACAACACCGGTGTCAACAAGATCAATGCTAATTCCTTCTATGACTGTCTGTTGCGACAATTTTAGCACAAAAATGATGAGGAATTCGAAAACTTGCTTCTACCTGTGATCGTGAGGTGGATTTTTAAAGGAACTGCACTGTTTCTTCGAATTACTTGACAAGATTACTGAGTTTCTCAACATGTTTGATCCAGTTTTAAGTGAGAGTTTGACACAACGCAAGTTGGAACTTACACATATTTTTGAACAAATGAATGAAGTCAATAGAAGGGTTCAAGGAAACAAGATGAACCTTGTTTGACCAAAGGAATTATTTCATCATTCATTGCCAAGTTTAATATTCACAAGGTAAATATTGGGCATAAAAAGGTGTATCAGTTTCCTTTAAAAGTGATCAGTATCAGATAACGAGACTCCCGAACTCCCAAAAGACAAAAGCCCTACATTTACTGATCACCTTAACCAATTAAAAATATCGAAATCAAGATTTGAAGACTTCACCACGTTAAAAATTCTGGATAGGATTTTAGATCCATTCTTGTTTGAAACTGTGTATAAGCTTGATAACTTTTTACAGACGGAGTTTCTAGACTTGAAGTATAAGTGTGAGGGGAAAATCATTTTCAAAAAGAGCAGTTACGAGTCAGCTTGGGTAAAGCTTATGGACACTTATCCAAAACTGTGGGGAAAAACTGAACCATTTCTCATTTCGTTCCTGTCAACATCTTTAGTTGAAAAAAAATTTAGTTTGTTGTCCAGCTTCTCCCAAAATAAAGAATAAGTTGGACGTTTGCATCAAAGGAGATGTGTCTAAATTTGACACACAAAAAGCCGAATATTCAAGCTTTAACTGAAATCCACCAACCACAAGGATGCCATTAAAAAGGTAAAATAAAACAATAACAAACTTGTCAAACTTTCATTTTGTTCAAATTTTAACTGTCAACACTATCTCAATTTTTCCACATTCCACTTAAAAAATTAAAACATGTAGACTACTCGTATTTTTGCAATATCCTGTTATCTTAGATAATTATTTCAGATCTTTATTCCTTAGACAAACCTGTAAAAAATGTACATTTTTTATTTTTTTTAGTTTCATTTGAGACTGACCTGATTGAAACACTTTAGTAGTTTTTGTATACCATAGTAAAATTGCTTAAAATGATAGAACTGCTTTATTACTAATTTTGCTTCAAATTAAAATTAGACATGCAACCAAACTGATAAGGGGACGATAGGCATTAGTCAACCTCTATAAAGGGACGATGGCCCATGAAAGGATGGGAACTACTGGTGTAAACCATGACACCTTTTCCTCAACACATCTTCCATTATTTAGCAACAAAAAAAACTTTAGGATTTGACTTAGAATTTAGATTATCTAAAATTTGAAATATTTTAAAGATTGTATTATAAATAATTATTGTTACAAAACAATATTCATGTATAACTCACTACCATTCATTAACTGTATCTTCTCTTTCCACTTTATAGTTAACATCATCACATGGAGGGAAGCACTTACATTCCATTTTTATTTTACTTGAGTAGCGTAGTGTTGTTAATAAATCTGTGAAAAATTGTATTTAAATAATATAGAAAGAAAATTATTACATTAAATTCTGTAAAAAAAAAATAGTAAATATTATAAAACACATCAGATATAAGTGTTATAATTTAACATTGAAAAACTATTCATTTCTACTAAGATTATATTCTAGATGAAAACTCTAGGAAGATCATTGTTGACTTTCATCATTGGGATTTCAGAAAATGTTACATCATTTAGTATATTTAATATCAATTGTAGTATTTAACAACCATTTTATATTTTCAGAGGTTAAAATAAAAAATTAGATAATTTTCATTTAATAGAAATAATGTTTTTAATAAGAACTTAATCAAACTAATTTCATTGCTAAGGACACAAATCTTCAATGTAGTTATTAATCATTTTTCAATTAAAATGGTAGTAACCAAGCACTGAGGAAGGCAACATCATTGCCGAAACTAGTCTGTTGTGAGCAAGTATATTTGTTTATTATAAACTAATTTTTTGTGAAATTTTGAGTTAACTATTTTGTTTTTTACCATTGTGAATAGTTCCCACTAGCTAAGCTCTAATCAAATAAATACATGTTATACATACGTGTGTGTGTATGCGTGCATGTGTGCGTGTGTGCGTGTGTGTGTGAGCATACACACACACACACACACACACACACATTTGGATCCTATAATAATATTGTAGAGAACAAAAAAGAGTTTATGGACTTTGGCCAAAATAAATTTTGTTTATACAATAAATTAATTTTATCATGTTGTTATGTGGTATTGGGGAGTTGTGTAAACAACACAAATGACAACCCTTCTTGGCTGTCACTCAAAACATTGAACAATGAATTGATTTTGCTGAAAACATCAGTAGAAAATTTTATGTAATTAAAATACTGATTTTTCTACTAAAACAAAATTTATAAAACATTTTTGTTTATTAAATTCATTCTAAATGAGTTACAAAAAAAAATTATAGCTCCAATATTTCAATATTAAACTATTGGATTATTTAACCAATAACATTTAATTTTTATTACAGTTATTTTCATAATTATTATTTTATTTCTATTCCACCTACCACTGTATTTACCAAGGCAATCCATTCCTTTCACATCACATATTCTATATTTACCTGTAAAACAATAAAATATAAATTAATTTATATACAAAATTAAACTCTTTTTATATTAACGAATTTTGCTGTCTATGATGATTTGTGAAACCTTTACGTTTTAAATCAGCAAATTAACACTGACAAAGATCATTTAATGAGATTAAAAACTGTTTTTTCTCAGTAAACGTTTTATAAGTTATAAGTTTGGTAAATCATAAATTGTTTGTTTCAAATGTACAAAATAAAATTTGTAATAATTTATATAGAGTGATTTTTGTGAAAATATAAATAAAACCTCTATACCACAAAAAACTTTTTTATTTATTTAATACCTTATCTACATTTCAATTGCACAGCAATCATCTTCAGAGGTAATTTATTTTTGGTATAGAGGTTTTACTTGTTTAAATTAAACATTACACCACAGTTGATTATTTATACAGTTATATAGGATGGTATATTTTTACAAACCATTACTAATTAAATCTTTTGATCTGGACTTGGGTATTTGATTTAGATCCCACTTTAATATCCACAGACATTTTACGACCCAGAAATCGTTTTCATTTTATTAAAAATTCCTCATAAGTAATATACAAAACAACTCTACTAAAATACTTCATGTGTAAATGTGATAACACTTCTTTCTAAGCTATGCACAGTTATTCTAAGGGTACTCTTTTTCCAAAAACCACGAGAAGTATTAATTTTTTTATTGAATATCTTCCCTTGACGCCATGGCCATGGTGGCTAGAATACCCGCCACCTTGGTCATAGACATTCTTACAGCATACCCAAAGTGTTCATATCCCAAAAAAAAACTCTATTATTTGTATCGAAGAATGTCATCTAAAGACATCTACCACTATCTACTCTATTTATCGTCGTGCAAAGAAGTAGTTCAATTTACTTAACAGAACCTCATTTTCCTGAGATGGCCCGTTTCGTATTTTTCCATTCACTTTACTCGACCCCAGTACGCTGCCTCATGATTCCCTTGATGTTCTCACAAGCCCTTTCATATAGTACTTTTTGTAAAGGTTCACCTCTTGCAAGGTCTCTCTTCACCACAGAGAAAGGAGGTCATCATGTCTCGGACGCGCAGCACAATGTCTCTCCAATTTGAATTTATTAACTATGTATCAAGTTAAATAGAGCTCAGCTTAAAGTATTACTTGCCTACTATGAGAGATTGTTATTTCTACATGTAAGGAAGAGGTTGTACATGTAGTATTACTTGCCTACTATGAGAGATTGTTATTTCTACATATAAGGAAGAGATTGTACATGTAGTATCACTTGCCTACTATGAGAGATTGTTATTTCTACATGTAAGGAAGAGATTGTACATGTAGTATTAGTTCTTACTATGAGAGGTGTAAGGAAAATTCTATATGTAAACAAATAGTGGTTATAATGCCGGCATTGCAACCGAGATTACTCACTAACATGACATTATGTTAGAGCAGTGCTAGAAATTTTACCACCCAATGTGTAAATGCAACATTATGTTAGAGCAGCGACGAATATTTTACCACCCAATGTGTAAACGTAACGTTATGTTGGAGCGGCAACGGGTATTTTACCGCCCATTGTATAAATGCCGGAAAGGCAGGAATCAAGTTATTTTGAATCGAAAGAAGGATGTCAAGCTTCGCTGTGTTAGTTTTGTGTAGTGCTTGCAAGCTGCCCTATCATGCATCTGCTTCAACATTAGGAGCCCAGTTGAGGTTTTTTCCTCCTGATGTTTAAAATAAACCATTAGGTCATCTAAGTGGGCATGACTAAAGTAGGTATTTCTTAGCATGACTCGAAATATTTAGTTGATTCCCACTGTCATCGTCTGTACATAGACAACTGGCTGTCAACACACACATCTTGATACTGCACTGTATCTCATTTTACAGTCACATTTACGCACTATGCTGTGAATAGCGGCTAGCTAAGATTACAATATAAAAAAACAAGTAATTTTACAGTATGTACCTGGCTTTATGACTTAAAAACGTACAGTATTATGTCTAGAACTAATATTTTAGCGCCAATAGTTATAATTTTAGTGTCAAATCAATTTTTTTTTTAAATACCACATAAACCGGTTTGGATTATGAGGAGATCCAGAATAATGAGGTCAGAAATATCGAGATTCTACTGTATGTACAAAAATATTTTACACAATTTCAATAGAAATATCACACAGTGATTCACAGAATATTCATGTGTTAAGCGATTTGTAAAGAGTGTGGAATGAGTTGTGTAACAGCAACTTTTCATATAAATAAAAATGTAACATGTATCAATTTGACACATTGTGCCTAGTTACGTTAAATCTTGATTGTATTTGATATAGGGTTATTGATTATTTTGTTAATAATTCTTAAGAGTTTAAGAGTTAATTCAATTAAGTTACAAGTTTGAGTAATAGATTTTAAAAAAATTTTGATTAACGTTAGGACAATTTTTGAAAAATATGTTATTGTATAATAGATATTAGTATCTCATGTTTGAGTCAATTAAAATAGCAAATATATTGAAGAATAGCACTACTAAGTGTAATTTTCAGGGTCTATATTTCAGATGTTCGTATTTTAAAGATTTCCCATGTGTAATAATTATTTGTGTTTTCATTATACTGTATACATTATATTTCTAGAGCTGAAAATTTTACCTTACATGAGGTATATAACAGAATTTTATTATATTTTATTGGATTTACTAACAATAATATAAGGAACAACATTTTAAAATAAAAAATACTGATGAAATAACATTGTAAACAATATCACTGACATGAGAAATTTTAGTTTTATATATTTATGAGCACAGCACTTTATGGTACAATTATGTTTACTATATGGAAATAAAGATATAATTGTCAAAGCTTGATATCCTTACCTAGTTTCATTTTGTCACTTGGTTAAATTATATATTTGAATGCTGATCATTATCATTATGTTTTTATCTACAACAGAGCAAATTCTTATTTTGTTGTTGCAACTGCTGTAGATTGGAACAGATATAGATATTACTTTAGAAAATGTATTACTTACCTGTAGGTCTATAAAAGTATGGAACACAACCACAAAGCTTATTACTTAGTTTTATTCGACATTGCATTCTACACAGATTATAAGAATACACTGGGCTAATACTGAGATCAGATTCTTCTAGAAATTTACATTTTCTTTGCTTGGCTGATAACGAGCGTAACTCGTAGGTACTGTAAATACTCTGTGCGCTTATATCTAATGTTTTGTAAGTAGCGTTTGGGATAGACGCACTTTTAGATACACTGTCTGCTACTTCAAAAGGGCTGTGGTAATACACCTGTAAAGAAAGCATTATTAATGAGTGCTTCATTTTAAAACTTAATAACACATTAATGCAGACTTTATTGATGCAATATTATTTAAAAATACCTTATATACACTTTCCACCTAAAACATATAAAAAAGTATTGAAACTTTTAAATTTTGAAAATGTAAACATTTTCAGTAAAGTTATAAAATTATGATATTTGTTGTCCTAGGACAATAAATTTCAGATTGAGTATATTTGAAATTACTTGACAGTGAATATAATTACGAAGTTATCTTAGTATAAGCGAAGAATTATTTGTACCAAATTTAATGGGCTAAAGCCGGGATGGCCAACTAACGCTTCACATCTGGTTTTATGAGGCCCCAGACGAATGTTAAAACATTAGATTATTGGTTTATTAATAAATTTAAAACATAAAAATATAGGTTGGAATAGGTTGTAGGATATAGGTTAGAATAGGTTGTAGGATATAGGTTGGAATAGCTTGTAGGATATAGGTTGGAATAGCTTGTAGGATATAGGTTGGAATAGGTTGTAGGATATAGGTTGGAATAGGTTGTAGGATATAGGTTGGAATAGGTTGTAGGACATAGGTTGGAATAGGTTGTAGGGTATAGGTTGGAATAGGTTGTAGGATATAGGTTGGAATAGGTTGTAGGATATAGGTTGGAATAGGTTGTAAGATATAGGTTGGAATAGGTTGTAGGATATAGGTTGGAATAGCTTGTAGGATATAGGTTGGAATAGGTTGGAATAGGTTGTAGGATATAGGTTGGAATAGGTTGTAGGATATAGGTTGGAATAGGTTGTAGGATATAGGTTGGAATAGGTTGTAGGATATAGGTTGGAATAGCTTGTAGGATATAGGTTGGAATAGGTTGTAGGATATAGGTTGGAATAGGTTGTAGGATATAGGTTGGAATAGGTTGTAGGATATAGGTTGGAATAGGTTGTAGGATATAGGTTGGAATAGGTTGTAGGATATAGGTTGGAATAGGTTGTAGGATATAGGTTGGAATAGGTTGTAGGATATAGGTTGGAATAGGTTGTAGGATATAGGTTGGAATAGGTTGTAGGATATAGGTTGGAATAGCTTGTAGGATATAGGTTGGAATAGGTTGGAATAGGTTGTAGGATATAGGTTGGAATAGGTTGTAGGATATAGGTTGGAATAGGTTGTAGGATATAGGTTGGAATAGGTTGTAGGATATAGGTTGGAATAGCTTGTAGGATATAGGTTGGAATAGGTTGTAGGATATAGGTTGGAATAGGTTGTAGGATATAGGTTGGAATAGGTTGTAGGATATAGGTTGGAATAGGTTGTAGGATATAGGTTGGAATAGGTTGTAGGATATAGGTTGGAATAGCTTGTAGGATATAGGTTGGAATAGGTTGTAGGATATAGGTTGGAATAGGTTGTAGGATATAGGTTGGAATAGGTTGTAGGATATAGGTTGGAATAGGTTGTAGGATATAGGTTGGAATAGGTTGTAGAATATAGGTTGGAATAGCTTGTAGGATATAGGTTGGAATAGGTTGTAGGATATAGGTTGGAATAGCTTATAGGATATAGGTTGGAATAGGTTGTAGGATATAGGTTGGAATAGGTTGTAGGATATAGGTTGGAATAGGTTGTAGGATATAGGTTGAACTCGGTTCTTATCCCGAGTAAGAGCTTTGTGAGTTGCAAAATGTTACATTTTCAGACGAGGTGGGAAACTGGTCCATTTTGGAGTCAAGTATCTGAGGAGGAATATCCTAAGCTATGTGACTTCAGCAGGAAAATAGTTTCAATGTTTGAAAGCACATACCTTTGTGAGTGCACCTTTTCAACAATGAAATTTATAAAACCAACTCTCCGCAACAGACTAACTGACAACGATCTGCTAAAGGTTGCAACAACTTCAATTCAGACTGATTTTGTTGAACAATGGTGCCCTCCCACAGTGTTCTCATTAAGTGAAGTTGGTAGGCCTACATACTTAGGGGTGATTTTAAATTTAAACAAATTAGTTTGTTTTTCCAATACTGTGTTCAGATAAGCGTAAACAACACGAATAAATATTTTACCTTTTTTGATCCTTCGTACATTGAGTTTGGCATTAAATGTATATGAAAATTTTTGCTTAACTTTTATTGATTCATATTATTTTATATACGTCAGATACTTTATGATATATGTATTGCCTTGATGTATATGTGGAATTAGTTGTGCGAGCCTCGTCTTCACTGAAAGTATTAAAGTGACCCTTTAGGGTTAAGAAGTTGGCCATTCCTAGTCTAGAGCATAGGTTTCCAAACTGGGGGGTCTGAAGGCAAGTCAGGGTAGGTGCAAGATCAATTGGAAAATAATAAGATAAACTAAATATATTTAATATTATATTAAAAAACTTGATGTTGCTAATGACTTGGATTGTGCCCTTAAAATAAAACCTTAAATAGGCATGCTAGTGTAAAAAATGCAAGCTCATCTATCGCACTAGCAGATTTTTCTCTTATCAGTTAAAATTTACCTTACAAAGTTTTGTTTGTAAAAAACTTTGAAAACTTGAAAATAATATCAAATTAAAAACTTGAAATGTAATATCAAGTGAAAGTATAGACCATATTCTTGTAAAAGTATCTATAAATAGATAAATTGTTTTAAATATATATATATAATATTGATTCTTTTTCGTATGCCCATACATTTATTTATAGTGTAAAGTATATTTCGTGTAAAGTAAATAACGTGGGAGGATTTCGTTTCAAGAGGAGGGGGCGTGGAACCAAAAAGTTTGGGAACCCCTGGCTTAGAGACATATTAATCATTCGTTATTTAATTCTGCTATAATAGATCCCATGACAAACTATGTCAATCAAAACTATCTTATAAATAATAAAGAAGACAAATTTTGTTACAAAGAATATCAACAGTCATACCAAACTCTTTTTCAGACAATGAGCAGTAATGCATATAGAAAGTGAAACAATAAAGGGAGTCAAGGAGGGTTGAAATGAGATGAACACAAAGAAGACACTCATGAGTGAAAAACCAACAAGATTAGTCTAACAGTAACAACAATAACTTATTAAGATCAGCAGTCACAGAGATATGAATATATGTAGTGTTGCCAACCTTTGGAATGAAGTAAACGTTTGAAGAAGATATATATACTACCCTAAAACCCTGAGGCTATGTCTAACTCAAAAATGCAACTATGCTCAATCACACAATAATTTTCCCTTCCTGTTTACATGGAATTCGTAAACCTCTAGCTTAATTTTGCATAACATTCTTCTTCCTAAATCAAGGTGTAATGAATAGACACCCCCAAATGAATGCAATAGATGGGTTTACTTCAGATATGTGATCTTCTACTCATGAGCTGCCATAATCTTAATTATATTTTCAATACTTTCCATATCCTTCATTACCAATAATAATCAAAATGTCTCATCAATGTAAAACACTAAAAATCTTTTTTCAGTTGAAAACTTACTTACTAGCCAAAGCCTACCCTTGGATGTTGAGCCATTTGGTGACGCGCTGACCAGTAGAGACGAACAAGTGGGTTATCATCATCTCCGGAATGGTCGAGTGCATTGCATTTCATCAGATGATTGGCATCTATCATGTCCACAGAGAGGGCATTCCGGTGTTGGGAGCACACCGATGCGATGTAGATGGGCGGCCAGGTAGTCGTGACCGGTTTGCATTCTGAACTTGGCAACGCCTACAGCTCGTGGAAGTCTATGGTCGATGGGTCCTGTGGTAACAAGGTTTTCCCATTTTCTTTCTGCTGATTGCTGTGTGAGGTGCAGTTTACTGGCCTGGTCGATAGTTGCATTAATGAGGGTTTTCGTGCTTTGCAACGAGGGCATACAAATGGGTTGTGCCATGGATGTGCCTTTTTTGGCCAGAAATTCTGCCCTCTCATTTCCATAGATGCTAACTTGGCTTGGGATCCATTGTAAAGTTAAAAGCCAACCTTTATTTGCCAGGTGTTTTAGGGCTTTTCTTGTTTCCATTGTTCTTTTGCAGTCTGTATTGCTCGATAAGTTTTGGATAGTCGCTTGTGAATTGACGAAGAAAACTGCCTGTGTAGGGGCTGAAAACTGATTTTCAAAACTACCCGAATTACCTTTTTGTTTAAATTTAAAAAATAATTTTTGAGCTCTAAACTGAAAAATTAGTATTTTTCTGAAAACTGAATGATAAGAGATGAAAAGAGAAATTTATAATTTTTTCCAAAAATAAATGAAAATCTTATACTGTCATCATGAAAAAATCTTTTTTTCCTATCACAGTCCAGAAAAACAGGATGAATTCATTATATAGAAACATGCCAAATGTTCTTACCGTAACTCCAGAATTCATTCCAGTAATTTGAGAAAATATATCTCCGTCTAAAGGAGATGCTGCAAAGACCTTGTAGTTTGAAGAATAGCTCCAATTATTTGCTTCCCAATATCTGAAATACGCTTTAAGTAACTACATATTTCAACCAAGATATAGAATAATATTTACACAATAAATGTAATAATGAAATAACAAAATGAATAATTGATGGAGGTATAATTAAATAAAATATTTATATTAGTAGAAACACAAAGTGAACACTAAGTAAGAAATACAGAAATAAGAACAGCCATCATGTTAATGTATATGTTATGTAACAGAATAGATAGATTGTGAACATAATATAAAAGTGTTACAACACAAATGTCATTGTAACAATAACTATTTTATTTTTAAATGGACTTTTAAATTATTACAATAATAAATTTGTAGAATCTAGTAGTTTTATTTAGACATTCAAATATTTTTTAATTTCCATTTTAATTAATAAGAAGTAACTTACTTTGGATCATTGTATGAAGAAATGGCAGAGTTGTATGAATAACAGAGCCCCATTTCAGTCATAGTCATTGTTAAATCATTTGAATCAAAAAGCGCATTATCACTGTTGGTTATAGTTTCGAAGGTTGCATTAAATCGCAGTTCAAATATAGTACTTAAATAGTCCCTTGATTTTAGTTCTGAAAAATTTGTCATTTCTCCAAATGTAGAATACGAAGAGTTAGCAAGCTGCTCTAGGAAGTTAATAGCGGCTTCAGTGTTTGTTTGATGAGTTAGCCTGATTTAAACAAAGAAAACATAACATCAGTGTCATATTTAACCCAAGTGGTTTTATAAAAGAGAAAAAGTACATTCAGGCTATTTCTACTCCAATTGGATTCATTAGAACAAAATACATTTTATAATATTTCCTTCCTGTAACATAGACGTCTTAACATTAAACTATTATTTACTTCAACAACAAAAACATTACTTTTTTATCACACTCATTCATTTCTGTTATATGCTCTACAAAAGAAATTAGTTGCTACCATTAAAATATACTAGTATATTATCATAATTTTTAATAAAGGGTCATGGCTTTTTAATGTGACTTTTATTTTCATGTTGATTGTACTTTCTCCTCAGCTAAATTAGCTTTAGAACTCTTTGAGGCAAGTATGTCATCGGCTACCATTCTAGCTACAGTGTAATGAGTATGGACAGAGTATATCGTGATTTTTATGAAAGTATACTAAAAGTGTGATTTTTAATAAATGCTGTGCTTGTAGTTTTTACAAATTTTCATGTTATAGATTATTTTAAAGCAATTGTTTTTAGTGTTTTCCAATGATTTAATTATTAAGGTGTTATTTTAATGACTAATATAGCTCTTCCAAAATCAACCAAATTCACAATGAAAGTGAAAATGAAAAACGTCTTGGTGATTATAAACCATGTAAATCTTTAATAATAAATATGAAAATTATAAATTGGTATCGAAAATGGATCATTTATTTCAATCTGGTGTAGAGCTGCAGCTGGTATTGACTACTTTGAAGCCAAAATGAAGTCATTTTCCAACATCTAATATCTCAGCTGTCTTTAAAAATCATTTTAATTAACTATACTTGATAATTTATTTAGATACAGTAGAGTCTCGATAATTCAAGGTGAATGAGACCGAGACCCCCTCAGGTTATCGAAAACTCGGATTACACAGAAAATGCTCCTGAGTACTAGAAAAATTGGACTTCTTATGAACTCTAATACAGTAAAACCCTTCATATCCAGACCAATGTGGCCACAGCTCGGATTTAATCATAGTAAGGATAAAGACCAGTCCAGCTAATCATGAGTGTTATCAATGTTTGATTGATTTGCTTGCTTCAAAAGAGTTTATTTTCTGATATGTCAAGCCCAAGATTAGACATTTGTGCAAGGATATTTGTTGACTGTTGAAATTTACAGTGTAAATATAGAAAGAAATTTTGCCCTATTGACCTTCTGTCATCTAAACATAACTGATATGAACATTCAAACACAACATAACAGCCAGCACAAGACATCTAAGGATTACCTATGACAGGTATATTTGGAAAGTATAGGATTTATACAAATTTGTAATTATATTTATTGAACAAAAGTATATGAGTACATGTTTATATTTGCAGAAATATATGACAGGATAAAATTATTATTGATTTATGAGTCAATTATATTTTATTAATTATTTTAAGATGTCCTTTCAAAAATTAATTTGTTTTCATCTTCAAGCCAGCTTCATAGATCAAATTGATTAAATTGCTTATATATTGTGTCAATATGGAGAGGAAACACTTCCCTTTCACTCCACCAAGGACTTCCACTTAGATATAGACATAATAGTTTTTGAAATGTCACTTTAATCCTGCAGAAGATACAGGTTGCTCAAAGAAATGTTTGTATTTTCGTAGATTTGTCAACAGCACTGTTCCTGGTAGCTTGGTTTCTCATTACTCATTAACCTGTCAATGAAACACACACAAACAAGTTTCTCTACTCAGACTTTATCTTTGGAAACCAGCTAAACATTAATTGACATTTTGTTATCAACTGCTTATACTAAAACCAACATGACTGAACTTGTACCAGTCTCCTTGTAGAACTTTAGTCTAGCTCGCAGTATTGTTGCATGAAGTGTACAAAGGCTATGTTTTTTATTTGCACGTTATTCTTTACCATTAAACTTTTGTCGCTGTTACACAGTTTGAAACAAAATTAGTTTGTTACCTTTGAAACAAAATGAGTTTAATAAAGACATGTTTCACAATTTATTGTATTAAATTATTCATCAGTTTATAACTATATATATATATATATATATATATATATATATATATATATATATATATATATGAAGTTATTATTATTACTAGTAATAATAATAGTAATATAATATTACTTGTGCATATATATATATATATATATTATCTCCTCCTTATGATATATCGCCTCCATAAAACACAACTAGACAAAGATGAACACTACCAGGAGCTAAACACCATAAAATATATAGCACAAACAAACGGATACAACCCAACAATGATTGACAAATTATACAACCGCCTAAAAAAATAAACTTAATAACCCAAATACAAACACACAAGATGACAATTCCATAAAATACTTATCAATACTATACAGATCATCCAAAACCCACAATCTAACCAACACATTACGAAAATACAACTACAAAATAGCCTACTCCACACACAACACCTTCAACAATCAATTTAAACCAAAAAACAAAATCAACGACATTTACAACACCACTGGAGTTTACAAACTAACTTGCAGTTCATGCCCCAGTTTTTACATAGGCCAGACAGGGAGGTCATTCTACACACGTTACCAAGAACATATAAAAGCACTAAAAAACAATAACTACCAATCAAACTTCGCCGATCATCTCAACTCCATAAAACATGACCACATAGACATAACATCTAACCTACAAATTCTTCATAAACAACACAGAAATAACCAACGCTACACAACCGAACAATACGAAATATATAGGCACTTCAAACTACACCCTACACACATACTCAATACACAATTACATTACAACTCACACGCACTTTTTGACATCATAACTCCTAATACACACAAAATACACCCACACCACCAAAATATCCCACTCCCGCCCTAACCTACGTAAACCTAGAGATCAGTTACGGTCTGAGTTGACAAAGGGACACATCTCCCGAAGCGGCCGTCCTCAACAAACAAAGTAAGTGCTACTATAGGCAAGTTTAAAACATTTAAAAGTGTAAGTGATTACTAGTAGCTCACGCGAAGATGGAATCAACAAATGTCCAAATTTAAAGTTAGGATGGTCATAAACTATTGTTTAAGTGATTAAAAATATATATAATAGAGTTATACAACATCTATTACTTGTTTATAAATTCCTGCTTAGAAAATATTAATTCGAAACAAAAGTTTTTTTTACATAGAAGGAGTTAAAATGGAAGTTAAAATAATTTCTTGTAAAATGTGTCAAATAATTATTAGAATCAACGGTTTTCACTATTAAGCTGTTAGAACAGATATCCTTTAAAAAAATATAAGTCTTATAAGGGTTATATAAAAGGAATTAAATCTTTGAATTATAAAAAAATACTTACTTTTTTGTAAATAATAAATTAAAGTTTTCATAATCAATTTTAGAGTGGAAACATATTGTTAATGCTGGAAGAGTTGTGTTCCATTCTTGGTAGTTTCTCTCAATGGAGACAACTGTAGGATTATCCAAGTATCGATTCCATGTAGATAAACTTATATATACTGCCGCAGTAACAGCTGTAATAACTGATATTAACCACAGTAAGCTATAATGAAAAAATATTTTAAAGTATTTTTTTGTAAATTGTTTCAAATTGTCATTTAAAAACCTCATTAATAGACAATTTTAATAATACACATCAACAGAAAAATAGACTTATAGGCTAATATATATATATATATATATATATATATATATATATATATATATATATATATATATATATATATATAATTAATAAATTAAAAATATTTCAAAAACAAGAATACTATTAATGCATATATTATTCAAAGCTTTTTGCCGATAAAACCGTACCAGCATCTTCAGAAAAATAATTATGTGGGTAACAAAAAATTAGATTTTTTGTTACATAATTATTTTCCTGAAGATGCAGGTACTGTTTTATCGGCAAAAAGCTTTGAATATTATATGTATTAAAATTACTCTTGTTTTTCAAATAATTTAATTTATTAACTATATTACCATATTTAACATAATTTTATATATATATATATATATTTAGGTTAGTTTTGGTTGGTAAAGATTATTTAGATTTTTTGGACTAGGAGACTGACAGACTTACCTTGGTAAGAGTCCACTCTGTAGTCTTGAAATAGAAACACATAAAAGCACTTAAACAATGATATATTTCAACCACACAGTGGTCTTTGTCAATCGAAGAGAAAACACAAAAAGAAATATGATAGAATGAAATAAAATAATTGTAATCACAGGTTGTGTAGGCTACATTAATGGATAACATTAAATATCAAGAATATATATATATATATATATATATATATATATATGTGTGTGTGTGTGTGTGTGTGTGTGTGTGTGTGTGTGTGTGTGTGTGTGTGTGTGTGTGTGTGTGTGTGTGTGTGTGTGTGTGTGTGTGTGTGTGTGTGTGTGTGTGTGTGTGTGTGTGTGTGTGTGTGTGTGTGTGTGTGTGTGTGGTGTGTGTGTGTGTGTGTGTGTGTGTGTGTGTGTGTGTGTGTGTGTGTGTGTGGTGTGTGTGTGTGTGTGTGTGTGTGTGTGTGTGTGTGTGTGTGTGTGTGTGTGTGTGTGTGTATATGCATGTATATATAGCAAATAAAAAAGTTTTCCTGTTATTATAACCAATTATTCAAGACCATTAACACAAGAATGTTCAACAAAATGTTGTTTTAACTGTTTAACGATTTATGAACATTGTAAGTTTGAACACTTACATTATAGATTTAAAAATAGCCACATATGCCATAAAAATAACCATATATTCCCCACATTAGAAAACATACATCTATAATAGAAAAAAGTACAAAAAAGGCCATCTGAGAAAATGATTTTTTAGAAGGATAACCTGGGAACAACTACAGATTTATAAACACAAACATAATATAATAAACAAACACATACAAATAAAAAAATGATAAATTATTCAACTTAACAGACAAAATGAACCTCAAGACAGATCAAAATTTCTTAAAGTGCAATGAAACCCAAAATAGAACAGCACGGGCATACCACATGACAATGGAAATCCCTCACAACTGGCAACTACAAAGAGCCTTTAGTCACAGAAAGAGCTAGAAAAAGAGAACACATACTTACAAAGTTCTCGAAAGCCGACTCGGATATTCTCGGATAAGTGAGATTCTTGTTTAATTACAATAAAGTTAAGATGTCCAGAAGTGTGTGTGAGTTACAATGTAGTTGGGTGTTGAGTATGTGTTTAGGTTGTAGTTTGAAGTTTGTATTGTTCAACACAAAATATACAAATATTTCAAACTACACCCTACACACATACTCAATACCCAACTACATTATAACTCACACACTTTTTATGACATCTTGAGTCCTAATACCCACCAAATACACCCCACCCTCACCATAATATCCCATCCTCACTCTAACCCATGAAAACCTTGAGATCAGTTATGGTCTGAGTTGACAATGGAACAAATTTCCCGAAGCGGCCGTCCTCAACAAATATAAGTAAGTGCTACTATAGGCAAGCTGTAAAATATTTACTAATGTTTTAGTGAAAACTAGTAGATGATGTTAAGAAAGATTCAATTAATATACAATAAAGTGAAAGTGATAATATATATATTTTGACATACAGATATGAGGCACATATTATTATAAAAATAGTAAACAATGTTTGTAAATAACAAGCTAGAAATTTTAAGGAAAGAGCTGACAAAGAAAGCATATTAAAAGCTGACAAAGAGAGTGTAACTAACATTTCAGTTTAGGGATTTAAATCAGTTTTGGGTATGTGGTTGCAAAATAAGAGGTAGTAATATTTCTAAAGTAAAACTAATTCTGTAAACATCAGGAGGAGTCAAAGGCTCATAAAAGTAACAAAGTTGGGAAAAATTCAAACAGTGAAAACCGTTGATTTAACATTCAAATATTCAAAAAGGTAAACTCTGATTGACTGGAATACCATAAAGGGGGATAAAATGCCTGTTATTCAAAAACAAATGCATAGAGGAAAACGGGAACAAAGTTTTGAGCTTCAAGGGAGTAGGGACATGTTTTGGTAAGGCTCGTAAAAGATTCAAGTTGCAAAGGATTGTTTTAATAAGAGAGGTTTTATGTAAGAAGAACAGTTAAGGGAGATTATAAAAAAAGTTAAGAAGAGTTGTAAGAATTTTTCAGATAAATAATCAATAAGAAGTGCTACAAGTGATTAGTTATAAAGTATTAAAGAGAAGGGGCCTAGTAAAAGATTAACAATATCACTGTGCAGAAGTGATAGACAAGTCAAATGATTCGAGTTAAATCCTAAGGGCAGTGATGGAGGCCAAACAGACTCTCAAATACATAAGTACAACAAACTTTATTAGATTATATTTTCACTAAACAGAAAGATTGAATAATAACTTGGGACAATTACTTCTAAATTTAAATTAATTCGTTTCATAAATTTTAATCCTTTTTTTTTATTACACCACTTTACACTATAGAAAGACCCCAAATAATGGCCTGTGAGAATTAAGAGTATATAACATTGTACTTTATTTATTTATATTTAGAGAACAAAAGAGTGTAAGTATTTGTATTAAAATTTTGTATTAAATTGTGTCCACCTCAAGAAATTTTGCACTAGATATTAAATTAAAGTTTGTTATTGAATCATCATAAATGAATATAAAAGCATTAGTTTCAACTCACGTAATGTCAAACTAGACGAATTAAGATGTTATTAAGTTAGTATGCTTGCTTTAATTACATAGCAACCTAAAGGTGTGGTTGTATTATAAGGTCAATATAGTATAAAATAGATAAAATATCTTTATTATATATATATATATATATATATATATATATATCACTTTTACTATATGGACTTAAACAAGAATCTTATTTGGTATTTATGTGAGTTAACATTCAAAAATTGATAGTATCTCCATTATCGAGTATCACTGACCGGGGGTTGTAGTAGACTGCAAGCTGCGTGGCGTTGTCACAAGGTGTGGTGTACCGTTATGTCCTATTTTCGGATTCACTGCACTGTGCGAGTCTTTTAAATTTGTCTTGGGGTTAATATTGTCTATTAGGTTGAATAATTTATCGTTTTTTGATTTTATTTGTATTTGTTTATGATATTATTTTTATGTATATAAATTTGTAGTTGTTCCCAGATTGTCAATTTGAGGCCTTTTTGTACTTTTTTTATTAGGTGTATGTTTTCTAATGTGGGGAATGAGCGTTTGTTTTTGATGGCGTGTGTAGCTAAGTTTGAGGTTTGATCTAAGCATAAGTTTCAGGTTTGATGTATGCTTTGAGGTGTTCTTGATATTTATCTTTTAATTTTTTTTTTTTTTTTTGCCTATGTATATTTTATTACAGTCTGGGCATTCGATTTTGTATATTGGGTTACTAAGTGTGGGACATATTTTTTCAGGTTGGTTTATTTTATTGATTATGTTTCCTGTGTTTTTGTAAGCTATGTTAATATTATTACTTTTTAGTATTTTAGTTATTCCTTTTATGTTGTACCCTGTTTATGTAATTGTGGCCGATTTTGTTGTTGTTTTTAGTTTGATTGTAGGTTGTTTTAATTTATTTAATATTTTAAATTCTAATTTATCTATAGTTTTTTTATTGTATCCATTTTTTGGGCTATTTGATATATTATTTGTTTTTTTTTTGGCTTTTTCTTCATTTTTTAAAGGTAGTTTTAGCATTCTGTATAAGAGTGAGTTGTATGCAGCCATTTTATGTTGTGGGGGATGGTTAGAGTGGTTTGGTATTGTATTAATGGTTTGTGTGGATTTCCTATAAATTGAGTATTCAATGTTATTTGTATTTCTGGCTATTGTTAGGTATAGATAGTTTATTTTATTGTTTATTTCTTCCTCTATGGTGAATTTTATGTTAGAGTGTAAGTTGTTGATTTCATTTAGGAGGATAATATTATTTATTGCTTTATTTTGTGAGATGTATAAACCATCGTCAACATATCATATCCAATGTCTGTTGGGGTCATGTGTATTTATGGTTTGTGTGATTAATTCGTCAAGGTTTTGGAGGTAAATTTCTGATATTATACTTGAGAGCGGTGATCCCATTGCTAAGCCATCTATTTGCTTATATATCTTATTATTAAATATGAAATCGTTTTGGTTTAGTATGGTCTTTACGCATTTTGTAATTTTGTTTGTGTATTTGGGGTTAGTTTTAAGATCAGTTAATTTGATTTTATATTATTTGGATGGTTTCGTATACGTATTGGTATATTAGAGTACACTGTTTGTGATATCAAATGATATAAATTTGGTGTTTTTGGTTATGTTTATTGTTTTTAGTATTTCGGTTAATTTAATTGAGTTTTTTATGGTGTATTTATTTCCCAGTTTAAGTTAGTGTTTTATGTTATTAGCGATTATTTGTGATATTTTATAGGCAGGTGCATTTTTGAAATTTATTAGGGGTCTTGTAGGATTGTTGACTTTATGTATTTTGAAGAGGGCGTTCATTTTAGGGGGCTTAGGATTGTCTATTGTGTTTTGATAATGGTTTTTTTGGCTGAATAAATTGTTATTGTTTTTCGCTAATTGTATAATTTTGTTTTAGTATTTTTTAGTGGGGGTCTTTGTTTAGTTCTATGCGATTGTTGGATTTTATGTATTCTTCTGTTTTTTTGTTATATTCTGTTTTAGACATGATTACTGTAGCCTTGCTTTTGTTGCAATTATTTCATTTTTTAATAGTTTTTGTTTAAATTTGTTTATTTCGTTTACTTGTATTTTATTTTTAATGGGATTTTCTTTTTGATTTTTTTGTTGATTTCGTGTGATGCTGTGTTTCTAATGTTATCTTGGTTATCGTAATTTATAGGGTTTATTCCCAGTTCTGTTTCTACTATGAGGTTTTCTAATTGGTTTATGCTTTGTAATTTGGTTTTATGTTAGTTTTTGAGCTATTTTTGAGTATCTTTACTTCTCCTTTGGTGAAATTCGTTTTGGTAAGGTTTATAAAACTGGGGTGGAATTGATGGATCGTTGTGTTATTTTGTTTTTCTATTGGTTTGTTAAGTTTAGATTCTAATTTTTGTGTTTTAATTGAATTAAATTTCTTGCATTTGTCTTGAATTTTGATATATTTATAATGCCATTGGTTTGGTTTTAGTATGTTAGCTAATTCTAAGATGGTTTTTAAGAGTGCATTAGTTATTATATATATATATATATATATATATATATATATATATATATATATATATATATATATATATATATATATATATATACAGGCGCGTATCCAAGAACCCTCAATAACTTTGGGTTAAAAATCGACAATATATTATTAAATTAGGACTTTTTATTAAATAAGACTTTTACTTAAGTTAATTCGTCTTTTACTGTAAATAAAAAATAAAATTTTAATTTTTAATTTGAAAATGTGACGCGTTCCCTCGGCATACCCTCGTAAACGTCTAAACGTTTTAACAACAGATAGCGCTAGTGATGCTTAGTCTCGAACATATGATTTTCAATACGTAATTTTGCAAGCGTAATATTCGCAGTTGGCTCCGGAATTGTTCGTGTTGGAAGAATAACTACTTATATTAATTAATAAACCATTTTTATAATAATACCTTATTATGAAATTAATAATATTCTCTAGCCATAAGTGTTATCGAAACTGGAATAATTATTTATTAAAAAGTCTAATTTGCTACGAATCTTTATCACGTTACCGATTTCTAATGCAAGCGTAGAAAGAACTTTTTCTATTCTATGGTTTTACATACACGCACGCGCGCGTGCGCGCACGCACACACACACACATATATATATATATATATATAATGCATCGATCGCCCCCCCCAAAGCAAGTCGCTGGATACGCGCCTGAATATATATATATATATGAAGTTAATATATTACTATTGTAAGTAATTTTATCCACCATTAAGTGCAATGATTTTACCTTGAGTGATGAGGCGCCTTTTGGTCACTTGACCATTGTCGAATCACTGATTACTTTTACTCCCATCAGTGATTCGACAATGGTCAAGTGACCGAAAGGCGCCTCATAACACAAGGTAAAATCATTGCACTTAATGGTGGATAAAATTACTTACAATAGTAATATATTAACTTCATAAAGTCAGTGCAACAGAAAAACAATGGATAACGTAATATATATATATATATATATATATATATATATATATATATATATATATATATATACATATACACATATATATACATATATATATATATATATATATATTAAAATATATATATATACATAAACTCAACAAAATATTGAGAGATGGCTCCAAAATTCTTCAAGCTTCCGTCCACACCAAAAATCTTTTCACCGATCCACCTCAAATTTGGTACAAGCAACCTCCCAACTTGAAAAACATCCTAAACTACCTGATGCAGAGAAACCACACAAACTTCCTCATGGCTCCTTCCCATGCAATAGACCTAGATGCATGACGTGTCCAATACATCCCTCGGCAAATAGTTTCAACAGCCAAACAACAAAAATGGCCTTCAAAATACAGGGTCATCATAATTGTACATCGAAAAATGTCATATACCAGCTACAATGTAAATTTTGCTCAGCACAGTACATAGGCCTGAATATCAGAATGAATTGCCACAGACATGATGTTAAAATTATGAATATGGATAGGCCAACAGCTCAACATGCTGCGAGTCACAACATCACAACTTTTGATGACTGCTTTACCACAAAAATAATAAATCACTCCCCCCTGATTGCAATCCCTCAGAACTGAGAAGATGGGAACTATCATACCAGTGGTATACCAAGTCCAGAGAATCCCCTAACCTCAACATCAGATAAATCCATTCACTCCCCCCCCCCCAATAGCTTCATCAAACGTTTCCAATCTCTTTTCCTCTGACAAACTTATATAAACTATAATCACTCATATGCTCATTGAAACAATATATATATCTTTAATCTGTGCATCTGTGACATCTGATTTCTACTCTACACAATTTGTGATTACAACTTATATTTATATAATTTCATCCTCTCATATTTCTTTTTGTGTTTTCTCTTATATATATATATATATATCAATAAGAACAACAAGTAGAAAGAAACATAAGTCACAGGTTGTCAAGTCTAGCCTGACTGGTGACCTTGAGGTGAGCAGAAGCAATTGAATTGGTGTTTGTGGTGAGATACCTGCTGAGACAGGCTTTTGTTTATGCTTGTGCATCCTGCGAGGTAGGGTATAGTATATCCCACTCACATATGTATGTCTGTACTCCCTGTGTATTTCACCAGTCAGTCTAAACCTGATGACCTGTTATGGTAGAGGATTAATTTCATTAATATAATTAATCATTTAATATGATTTAATTTTTAAAAGTTTAAGAAATCAAATTATACTTTTTGGTATCACTTGGCAAAAAAACGAATGCTTACTGATATTTTTTAGCTTACGTGTTTTGCACATGTTCAGTGCTTTGTTCAATGCTGAGTCACGGACAAAACCGTCTTGTCCATGAGATTCACAGCATTGAACAATGCAGTGACTTAGTGTGAAAAGCATCTGCTGAAAAATATCAGAAAAAGCGTTTTTTTTTGCCAAGTGATACCAATTAGTGTAGTTTAATGGAAAAACCTCAAAATGTACAACATAAAAACTGCAAGTGTAAATAAATGTTTTTAATTATAATTTGATTTATTTGTACATATGCTAAAATTTATAACTTACTACTCTAATCCATGCCTCTTTTTGCTGGTCATGTGATTAAACCCATGGATAGATGAAGTTTCCATAAAAACATAGAATACTGTTGCTGCTTCAGACATTAAATGCAACAGCAACCTCTGTTTTGAAGTTTTAGTTGTAGAGTTAATCTCATCTTTAGTTTCATCTATAAAACTAACAGGATGTTTTATTCTTTCCTGAAGCACTGGCAGGTTTGTTGATGCCGACATGATAAATATAATTCTTCAAATTATCTTCTGTAAATAGATGTTTTACATTCTGAATGACATCTTTTTAATGATCAGATTAACAGCTTTAAATAATGAAATTTTATAACTACAAAATTTAGGTCACATCTATTAAATTAACTTTTTTATAATGAAATTCCAATTTACCCACTATATTTAGTAATTTAAGTTAGATGTTTTAGTGAAATCGATGTTTCTGATGAAAAACCAGGCTTCAAGTTTTTTAATAACTGTAATGGCAAAAGTGGATGTGATGCATATAAAAAAGTGCTCTTTTTCGGAAGAAATTAACAACATTACCTTTGGAAACTAAAGAAGAAAGCCGTTTTATTAGTTTACCTTTTGACAAAGTTTTAACCAAAGGGCTGGAGGGAATTTTTAAGAATGTAAAATTGAGAGTTGCGTATAAAAATCATAATAACCTTAAAAATTTATTAGGTAATGCAAAAGATAAAGTAGAAACACTTGATAAATCAGGGATTTACCAAATTAATTGTAAGGATTGTGATAAAATGTATATTGGGCAGACAAGACGAAAAGTAATAACTAGATTTAAGGAACATATTAGGGATATTAATACCAAAGGTCTGATAAGTCTAGTATTGCTGCCCATATTTTAGAGACTAATCACAATCTAGATGTTAATGATGTCAAGTTAATTAAGAATGTTAGAACTAATAAGTTATTAAATAGTTTTGAAAGTTTAAAAATTAGTAAACATAAACCAGAGAATTTATTAAATTCTGATAGAGGTCCTATTCCTAATTCAATTTTATATTCATTTGTTAAATAGGATTATGATTTTTATATTAAATTTTGTGTTGGTTATAATTTCAAAAAACAATTTTAATTATGTTTTTATTGTATTTTTATTTATATTTTAGTAAGTTGACGTTAGATATCTTGCTTTCACTCGATGGGCGTGGCTACGCCTTGTTTAACAGGTGGGGCCGCGGCAGTCGGAGTGGGAGTGACTAGTTCTGTAGATTATAAATAAGGGTTTTTTCTAGCGTTAATCAGTCTTTGTATGTTATCCCTCTGAGGATGGTTACTTTGTAACTGAAATGTACATTAGGGTAAATTAAAGAAAGTTTGTGGTTAAGAGGTTTTTGTGTATTTATTATTAAAGTGCTTTTCATGTTTGACATTTCTAATGTTTCTGATCCCATTTCAATCTTGCTACTGACACTAATCAGGAACAATCCATTTAATTGATTTTTATTGGGGTAGAAATTTTAAAGAAACACAAATGGAGAAAGTAGTGTTCCACAAAGTGCCATAAATATGCATATTTTGTAAGTAGTTTAATTTATTTAGGCGTTTGGTGGCGTGTTTGACTATTTAAAATCAATAATAAGTTAAGTGGACTTACAGTTCGAATGTGAGATGTATGTATATGGTAGAGTTTCAATTTCCTATGACTTCTACTTTGCTCTGAGACTCAGATCCTTTGTTTATAAGAAACTTTGTTTGATCCTTAATATTAGAGACCAGCTCTATTTGAGTATGTAAGAGGTATAATAAAATACAGAGCAATAAACCAATTATGTTAGCTGGGGTATACAACTATTGGCGGTGTTTCTAGTGTTTGAAAAGTTTTAAAATTACATTCACTGCCATAAAAAATTTAAAATATTCTCTGTAACTAAAATATTTCAAATATCAGACCTATGGAAAGTAAATTGATACCTTAGGTTACTGTATTCATATAATTAGGTGAACTAAAATATGTATACAAATACTGGTAAATAAAGAATGTTTTGCAACGAGAGTACATTTGCCTGTGGAAAATCAACTTTTTGCTTTATTATTGTAAACCTTTAATATTGAAAGAAGTAATCATATAAGTAATGAATGCATAACTAAGTGAATACTTTGGAGCTTACTTGCTGACGCGATTTGAAACAATCGTTTTATTTATAAAGTAAGCCTCTACTCTAGTAAGGGTTTAGCTTCGTAAATGAATCGATTGTTTCAAAACACATCAGCCAGTAAGCTCTAAAGCAGTCATGTAAAGATACGGCCAGCGGGCCTCATCCGGTCCCTGGGCCATTTCAAAACGGCCCGCGATCCCAATGTGTCATAGAAAGAAGAATCGTGGTTTTTAGAGCTTTTAGACTTCACTCGATTCATCTACACAAGTTTTAAAATATGCGCATTTTATTCATAAGTAATTTCAAGGGCAGCACGTGGCTAGACAAGCAAAAGAGTATTAGTTAGGTATTTATTTATTTATGCTTTTTTCTATCTCACGCGTGAGTACTATGTAGGTAGTAGCTATCTATATGATCAGATGTTTTCCGTCATGAAAATAAATAAGAACAAACATCGCGCAAGACTTACAAATGAACATCTTCAATCAATTCTTAAAATAATTAAGACGAATATGATACCTAACATCAATGAGCTTGTGAAAAACAAGAGAAGTCAGGTATCTGGATCCTCGAGCTCAAAATAATTGCCCTTTTATAAATTTAATGATTTTTAACAACCTTATATAATATACTATATAATTAAATAAATTAAATATTATAATAATTCAGTACATTTTTTAAAATTTGAATCTGACCCGCCTACACATTTTAAATTTAATATATGGCCCTCTACATAGTTGAGTTTCACACCCCTGCTCTAAAGTGTTTATTTAGTTTTGTATTAAATACTTATAGTTTAATCAATGAATTCAAGATGATTACAACAAGCAACTTTAAAAGTAATAATTTGAAATACCTTATCTTTACTGACGAAACAAAGTTTTTCTAGTAAAACTTCAAAGTAATAAAGTAAATTATGTCTGAAAAACTTAGAACAAGGACATGATTTGTTTAAATAGTACACATCCCGAAAGATCCTTCAGAAAAATATTCAGAGCTGTATTCCAGATCATTCTTTCCTGAATAAAAATAATTTAGTCTAAGTAAAATATATGACAAAAACAATAATAGGGTACTACCTAAAGGTTCATTTCTCTGAGTACCTAGAATATTGGTAAATTGTTGTCACTTTGAATACCACCTTTAGACCTTTTTTAAGAGCCATGAAATTTTACAATGTCTCTAAAAGATTCCAATGTGGGTAACTTTGTTTGGGATTGGTCACATTCTTAATAAATAAATATTTTAAAGGTTGCTAAAATGAACTATAAGTTATAGTTTTGAGAGAACTATTGATAGTTATCAGAGAAGTTTTACAGACTCAATATTTATTATTATTTATATGATTTCACATTTTAAATGTCATAAATGTCCGCAAAATATATTTAGCCAAATGTTTCATCTCATCTCCAAAATAAACTTCTTGAAAATATTTTAATAACAAGTTGGATTAAACTTTATCCCAGCAATTTCACACAGTTAACTGTAACTTTAATATACAAATAAGTTGTTAGTTTGTTATTCTTCCTCTAAATATTTGAAGTTTTTCTTTGGTTACATCCTGTTCTTACTTAAACCTTTTATATCTGCTTTACCTTCTTTTACTTCTTAATTCCTTTCCTAATTTTCGGTTTTCCTAGATTAAAGTGTATTTTTTGTCTTAGAGTCTTGTAACAAAAAAAATGATAGGCAAAATTGATCTTGCTACCTTTGTTGGTAAAAGAATCTGTTATATATTTTTGAGCTGTATCTAACATAAAATAACAGGCATAATGTGACTGATATGACAAATGTTTTTGTGATAATATTATGGCCCCGTGTGTGTGTGTAGTTACCATAGATCTGCTCTCTTAGGGAGCAATGTTAGGTAACCCCCACACAATTTGTTGATTGAGCACTTTTTGTAATAAAAGTGTCGCTAATACTACGCAAATGATTGTATGGCAATGGATATTTATAGTAATAACTAATACTTACACTACACATTTCCTACAGTCTTATTTTTGTTGTATTATATATCAAATTTACTATATTCATAATTCCATAACATATTATTATACAATTAATTTACATCACAAAAAATTCTCACTTCAGAAAACATTATTACCTGTAAAGCTACTTTAAATTAAAAAAGAGACAAATGCACCTGTTTGCTAAAGTATATTAATTATTCAAATTAATTGATTGTTGGTGAATAATTGATTGTTTATTGGCAAATACTAACTCTTGTCAAGTATGAATTAAGTATTCAATTGAATGTTAAACCTACATTATTATAACAAGCATTAATATTTAATAAGTACTGCTACATGCAAATATCACTAGATTGTCAAATGATTTTCTTGATGTAATAATTATAACTTGTGTACATGAATATTCTGTTAGACAAACTTGTATTTGTATTACTTATTTCCACAACAACGTTCCATTAACTTCACTAGATGCTGGCCATTCAATGTACTTGGTATTGTCCAATTCCTGAGTATAATGGTCAGCTGGCAGGTGAACTGGATCCCTGAGGAGGAAGAGTTACCAGGAAAGATATTTACACACTTTGGATTGATGGGTTTAAGTAGGTAAAGCTATATAAACTCTATGACTTTATCTCTAATTGAGAAAGTATCACATGTTTATTTCTCTTCTTCAATAAGTAATGACTTTAATATCATTGTCAGTGATAATTTAATTACACATACATTGATCCTTAAACTACTTTCTTACCAGAAAGCCTGGTATGTGAAGGATTCAAAAGTTAGTGAATCTTCCATTAAGAGCAGGAATGTCACCACCGTAGCGAACTGTACAACAAGTTGGCTTTATAGCACTTGACGTTGATTCCGAACAAGCTGCCACGTTTTCCTAAAGCTGTACGCCCAAAATAGCTGTAAGTCTCTAACCATTTCAAATGATTTCCCAGTTCACCTTAACTGCATTTAAATTCATGTTGCACACAAAATTAGGAATTTATATTATAAGATAGTTTATTTTATTTTTTACTGAATCCTATTACACCTTTTCATTATGGGCAATATACAACCATTGGCCATCGCATTTCTTTACCCAAAGAATGCGATGATTTATTTTGCAAACCCAAAAGTTGTACAATGTTATATAGCTAAAAGAATTAGATTATCCACATAACTTTTACAAGATTTTCCATTTCCATTGTTAATTACTTAATGTAATGAAGAAACACTAGTAATAAAGTGGCAAGTTTTACTTAAATTATTATTACAGTTAAATATTAGAGTTAAATATTATTAAAATTGAAGTAAAATTTTGAAAACATTTCCATTCAGAACATCATCAGTCAATAAAGATATTACCTTTCTTAAAAAAGTTAATGCAACTATCAGAACCCTTGGATTTTTGTAATAATTTTTTTAAAACAAGGAGATTTTCAGTAATTGAAAAAGTTTTTTTGGTTTGAGGTTTCTATGTTTGGACTTATCACGTGGAAGATTAAATGGGTAAAATAAATGGAACAATAATAATCTTTCTAAAATATTTTCCCTAAAGTTAATAAATATTCTATATCGAAGTCTTGTTGCTGTTCATGACGAGCTGGTTGTTAATTACTTATTACACTTTTGCTATTACTTGCAACCAGACTTTTTGTTAACTAAAGGTTGTTAAATTGTTAACTTACACTTTAACAATCTTTAGTTAACAAAAAGTCTGGTTGCAAATAATAGCAAAAGTGTAATGAGTAAATATTCCATATCTTAAAAATTTTTCAATTACATTTCCGGGATTCTCTTTCTAGTATATTCTATACTAGAATTAGTATGGTTTTGTGAATTGTGGCTTAATCAATCTGTTATATGAGTAAAATTACACAAAACCAGTTTTTCATTAATTAAGTTTCTTACACAATCAAATAACCGCTGTGTTTGCACAGACTTGAACATGGAATAGTAACACAACCAAGATCCGTTTTTAGCTACTTCATTACAGAAGTAAAGCAGTTACTGCAAAAGAATTTACCGCTCAGTTGATTACTAGATAATGGTCCAGTAATGAGATAGTCCTACATTACTAATAAGATAGTAATTGTATATATTTCTGGGTTATTAAGCTAACCACATCATATCTCAACAGTTTGTCGTGCGAATGGAGTGAAGTCTTCTTCCAGTTTTAAATTGTTTTCATATTCCTCTGATTTTGTTGGGTCATTTCCTAGTTAATTCAGTTGTAGATGGCTAGTTTTATTAATGCAAAAGCCAAAGTCATCAAAAAGCCTCTATGATTCATATTAACTTAGTTTAGGTTTGCTTCAACAATATTTAAAGCAGTAACACAAGCAACATTCATATGAAATAATCATGTAAAGACCATCTTTTGGCATTGGGTGCAAAGTCATACCAGCTGCAAATTGTATCAATTACATCAACACCACACTATGTTTCATTGTACTTGAGTTGGGTGGCTATTTCTCTTTCCCTGTCAATAGATTAATAATTCCATTTGGGCACTGTAGATATATAAAAATCAGCTTTTTTGGGAACATATGAAACCTTAATAAATTTCTTTTGAAACCACAAAAAATACTACTTTTCACTTCCCTGCCCCGATCAAGTGATAAGTTTTGTTTTCTCTGAGTGTTGGAACAAATTTAGTTATTTTTCATCATAGAACATAAAGGCTAGTGGAATTAAGGCAAACCAGTTAACGCATATTATATTTTTAATTCAGCGAATGCCTTTGGCATAAGTAAAACCAAGTCTTCATGCCATTGCAAATTTAAAACAGTTAATTAGATTGCTTTCCTACCTATTGGACATTAAGACAATCTGTTATAGTAGTGTTTATAGGCTTGTGGTAGGCATTCAGACCTAAAATGGAAAATTTCCTTGTACAAGTGCTCATCGATTGTAAGGTAGTCTAAACATTTGTTTGTAATTAAAGACAACTAGCAATAACATAATTTTTAGCCTCATTTATTCATTGGCTTTATTGCCCTAGTCATGTTTTAACGATTTTGAGAAAATTATGTTTTTAAGGAATCATCAGTGCTTCTAAAAGTTTAACAGCATTTTATAAATTCCAAGTTATCATTATCTGCTTCAAAAAGATTTGTACTGGTCAAATGATATAGATAATGGTGTGACTTTAAGAAATGCAGAATAAGCTGAAATAGATACAGTGAAATAAAACCAAATATAAATATGCCTGATAATTTTTATCTAATTACATCAGATAAAATTTCCAAGTTATTTCTTACACTCATGAAGATCGATCACTTTGGAAAGTTAAATTATAATGGAGTTTTTGGGACCTCCATTAACAAAAAATGGTGTTTTGCTTAGACGTTTTACCAAAATGTTTATTAGGACAAATCCTGTCCATTTTAGATTTGAAATTTGCCACCTGCTTATCTAATAGATATTTCTTCCATTTTTTGTGGTAGAGCTAACACAGAGGTAAATGACCCTTAGACATATATAATATCGAAAGACTGCTTAGTCACTTATTGGTTGAATATAGTAAAAAAGCACCTGATCATGCACGTCATAATCTTTTTACGTCATATGATTTGTTGATAGTTCATAAAGCATGTAGGATTTTACTCTACAGGAACTATTTGTGATAAAACCAATTCCTGTGAAGCAGATATAAAAAAAAGTATTACAAAAAACTCCATAAGGATGTTACAACTGTATAGTTACAGTTGAAGCTAATCACAAATTTATTCACTCTCTTCAAAGAGCAAAAAGGATTAGCCAAAGTTGAATGAAAATCAATACATTGGTGGACTATAAAAAAAATATGGAGACGTGAAACAACATGAAAACAGAATTGCCAACTGCAGAACATTATAGAATAAAGTTAGCAAGGGTCAAGCTGACTAAATATTTTTAAAAAAAACTGATAGTTCCTTGAAGTAAAGACAACAATCAATGGCAAGAAACCCTTGTTCATATATCTGTTTAACACAAAATAGTTTTGTCTGTTAGAGGCAATCGGTTATAACGTACCTTTACTCAATTGTCATACAGGATCTTAGACTCTAAGGAAATCAAAATAATACACAGCTACTTGTTTTTACAATAACTGATTTACTTTGATTCTATTTTCAAAATAGTAGCATTTACAACAGTTCATATAACAGTGTATATTTGTTAACAGTTCATAGTAGGCAGGATTTTACAGTAGAAGAACTATCCACGATACAAAAATAGTTCATGCAAAGCAGATGTAAAAAAATATAATACAAAAAACTCTATTTAGAAGTTGTGACAGTATGGTTACAGTTGAAGCTATTCATAAATTTATTCACTCTCTTCAAAGAGCAAAAAGGGTTAGCCAAAGTAAAGTGAAAAACAATACATTGGCGAATTATATAAAAAATATGGAGATGTGAAAAACCATGACAACAGAGTTGCCAACTGTAGAATATTATAGAATGAAGTAAGTAAAAGTCAAGCAGACTAAACATTAAAAAAATTCAACATAATTTCTTGAAGCAAAGACAAAAGTCAGTGTTGAGAATCCGTTGTCCGTACACCTGCTAAACACATTTTGTAGAGGTGAGATAGTTTCGTCTGTAGAAGGCATAGGATTGAGATGACTAACAAAAATTTATAAGTAAATATTTGTAAGTTAAAATTAAATAAAATAATTCACAATCAATAGTTCATTTTCTCATTTTTTTTTTAACAGTTTCAGTTTATTGGTATATGTTGAATTTTAGTTTTATATCCATAATGTGGGCGTCACAATGAAATATCTTCGACAAGTTTTCAGCCAACATTTTTATGAGCACTTTTGAGACAAGTACAAAGATAAATTTAAAATATTTTCCAAGGATATGGCTTTTTAACATGTCTCTCAATCTGCCAAACAACAAAAATACATGGAAACCTGGATATACGATTAATTACAACATAGAGATGTAGTCAATCAAGACTTGAGGTTTTCATACTTTCTTATTAAGAGACGAACAATAAAACCATTTAAGAATTGTTTTCTAATTGGTAGACCAGGTTCAGAGAAAAACAAATGTCAAGCATTTTAATTATTTCTTTTTTACTTTTACAAATAGATATTTGAATCTAATTTTGTTTCTATGTAAAAAATATTTATATACCATAAACAAATTATTGATAAAAAATATATTTTGTTTCTAAATATTTTTATGAATTTTTAGTTTTTTTTATATAAAAAACATTTTGTATTCATAGTTTTGAGTTGAACTAAATAGGCATTAGTTTGCATTAATGCTAAGCAAATGGATTCTGAAAGTCAATCAGGTACCTCAATAGGCGAAAACCATGAAAAATGTATATACAGTATATTTTATGACTGGTTATTAGTACATATGCATAAACCATGGACAACACATACAAATCAATATAATCATTATTTCAAAGAATAGTGAAAGATTACGGTGCTTTCTCTATTTATTTAATACATATTTATTTAATACATATTTAAATTTAACTATAGTACAGAGCCATATAAAAGATGGGTTTGGGTTGAGCCAGGCTTGTATAGTCAGGATTTTGTATTTATATTGTTACATATAGCAGTCCTATAATTTGGTACTTCACTACTGAAAGTAATCCAGCTGGTTTTAGAGGTTATCTCTGCGTCGCCAACTACTACTAAGAGCCCTGTAGCCAGTTTCCAGTAGAGCAGTACTAAGATAGCGAACAGTGGGAGTCAAAGTATTGAGTTAGATTTAGTATTTATATTTTAGGTACATTTATATATTCAATTGTACTCAGCATGGATTGTAGTTGATTGACAGATAAATCAGTAAGCTTATTGCTGTGCCAGCTGCTGGGAGACGTCTCCAGTAAATGGTTCCTCATGATAAAAAAATGGCGGATAAAGTTTATTGTTTACCATTACATTCCCAAAACCAATATAGATTTATCGAAATTTCAGTATAACCTCTGTTTTCCTGATAATAATTATCATATAAATGTCGATATTTCCGTCTTTCCCAATGAAAGACCACTCTGAGTAATTAAGCTATGAAGATTTATTAGGGTTTTTCTTAAAAATGAGTAAGGATGTGTCGTTGAAGATTATCTTTAACGGAAGTTGAATAAGTACAATGTGAACAATTAAAAAGTTTTACATTAGAATGAACGAAAAGATGTCGTTTAAGATTATTTTGAATTGAAAATGCGGAACCACATTCTAAACATTTATAAGGTTTATCTCCAGAATGAACTCGCAAGTGTATTTTAAGATTTCCTTTTGATGAAGTTGAATAAGTACAATGGGAACATTTATAGGGTTTTTCTTCAGAATGAGAAATCATGTGACGTTTAAGATAATGTTTCAATGATGTTGAATAACTACATTGCATACATTTATAAGGTTTTTCTTCAGAATGAGAATGTATATGATATTTAAGACTTATTTGCGTTGTAGATGAATAACTACATTGTGAACATTTGTATGGTTTATCTCCAGAATGAGTTCGCATATGAATTTTAAGACGTCCTTGTGTCACAGATGAATAATTACATTGCGAACACTTGTAAGGTTTTTCTCCTGAATGAGTACGCATATGAACTTGAAGACCTCCTGGTGTCGAAGACGAATAATCACATTGTGAACATTTGTATGGTTTTTCTCCGGAATGAGTACGAATATGAACTTTAAGTCCTCCTGGTGTCGAAGATGAATAACTACATTGTGAACATTTGTATGGTTTATCTCCAGTATGAGTACGCAGATGAACTTTAAGGCCTTCTTTAGTCGAAGATGAATAGCTACATTGTGAACATTTGTATGGTTTATCTCCAGAATGAATACGCATATGAATAGTTATACGTCTTTGTGTTGAAGTTGAAAAGCTACATTGTGAACATTTGTATGGTTTTTCTCCTGAATGGGTAGACATATGAATTTTAAGATTTGATTTCTGTGAAGCTGAATAATTACATTGTGAACATTTAAAAGGTTTTTCTCCAGTATGAGTACGCATATGTCTTTCAAGTGTTATTTGCTGTGAAGTTGAATAACTACAATGTGAACATTTTAAGGGTCTTTCTCCTGAATGCGTACGCATATGCATCTTAAGATGTCCACTCTGTGAAGCTGAATAACTACATTGTGAACATTTGTATGGTTTATCTCCAGAATGTGTACGCATATGCTGTTTAAGCGTTATTTTTAGAGAAGCAGAATAGCAACAAAATGAACATTTGTAAGGTTTTTCTTTGGAATGAGTAAACATGTGGCTTTTAAGATGTGCTGGTGCTGCAGCTGAATAGTTACATTGTGAACACTTGTAGGGTTTTTCTCCCGAATGAATGCGCATATGACATTTGAGACTTCCTTGGACTGAAGCTGAATAGTTACACTGTGAACACTTGTAGGGTTTTTCTCCGGAATGCGTACGCATATGAATTTTAAGACTTTCTTGGGATGAAGCAGAATAGCTACATTGTGAACATTTGAAAGGTTTTATTCCAAAATGAGTATGCATATGTTTTCTAATATATCTTTGTTGAGAGCTTTCACTAGGAAGGGTCCTTTTATATTGCTTAAACCTCATTTTGTGTAAAGCTGCACAACTACTCAGTAAAGATTTGTAAGACTTATCCTTAGGCCGGAGTTCACAGAATTTTTCAAGTCCTGTAGCTGGGAAATCCCATTGTAAAGGCTTGTAAGGTTTTCTAGAAATATGATTTCTGTAGTGGGTTAAAAGTTTAAAAATTTCTGATGTTTTATAAGGACAGTGTTTACATATGAATAACTTCTTCTTAGATAAGATGACCTTAGACTTCATTAATGTCATGTGATCACATTTAGGATTTCTATTCTGTGTACTAATAATGCAAAACAATATGGGATCATCAGACCTTGAATAAATATTTTTTTGCTTCCCTTGTTCCAATGTTACGATTCTGTCGCCACATGCTGCGTTATGCTGATCAGCTGAAATATAAACAATATTTGGTTATTTTAAATATTGCTTTTCTATTAATAAATTAAGAACAAAACTTATTACTGTGCATGAATAAAAATATTTGAAGTAAAAGAATTGTTTTTAATTTCTATATTTTTCAAAATATATAAATTAAAAAGTTATTGTACTCGAAATATATTTACTTACTTATTATACAACAAAACAAACGTATAGCCATATTTAGAGTGTGTGTGTGTGTGCATGAGGGTGAGTGTGTGTGTGTGTGTGTGTGTGTGTGTGTCAAGCACTGTCTTGTCAAACTTGGCAAAAAATATTAATTTCATTAAAAAATGTTCTATATTATAATTTATAATAAAGTGTACCACAAAGCTAAGAGATAAACAAAACTTAGAATCTAATCTCAATAGGAGTTTTTTGTACAAGATAAACTATAACATATTTTAAATAATTATCATAAGGCATAAATAGAAGAAAGTTGGACAAAATAATTCAAAATAAATATAAATATTATTATAAATGTCAAAATATAATCACAGAAAAATAAATAATTAACAAATAAAAATAATTAAATAAACACGAACCTCCGAAGATATAAGCCTTAGTACCAGTAAATAAATGAATAGATATATAAATTAATAGATAAACAAATCACTGATGTTATGACTAAGAATTAGCACAAGAAAATAGAATTAAATCAAACAAAATAATATCTCAAGAGCTAATCATCTTAGAAAGTCATTGACATTATAAATTAAAGCGTAAGATGAAAAATCATAATGGAATAAACATAATCTGCATAGATAAAATAAATTAATATTGAGAGTAAATTTATAAAAAAAAATACATAAGAATTGTATTCTTTAGATATAAGTTTTCAATTGATTAAAGCTCAAGACATTATAACAAAGTATTAGCCAGACAGCTAATATAACTAAGGAGAATAATTTTAAAAATAAAACTAAATAAAGTAATAGTGGGGAGAAACGGAAAGCATCATTAAAGGTCAATCAGACAAGGGAGCACTCGGAGATTAGATTTCAAGTGGAAATGGTCAAAAGTAAAATCATTCATGACTAGTGGCATAAAAATGCGGGCAATTTGAAAAACTATGATAAATTTCAATTTATCTAATACATCCCTCAATAATGTAGCATTTTCACTGTAAAATGAATGTAAATATTTTATCTTAAATAGTCATAAAATAATGTCAGTTTGAAAAGTGCATTTTTGTCGCTAACAAGACTGGACCTGTCAATCTTCATCAATGAAGGAATGGATCAGGAAGTCAAATGCTCAAATTTAAATCAGTCATGGGAAGTGAAAAGGAGGTCATGGTCCCATTTTTGTACAATCATATAAAATAATTTTACTGGGACCATGACCTCCTTTTCACTTTTTAAATGTTAAATTTGTATACAAAGATATAAATTTATATACGATATTAATAAAATAATAAATAAATATTAGTTAAGGTGGACTGACAAAAAATTATTATGAAATAGATTATATACTGATGGGAGCGGAATTAGTGTATAAAAATACATTTTCATTGTCTAAAGCTCTTTTTTCGATTTAAATTCTTACATCTATGTTAAGGTGAAAAGATAAAACAAATTATTTATATGTGGTTAATGCATTTTTTACAGTCTGAAAATATTGAAAATGTTTTTTGGCTTTAATAAATGTGGAAGAATTCCTCTAGGTGTAGTGAGGGTATAGATACTTTAGTTATACAAAGATAAAAACAATGTACAAAATGTACAAATTCAACAGATAACATGACACATACGAGTAGAATGCAAAAACAAAGTAAAAATGCCCTTAAGCGATAGCAAGGGTGTTTCTATAATTTACAGTACGCATGTACATATAATCTCCATTAAGGTTGCCCATTTCTATGTTAAAGATTGCTGATAAATAGCAAGTGGCCGAATATGATAAATGCAGTGTAGATGTCAGTTTACACCATGCCAACATTATTCATCATTCTATTTCATTTCTTTAAAAATTCAGTAGGGTACTGATGTCGCTGTATGATATGAATTATATTATTTAAGTCTGCAAAATTCCAATAGACGCTTAAAAGCTATTACCATACTCTCCTACATTTACAGTAAATAAGTAAATTTATTTTGGGACAGAAATGTCGATATATGCTGTTAATGATTTCCATTTATCAAACTAGAGGTTTGGGAATATTGTATCTATTTCAGGACAGAAATGCCGATACCAATTTTTGACTAATTCTACCAGCTCAAAAATAAAGTTTGGAAATACTGAACCCAATATTAGGCAAGTGACTTTCACAGCAAAACTCACAAATTAGGAAAAATGGTTTTAATCATACAAAAGTTGTTGGCTTATTGGGACAATAATAATTAAGTTTTTTTTTAAGTACTTCTATGTTCTTTATTTTCAATATAATAACTAGAGTAATGTGGCTTCCTACCTTTCTCTAACCATTAAGTACCAATAAAATAAAAATCTTGGGATGTTATATTAAGCTTGGTTTTGTATATTGGATTGATTTCTTTTATTGAACCATTTAATTTTTATGAAGGTTTGAAAATTAAATTAATTTAACCCTTAGCGCTCGGATTTTTGTAACATGCTTTGCTTCCCCACTTGTAATTAAATTGGGATAAATTCCTCACCTGCAGGTTGCATTATTGTTTATGGAAAACTTTGATTTCTCTTACATGATTTTAGTAAACTCAGCTATTTTTATTCACTAATACTGTATGTACATGATTTTATTATCTTATTTGTAATTTTGCAGAGTATGATATCTTTGAAAACAGTCTTCTGGATGAAGTCCTGGTTTTCGGCCGCATGTTTTGTAGTGAAAAACTGTTTCCCTTCTACCTCCTTTTATCTTCCTGTTACTGCAAAATACACAATCCTTAGAAGTATTTTTATCATTGGAAAAGTTTAAATGTAATTTCCAATTAAGTCTTTCTTCTTTGTCAGTATATGATGGCCGACCCCTCTCACTATACGGGTTATTCCTGGTATCACCAATGCGTTCCCTCACCAAGTTTTGGCGAAACTATTTTTTTTTAACAGGTTTTTTTTCATTTCCTTTTTTTTGTTATTATAGATAATAAAACTGTTTACTATAGCTACATCTAATAGCCAGAAAAACATTGTCCTCCACCATTTATTTGTTCGTTTTGTAAAACTACACGGTTCATTATATTGAACAGCTAATTCTATACCACCCATAAACTGGTTATATTTACAAATACCTGTTGGTTTAGTTATTTTGTTTATGAAACTGAACTATATTCTAATAAATCAGGATCAAGTAAAAGATCAGGAATTTCAGAATCACTAATTGCACGTGAAGCCACGGCACACTACGAGTAAACAAATAACCGGCAAAACTGTAACCTACTTGCAGCTTACAACGTAGCGGCAAACTAGATTTTGTGATGACTCACATATTCCTAGGCATTTTCAACTTAGTTCACATTATTTTCAATAGAGTGTAGCACCAAACGGTAAAAGATTGAATGTCGTGGGCTTCGCCGCAGACGAGTTATAGGCATTTGAAAATCGTGTCGGGTGACCCCCGACATACGAGTAAACTGCAATATACGCTTGGCGGGGCTCCCCCGACAGTCGAGTGCTAAGGGTTAAGAAATATTTTTTGAGCTTTTTCTAGAAACATAAAAAAATTAATATAAATTTTTAATCAAGCATGCTTTTTGTAGAGTGTGAGGACCAGCGCGAAGATGTTGGAAGATTATAGTCCTGTTGGGTGCTGTGGTGTTTAGCCCTATAGCCATGCGTACTAGTCCACTTATTCAATTAAAAAACCCCTGCTCTCACAAAAAAACTATATAAAATATTAAAACAAAATGGACTTTTGTTGATTCCATCTTCGCATGAGCTACTAGTAATCACTTACACTTTTTAAAAAATGTTTCAACTTGCCTATAGTAGCACTTACTTTGCTTGTTGAGGACGGCCGTTTCGGGAGATGTGTCCCTTTGTCAACTCGCACTTTTTTACATCATAACTCTTAATACACACAAAATACACCCACACCACCAAAATTACCCACCCCCACCCTAACCTACGTAAACCTTGAGATCAGTTACGGTCTGAGTTGACAAAGGGACACATCTCCCGAAACGGCCGTCCTCAACAAGCAAAGTAAGTGCTACTATAGGCAAGTTGAAACATTTTTTAAAAAGTGTAAGTGCAAAATGGACTGTTCTTTCCTTGTTCCATTAACTTTATCAAACAATAAATAATAATCTTCCTGACCATCCCTAGTTAATAATGAATATCACCCCTGCACTGAGAAAACCCAACTCACTCATAGAAAGCTTTTGTTTTTTCTCTTTGCAGGGTCTACAGTTCCATTCAAATTATTTCTAGTAATAAGAGATTGCTTATAAAAAACACAACCAATTACCTTATTTTTTCTTTAGTTTCATATTTTAAATTTGTACATTAGAATCTATTAAAACGGAAGTTACTTGTAGTCTAATTTTCTCTCTTGAGAGTCACATCTGCAAAAAAATTTGAACTAACAGATATGTTAAACATCTGTTTTTAAACATTACTTTCTGCCCTTGCTGTCGATGTACAGGTTTATTTGCTTTGAAATCTACACATTTGGAAAGGTTTTAACTAGGGATGGGCCGATTCCTAAAATTTTCGATTCCGATTCTAAAATTTTCCGTTCGACTCTTGATTCTTTAGTCGATTCTCGATTCTTTCAAGTTATATTAGCTTACATTCTAGTTTTCTAATAATTAATTTAGTTAACATCTTGGTCATATGGCAAAACCTTTTAAAAGTTCTGTTTTAATGTAATAGGCTACACAAAACCTTCAACCTTGATTTATCAATAGCAATTTTTTAAAACATAAAACATATCAGATTAAAGTAATGACTTATTTTAAAGTTAAAAATGTGAACTTTACTTATTTTATGATGTTTTAAAAAATTCCTAAGCCTATTTACATTGTCTCCCAAACAAAACAAAAATTAAAAACAAACGAACAACATAAAAAGTAAAAAATTAATACAAATAGGATAGTTTTTAATATTTAAAAGTATGGCAAGTAATGTACATTTCTGTTCAAAAACACAAACATTTGAACACGTTGTGGGTCAAGCTAGTTTCATTGCTAGTCACATATAGCTCCTGAAGTTGAGAAAGGTTTTTCAGAAAACACTGTCGCAAGTGGGCAGACAGGTATTTTATTGCCATTGCATTTAAATGAGGGTATTTGGCACTTTGTACTGCCAAATACTTCCCAACTTCACAATCTGGACTGGCTAATGGTTCCCCCAGATAATTGTTTACTTCTTCTTCTACTGTCAATTCCCCTGGGGTACCTTCTTCCCCAACATTCTGGATTAGTGGGGCATACCTTCTCCACATCTGGTGGGATCTTTTTTTCTGCAGGTGTCTGGAACAAGTGTAACTGATTCAGACCTATTTTGAATTTATTACTCAATCCCAGTTGATTTTTAACCGACTATCACTTGTAGGTCCTGTGTCTGAGAATAAGTTTTCTCCAAGTAAAGATCTTTTTTGTTGATAAATTTGGGCAAAATGAATGTTGTTTAAGTGCTTTTTCATATTTGATATATTATGTGGTTTTCCACCATCAGTTTCTGTTAACCGTCATCGAATTGATGCGACAGCCAGTACCCTGAACCGAATACCGTCGGGCCTCTTAACGCTTAATGTTTATTAGTACTACTCAGCTGGTGTTGCTACTTTTGGAAAAATTAAGGCACAGTATTTAACAACAAGCTTCACACTACTTACAGATGTATTTACGATGGTTTTTGTTTGATAGATAAACGCCGACGGGATTAAAAACATGATGTTATTCTAAGAGCTGTTTGTCCGTAGTTACGGGCCGACACACATATTTGTTATAACGTATTGTAATGATTTTCACTACTGTTTTCAAAATTTCACAAAACCTTAAAAGTAAGTCGGAAATATTGACTAAATATTTAGTTGTAAAATAATCCTTAAAAATGGACTTTGTGAAAGTTAAGTACAAACATTGATACACTTAGATAAACTCATCCTTACTAGGAAGTAAATTATAACGTAAATTCCTTAACAAGTAAATTATTTGGTGTTAAAACTTTTACATAATATGAATCTTGGATAGTATTTACTGGACCTGTAGCATTACTTATCAGAGAGCGAATATATTACACTTTAGTTCTATATTCAAAATATTTATAAACTCACAAATCAATCACATGTGACACTTTTACGTGTCCTAGTGATAGGCGCAAAACACTTTTATCACCAGTCAGTTTATTATTTGGGTAGCCGGGACATGAAATTATGGTTTTGTTGTTTCTTGCTAACACAAAACACAAAAAATATCAAAACAGTGTTGCACAGATAATAAAATTTAATTAAATCAAAAACAATGTCGGGTAAATTGGTCCGACGGAGTTTATTTACGTTTCATTTACGGTAGGAAAAAACTATGTTGGGCCAGTTGGTCCGACACGTGTTTTTATAAATATTATGATGAGAAACATATATTCATACTTAGATGTGATAGGGGAACAAAGTATAAGAACACATGATTTAAAAATGAGCTTAAAATATTTTGGCAATTGTCTATGAAAACGCGATATTGTGGCCGGCAGCTAAAGTATTAAGGTACAGTGACGCGTTCGCTTTGTTTGTTAAACTACTAGAACTATTTCACCTGTAAGTTTATATTACTGTACATTACTTTGCTACATTTTTAGCTACTGTGCGGATCTGTTTATCATGTAATAAATAGTTTCATTTGCTATTACAATCGTGTTTATTTTCTTTTCACTCCGAAATATATTACATTACTGTGAGAGTGATATCTGTCTATAATATAATTTATTGAGGTTAAGTTTCGGAGGAATAATACTGTGTTTCTGTTATCCGTCTATTCGCTCAACCATCATGGCCACGGTTAATCGAGTTTTTACTGTACTTTTTTGTGTTTTGTTCTGACATCTATAAATCAGTGGCAGTAAGACACGTGAGGGAGAGAGAGAGAGTATCGAAACCGCTCTAGTGAGAGAGAGAGACGAGCGATGTCAAACGACTAGAAATGGTTACGATCTTGATTGCTGTTGCTTCATAAATAATAATATTTTCGTTTACTTAAATCATTTAATTCATTCAAATCAACCAATACATAAATAAGATATAGTTGGTAATTAATTATTTTTCCAATAAATTACTCCACACACATATCTTAATAGTTAACAAAATAGGAATCGGAATCGATACTTTTATGATGAAGAATCGAGTATCGACGATTCCTCGATACCACCTAGAATCGACGATTCCTGGAATCGAGAATCGCAATCGGCCCATCCCTAGTTTTAACTGATCTATTTAACTTCCGCATATAGAAAAAATTTCAAGTTATACTTTTATGTTATAAATATAAAATGTATCAGTTTATGATTGTGAGATTATAAAGGGTGGATGTTCAAAGTAATTGAAAATGTAAAAATTTGTAAGGGTTTTCAGCAAAGCAACTTATTATTCTTGTATTATTTATATATACAGACTCAATTACACTTACCAATATCTTGTGAGTTCGAAGGGCTGGCTTTTTTTTCCGACAAGTATCTTGAAAGTTTAGTATCACTGTTCTGAAATGTAAAAACAAGAAACTATAATTAAGAAACTATAAATATTCATGGTATGAGTAGTATATATATAACATAATCTGAGCAGATAGCATTTTTCTTGTTAAATATTTATTGACTTTTAAATATTTGAAATTCTAAATATCTATAACCTATGAATGAAAATTGTTTTAAATTAGTAGTATATAAAAAAAAGGATAAACAAATTTCAAATCAGCGATCTTAATTAAAAAGAAGCAAACTAAATTATCAACTTAAAATTAATAGATAGACGTCTTTATTAAAATAATAAATAGTAAATATGTATTGAGATTGTTAACCACAATATAATCAGGCTAGATTTTCATGTTAAGTAAAAATTTTAAATAAAGAAAGAAATTTAAGTAATTAAATGTTCAATTATAAATACATAAATTGGAATAAATTCAACATGTTCGCTGCGGCGGGAGCCTATCGGTTTCCTAGTGGGGGCTTCTCGGGTGAGACGGAAGCCTATAGGCTTCTCTCGTCTATATTCGTTAAATATCGGGTTAACAATTGCAGATATTCCTTTAGTTTGCTGTTTCTCTCGCAGCGTGGTGGGTGTGTACGTATGTTTCTTGTGTAGCAATAGTTTCAGTTTTTGCTTACCAAAGGACGGTATATTATTAATTTGTTTTTGTAAATAAATAGTGTTAGTTTTAGTGTTTTATCTCTGTAAAATAATGGCTGGTACATCTAGAGACATGGTTTTAAATGTAAATAGTGCTTTGAAGGATGTTGGTGACTACTCCGAGACTAGTTCCGGCGATGAGTCCAGTGACATTGATGCCGGCGATCTAGATGGTGAACCTATATCTACAGACAATGAAAGTGAGTCAGATGATGATGATTCAGACAATTATAACCCTACTTGGTGTCATTATAACACTATTGGTATGAGAAACATACCATTTACTTGACAGAATATATATATAACAATAAATAGGCAAAAGTTTTTTACAATGGTATCTTCTAGCTGTACTGTGAAAGCCTATCGGCTTCCGACAACTGTGACGTCATAATATTAGCTGAAAAGCATTCAAAATGTTTTTTTTTCTGATAAATTATTTATTTCATTATTGTTTACAATATATGACAATAAATAGTCATAAGTAAAATTTTTCTTACAATGTGACCTTTTAGCAGCGCTGCGGAAGCCTATTCCGAAAATTATGACTTCATATTATCACCTGAAAAGCATTAAAATTATTTTTTTTCTGAAAACTGTCTTTTTTCATTAAATTAAATAAAAAAATTGTAAAAAAAAATTTCAGGACCGGTGCAAGGTATGCCCCAAGTTCCGCCGCAGCATACGTGTTAAGTAACATAAATGAAATGGAAGTTAGGTTATATACAGTAAAAATGTACTTTTTACACCTAAGGGTATTTATTAACGTAGTATACTTGTGCCAAAACAGCAATGTAATTGGATTTAACTATATAAAAAACTCAAAATTAACCATTCAGTAAGTAAGCAACTTCGGAAATGGTCAAAATTAAGGTAATTCAAATAATCATAGGAGAAAGTACCTAAATAAAAGGAGAGGGTAAAAGTTAATAATAATGTATATGTATTCATCGAAGTAATTATATAAAACACCATTTACCGAAACTTAATTTTAACTAAATTTAAATAATAAAATGGAAAAGCAATGTAATAATAGTAAATGAAAACCCTGCAAAATAAGTAATTGATAAATAAAATTAAAAAATATTTTCAAACTAGCTGTTAGTTATTTTATTCAATTAAAGATTCAGTAGTGTAGAATCCAAATATAGTCTTTAAAACAGATTGTGTCTTTAAGGATCCGTGCCCCCCCCCCCCGATAATAGCCTAAAAGGCTTATTGGTAGTTATTGGGTTATATATATCCACAGTAAATCCTTTCATATCCGGATCAATTTGGCGACAGCCCGATCCAGATAACAACATAATCCTGATGTGAGAGGGGTTATGCAATGATGAACGACTGTACTACATACCCACAACCATTCCAATTGGAAATAGATGTATGATTGTTTCAAGTAAATAAGTTACACTTATTGAAGATTATAATTATATTTTAATAGCAATAAAGAACTGTATGTAAAATTTAATTACAAAAAAACAATATAATATAAACAATTTAATGTGTAACAGTTTGAAAAGAACACTAAAACCATGTAAATAAAAGTAAAAGCCTTTAAGTGTTAAAAAAGTGAAACATTTTGGATTGCACGAGCTGACCAAGGCAGGATGGCTAACATATTCAGTGAGGTGCGCACGTTTTGTGAACACAACAGATAATTTAAACTTAGTCGAGAGAAATAATATTTAAATGCAGTTACCTGCAAAGAAATTAAAATGTAGTTATTAAGAACATGAAATGTACCAAGGCAGTGAATACAGCACCCATAAAGCCGGTAACAACAATTAAAAAAAGGAAATAGTTTGTTTAGCCATTTTTAAATGCTTGGCTTGGCGCCCCATCAGTTGTACAAACCTACTCAAACAAGACAGACGTACTTCAGAATTGGCCAATAAAATTTAACAAATTTAAACTTAGTGCAAGAGTGTTAGTCTCGAATTCAATTAACAGTATAAAATACTTTCAAGAAAATTAATTGAAACTATTTATTTAGAAAGATTTTATTAAATATTTTATTAAGGGCCGAAAAGTGGAATCTACAATCTACAACACTTAAGTATCTAGGCTAGATTCCATTACTACATTTTGGAAATTTTGCAATCAGACATTTATAAAAAAAAGAAACCAGTGAATATATTATAAAATCAAACTATAAAAAACATTTAGAAAGAATATTAAGGGACAATTTTACCTAGAAATAAATTAATTTGTAACATAATTTATAAGATTTTATAGCTTAGATTTTTTTTTTTGCTCTGTACTTTAGAGTGCCAAATAAGTTTTCATTATTCAAAATTTAAAACCCACCAGATAACCCGAGATTAAGAGAGCTTGTGCTAAACTAAAATTAAAATCAATTTAGACTAAATTAGATAAAAACTGTTGCTGCCAAAAGGTGAGATAGAATTTAGAGTAATAAGACCCATTATAATAGAGGACACTTATAGCAAATTTGTAAAATTTTTAAAAAAGAACAGAAAATTGTAATTTATTAATAGAATTTATAAATCCTAAGAAATTTTTTTATTTATACATTAAACTTGTTATTAAAAAGAAAGCTCTAGAATACTTATTTCTCTTAAAATAAATAAGAAAATTTATTAACCTACCTTGAACTAAATAACTGAGAAATATTATTAAAGGAAATTTTTGAAATAATACATTTTGAAGAATTTATAATAAAAGGATAATTACAATATATATATATATATATATATATATATATATATATATATATATATAATCTATTATATATAATATAATAATATTATCCATATTATAAATAATCTTATTATATATAATCTATATATATATAGATTTTTTGGACTAGGAGACTAACAGACTTACCTTGGTAAGAGTCCACTCTGTAGTCTTGAAATAGAAACACATAAAAGCACTTAAACAATGATATATTTCAACCACACAGTGGTCTTTGTCAACCGAAGAGAAAACACAAAAAGAAATATGAGAGAATATATGAGAAGAAATATGGATTCTCTCATATTTCTTTTTGTCTTTTTTTGTTTTTTTTGTTTTTTTTTGTGTTTTCTCTTCGATTGACAAAGACCACTGTGTGGTTGAAATATATCATTGTTTAAGTGCTTTTATGTGTTTCTATTTCAAGACTACAGAGTGGACTCTTACCAAGTTAAGTCTGTCAGTCTCCTAGTCCAAAAAATCTAAATAATCTTTACCAACCAAAACTAACCTAAATAAATAAATATATATATATATATATATATATATATATATATATATATATACATCAATTTGAATTATCTTTAAGTAAGTTGAGTCTAAACTAATTGTATCAATAACAACTGAATTCAAAACAGTCACGATTTTAAAATGGAAAAGCATACCCATGTTAGAAGAGCGATAACAAGCACAGATTCAAGTTACAGACTAAAAGTTACAACGATGTTTACTATGATTTTCAAGACATTATTTATTTTATAAAACAAATTGATAGATAATTTCAGTTTCAATAGAAAATTATCTACACTTACTGTTTTTTTATTGCAGTCTTGCGCCAAACAATCATCACTGTATTCTGTAGTTTCACTCCTAAGAAACAAATAGTACGTTTATTGGTTTTTAACAAATTGTGGAATTAAAATCTTGATCATGCAATTTAGGATAATGAATTATTTAGGTTTTTTCTAATCTTTTAAGACAATACACATACATAAATTACCTTATGGATAAGGGGATATGATTTATTTATTATACATTAGATTGAGGAATTGAATGGGTCCCAAGTCATGTAGATATAATGGGTAACGAAAGGGCTGACTTCTTGGCCAAAAGAGGAACCACTCTGTGGCAGCCACAACTCAAGATGCCCCTATCAGCCGCAAAAGCGCTAATCGATGCCTCAGTAAAGCGGACAATGATGGCAGCATACCACGAAATCGCCAATGGAAAATCTTGGGAAAGGCTGGCAAAACCAGGACCGATACGACACGAAGATCGATTCATAGCGGTCCCCTCATTCCGTATCCTCACAGGACATGACCTCTTACCAGCCCACCTGCATCGCTTCGGCATGAGCTCTGCAGAATGCCCGCTGTGTAGCTATGTTCATTTTGACGCATGCCACCTGCGCACATGTCCTGCCTTGGAGGAGGAGCGAAAGAAGGGCGCACATCTAAAACCTGAGGAGCGAATCGCCATACTCTACTGGTCAGCGCGTCACCGAATGGCAGAAATGCCAAGAGTGGGCGTTGGCTAGTAAGTAAGTAGATTGAGGAATTGTGTAATCGCCTATAATCGACGCCAACACCCTAATTTTTTCCATGAGTATATTTGCATAAAAGAAAATAAAAAGAAATTTAAATTTTTTTTCTGTCGGAATTCCCAAGACTTAAAATAATTTTTGATAAAAAGTAATTTATATCAACTGTAATATATGTAGAACTAAAAATATGTGTAAGAATTCTCATTGTTGCGCAGTTCTTTGCCAGTGATAAGTTGCCCCTTCGCATCCTTATGAGTAACTGCTACCAATCATAATAGCAGCCATTCCAAAGGTATCCAAGTGGATTCGGGAAGTGAACAACAGTAAGGGAACATTTTAACAAAAATGGGATGTGAATATTTGGTTTTCTTGAATATTTTAATTTAAAAAATAATTATCTAAATTTGAATGCAAATTTAATTGTTTTGTTGTAATTTCAAAATCACTAGTTGGCTTTACCCAACTTTATTAAAAACTGTTAAATATATGAAATCTTTTCTGAAAAATAAAGAAAAATTAAGAAATAAAACAAATAAAGTAGGTTGAAAGGTATAAATTAAATTGCTTAATAAGGAAAGATGCTTAGTATCATTCATTTTATTTTTGGAATGAATTTTTAAATAAAATAGCACATGAAATATCAAAGGGGACCCATATGTTCTGAAGTATTACCAGGTGTTTATATACTTACCAATTATTATCCAGTTCCGGTTCTGATTTTACACTGATAAATTGTACTATTTTGTCTGGGTCATCACAATCTACTTCTTTTTTGTTGTCTATCACTACATTATTGTAATCAACACGTAATTCAACACTAGTTATATATTCTTTTCCTCCATCAGACAAACAGCTTTCTTCTTCAGACTCTACATTTTCTTTTTTTAATATAGGAACAAGTTCTTCTATGATTACATTTGAGAGAGATAAGTCATCCATCGTTCAGTTCTAAAACATAACATTGAAAACACTACTTTATAAATGACAACATAAATAAAACAAATAATAAATAATTATAAACCTTTGCAACAAAATAGTTATACAACCCCTATATGATGCAAACACACATTGCTATGCAACCTATTGTTATACAATCTATGTACAACTCAGTTAGAGTCATCAGAAGGTTACTCCATTAAATTCATTTGTAAACTTTTGATGATGCTATGTTTGCGAAATGTATATAAAGTTTGTGTAACTATTTTGTAGTACTGGGTTTATAATTGTTTTTTAATTATTATTACACGACTGTGCTCATAATTGCTTTTTACTGTTAAAATAGTCTTATAACAATGTGATTAAAATTGTTAACAATAAATATTAAAAAATTTAATATTGATATTTAATATTAATATTTCTACCTACTGATGCGGTAGAAAGTAATCGCAAACACGTAGAAACTATAAAAATTTGGCGCCAAGACCTTTATTTAAAGTAAAACATAAATTGGTGATTTATATGTAATAAATATAATACATGACATTCTAAAATCAGCAGAAAACAACTGAAACTATAGTGATTATGAAGTTTCAGTTTTACATATTGCACGATTCATATGTTGAAAACATTTCTATTCTACCCTAAAACAACATAAAATTTGGGAATGTTTTTTACAGGGAAAGTTATTTTTCATCAAATTAAGGTTGGGTAAAATATTCAATGTGGAGTAGTAAGAAGTACTATGTCTGCGTATCAATGGGGCGCCATACTAGGTATACTTATATTTAAATATACCTATAAAGTCTCCAGTTAGGATAGATTTGGTTAATTTTATTCACTAGTATATACTTTAAAATATACTATAGAGTGTCCATTGAGGATAGATTTGGTTGTAATTTTATCCATCACCTACTTAAGCTACGCTCGCACTAAGGCGGCACTGAATGGACGGTCGGCCATCAAGGCAATGCGCTTACTTGGTCGATACAGCTGGCCTGGCAGGGTCCCCGCACCTTCCGCCGTTTTAAATAGTCGGAAAGGAAGAACTTCAGATCATTTTTACAGTATGGTTTTACACAGAGTACAGGTTTTAAAATTGTGCTACACCTGGAAAACTAAAAATAAGTGACAAAATAGAAAGCAAATTCCCTAACAATTTTCCATTTTCCTTTCTATGCATGGTATTACACTATTATTTTTGTTTGTTACTATTTATATGCTTTCTTTTTTTTCGTCATGTGAGTTGTAGTTTCTTTTTGTTTTCCTTTCGCATTGTCCATTTGTGAAGCAAGGTTCGATACCATTAATCCAGTTTGTAATTTTATTGTTTTCATTCAATTTTAATCCTAGAGGTATTACGATATTGTGTGGTAACCATGGCGGCACTAAGTTTGTACAATGGAGGTTTTAACGACAACCAGAAGGCGGTAAAAGAAAAATTCATATATATATATTTCAAATATAGATTTATAGATATGGACACGTTGGCTTAGTGCCAAAGCGTTAGACTACGAACATGAAGTACTCAGTTTGAATCCGACTTGGACCCTCCACAAATTTTCGTAAATAAAAACTCATAGCAAGACTATTTACAGCGAATATGTGAAACTAAAAACTCATGTGCTCAAATATAAGACCATTTATGGCAAATATGTGAAAGTAAATACTCATCTGCTAAAGTAAGACTATTTACAGCGAATATGTGACACTAAAAATTCATCAGCTCAAATAAAACTATTTACGACACAGAACGTAGCAAACAAATGTTCACGTCTGGTAGGTGCACCCCCTTTAAAAATCTCGTCCTTGCCATCCGTACCACCTAGAAAAGAGGTACTGGCTTAGCTAACTGTTACTTCCGCGGAGGAATACTTTTTGCCAGGTGACATCACGTGATCTCGATTCTAGCCTTACATGTGTACATTTGTTTGGTTAAATGTATACAATTACAACCAAATCTATCCTAACTGAATACTTGATTGGTATATTTCAATATAGGTATATAATATTATCCTCTCGCGGCAATAACAACAATAATAATCATCAATTCAGGACCAATCCAGACTTTTAACTCTTTAACATTGTTTTTTTAATCAGGTTCAGACCGTATTTTTAATATGTATATTACAACGTATTTTTAAAGCAAACGATACTTAGGTATAAACGTGAGTTAAGATTCTGTTGATAATTTTATACTTTCAAACCTTAAACAATTTTTTTTTAAAGTGAATCTAAAAGTGAGTGAAATGTCCTTCGATAAATGGGAAATTTATGTATTAATAGATTTTCGCTGCTAATAAAATTTTTTTTTTAAACCATCTACAAAATTAAGACATTACAAACTCAAGTGTTCTTTTGAAGGACAATTCCGATATAACGTCATATCTTAAAAGTAACATAAAAACTGTATTAAATCTGTTTATACTATTTATAAAATAATAGAATACAAATTTCATTACTTACCTTGCTATATTTTTGTTTATACAGAAGTCCAAATACTGAAAATAAACCAAACTGTCAGGGTATATTAAACTGTTTTCAATGATTCACAACTTGTGGAACAGGAAAACAAAACTAAAATTAAGAACGTGATAAAACTAAATGGGATTTTAAATTTTCTTACCAAAATGTGTGAAATGAAGATAAAAAGAGCCATAAAAACCCCGTAGCAACCATTATACAATCGTGGTATGGACCCTACCACTCGCATCTGGGAAAAGTAGTCTGCACTAAATAAGGTTAGTTTTCCATTGTAACAGATATATTATTTATTACACTTTTGCTATTACTTGCCACCAGACTTTTTGTTAACTAAAGTTGTTGAATTGTTAACTTACACTTGGAGGAAACGTTTTCGTCATATGACTTCTCAGCCTTGTATTTTTGCCGTTAGGAATGCTGCAGTTGGTTTTCCTCGGTACCATTATTTTGAAAGTCAGAAGTTAATGGTACTGAGGAAGCACAACTGCAGCATCCTAGCGGCAAAAATACGAGGCTGAAGAAGTCGTAATACGAAAACGTTTCCTTCAAGTGTAAGTTAACAATTTAACAACTTAAGTTAACAAAAAGTCTGGTCACAAGTAATAGCAAAAGTATAATAAGTAATTTACAACCAGCTAGTCATGAACAGCAACAATATTTCAACTTATATTATGATAACACTAGTAATTTTTGTCTATATTTATACTAAACAATTGTTATTAAAGAATGAGAAATGAATACAAATAAGCCTAAGTCAAATATATCTACAGCCCCACAAACCCACCCGAATAACTTGATTAGTAGTGATTAATTACTGTGGTAGTCATCAAAACACTTTATGATGCATACTCCTGGTTGTCCTTTACATTCTACACACTGTCATACAACACATTTTTGAATACCACGCGAATGACAAACATGGCACCGTTTTGCCACAGTACCTTTTCCGTTGTGCCTTTTCTCAGTTTTTTTAAAGGTATTACTTACTAGCCAACGCCCACCCTTAGCTGTTCAGCCACTTGGTGGCGCGCTAACCAGTATAGTGCGCTGACAAACAAGTGGGTCATCATCATCTCTGGAAATATTTTTGAAGGTACATGAGGGACACATCTACTCTTCAATGGTATTTCTGGAGCAGGTAGGGCGAGAAGCAGAGAATAAACCACCATTGGTTGAAACTTGCACTTCGTTCAAAAGATAGTGAGCGTTGACCATAACCATTTGGAGCCCATGAACGAATATTTGTTTATAACAAACGAAATGTTTTATGCTCAGGTCACTATGATCAACGCCTTTCATAAAGTGGTTGTAGGTGACTATAGGCAATGAATGGCTTTTCCCTTTCAAGTCAACACCTGTTGATCGAAGTGACAATATCAGTAGTATATCAAAACTATATCTCAAACAACAATACGAAAAAAAGGTTGAAATGCAGTAGCTCGGCACCATACGATATTTTGGGAAATTGTTCACAACCACCAAATTGGACAATATCCGCAAGAATTTTTTTAAAATTGAAGTAGGAAAGTTACTTTTTTTCAATTTAAAGTAGGGTATAAAATTCAGCGCAGATGTAGAAGTTGTGTGAATAGGCACGGAGTGATACTTACGTCACAGTGCTGCGGATAAGGTTGTACGCATTGTCCGCGGTATGTCACGCAACCTCACGTGTGTAGATATTTGAGAAACAACTCCTCCAGTTAGGATAGATTTGGTTTTAAATTTATACAATACTGTATACCTGTATTAAAATTTACCGAAAAAGTGTCAAGTCAGGTTAGATTTGGTTTTAATTTTATACATTGAAATACAGTTGTAACATCAGAAAGCATTTGTATCACTCCGCGCCTATTCACAACTTCTACATCCGCGCTGAATTTTTTACGCTACTTTAAATTGAAAAAAGTAACTTTCCGAGGTCAATTTAAAAAAATTCTTGTGGATATCGTCCTATTTGGTGGTGTTAAACCATTTCCCAAAATATTGTATGGCGCCGAGCTTCTGCATTTTTACCGAAAAAAAAACGGACACAAAAATGAAGTAAAATGTCACTAAGATACTTCCTGAGGAACGAAAAAGACAAAGTTCACTTCTACCATGTGCTAGAATAGGGTAAGTAATATGTGCCAAGTAATAGGGTAATGTGGTCTATAAGCAGATGCTGTAATGCCAGAGACGACATAGTGAACATAAACCTATGTAAAAAAGGGTTATAGAGCAGAACATAAAATGTTATTACTACAACTTGCAGTGCAAACTGATGGTGATCCACGCAGAGGATGACTTGAGAAAACACCCCCAGAGGGAGCAAATTAGCAATGCGAAAAGGCGAGGTGATGCGTTGCTTATGTTTGCTGTAATGTATGAGTAGTTGGGTATTTGGTTGCACTGTGTTCTGTTATGTAAAGCCTTTGATTGACACACCTAGGTCAGTATGTTTTAATCCAAGGCTGGAGTTTTATTTTGGAATAAAACGCTCTTCCCCCTGTAACACAATAGCTCCAGACTCTAGACTATGCCATGAGAATACAACATACCGTATTGTAAAGTTTTGTAAAAGATACTTTTAAATTTAGCCAAAAATTAAAATGGAAAATAAATGCATATAAAATACACAGAAGAGAAATTTAGATTTAAACATAGTAAACAACTGTAATGAGCTTACCTTAACTATATTATCCAAATTCGGCGAGTAAGCTTAGGCGTTTTGCTCTGCTTTGTGAATCTGCTCATTTAAATGAGCTAGTTTAAATGAACTACAGTTCATTTTTTTAAGAAGAACTATGGAAATAAACTGAACTAAGTGCGAGTATTGAACTAACATGAAGATAATAATACTGTATACTAATTAGGTAGCTCTCGGGGAAAAACTCGTTATTTGCCAAATCACTATCCTAAACATGAATAATATGTAAATAAAAAAAAAACATTAAAATAATTTATAAACAAACGTTTATTGAAAATTTCATAAATTGTACATTGAAATTGTTACTAAACACTTTTAAATGTTTATAAACTTGTCTATAGTAGCACTTACTTATATTTGTTGAGGACGGCCGTTTCGGGAGATGTGTCCCATTGTCAACTCAGACCGTAACTCAACGTGAAGATGGTATCAAAAAATATTGAAATTGTTACTACATAACAGAAAAAACTGTACAGTTAGTTCAGTTTCCTTTCATAGTTCGTCTTAAAAATTAAAAAAATGAACTATCGTTCATTAAAATAAACTATATAAAAAAGAACGAGTACAGAAAGGAACTACTTCGCCCATCTCTATATCGAACTAAGTGTCCAGTATGTTCTTCAAGATTGCTGAAATCAAGGACTTTTGAACGGCTTTTAACATACAACATTGTACTATGCTTTCATATAAAGTGTTGATAACTTCTTGTTTATACACTCGAAAGTTTTTATATTAAAAAAAAAGACAATTGATGAGTCGATTAGCAATGATCCGACAGCTATTTTAATTATAACCGTCAGGCTAGTGAACGTTTTTTTTATGAACATGATCAATTTGAAACATTTTTATGGAGTTAAAGTCCAAGTTTACAATAAATACTGCTCCCATAACTACTGTCCTAATTAAATTGAAGTATGTCCTAATATAGCCAAGTGTCACATACTATATCTCATACTATTATAGTGCATTTTGTTTTAGTGTTATCTATCTAATAATTTAACTACAAATAATAATATTATTAAGTCTGTAAAAAGATATATATTGTTTTATCAGCTAAATGTATTTTAAGTAGATATTTCGTTATTCTTAATCCATTATATTCAAAAGCATATATAATTATTAGAATACTATTTACTGAGTTATTTCCACAGCCATTTCCCCCACCACTCACTAATAGCAATTGTTGCCGCTAATTTTCTCTATCTGAAAAAAAATGGCGTACCGTTGGAAGTGTATGTATATATTGGAATTTGTTTCCACAAATAATGTAGGCGTTCGTATCTTTAAAGAGTTGTCGTAAATTTGCAAGTATTTTGGGAAGTATCCCTTCTCAATATATGGACCAAATTTGGATTCTTTAAGCGTATAAACCTTGTAATAGGGGAACCTTGCGGTGTTAACTATGCCTATTACAAAATATACTTCCTTTATTTCTTGCAATGCAAGAACGTTTGTATTCGTCTTTGTCAGCCAGTTTACTGCACGACAATATAAAAGTAAGTCGAGTAAAGTAATATTTGTAAGTAATTTTAATGCATACGAACGTAGGCTATAATTTCCTTTCTAATGGTTTTACACACACTACTAGAATGTATGGGCCACAATGAAGTTATGATAATCCCTTTAAATATTATAATAATTTAATTTCTAAGTTTGTTAAATATCAAATCTATCCTAAGAAAGTGTTTCAAATTTAATTTCTAAGTTTGTTAAATATCAAATCTATCCTAAGAAAGTGTTTCATAGCTGTAGTTAATGTAGAGGTCTTATTTATGATCTCAATATTAGCTTGATAAGAGGTAAAGTTGTCCTGAATAAATGAAACATTTCTTGAGGATGAAATTTTATGTGCATGTGGAGACGAGGGTAAAAATAATTCTTAAATAATTTATCTTAAAAAATGTAACTCTAGAAGTAACTGCATTACTATATTGTAAATAGTTTGTAATACTAATCATAATGATGTTTAGATGTATTTTTAAAAATGGTGAAAATATTGTCTCAAGGATGTTTAAAAAAAAAATTTTTTTTTAAAATGACTTGTTCTAATGTGTTGAACACTAGTATCAACTTTTTTCTGCGGAAAATAAGGAATGTTACTTTTTTCATAATTTAAATGTTAAGTCTGTAGTGGCATTTAGGCCTATAGCATGAACTGGGCGAGCAGTAGTTACAGTGCACTGCACTACATCTACAACATTAGTATATACCTATGTTAAAATATATCTACAAAGTATCCAGTCAGGATAGATTTGGTTGTAATTTTGGTAAATTTTTAGAGATATTGCCAAATCGGAAAATTAACCAAATCTATCCTGACTGGATACTTCATAGGTATATTTTAATATAGATGTATAGTAATGTTGTATAAATTTATAATCAAATCTATACTGACTAGATACTTCACAGTTGTATTTTGGTAATTATTAAGATCAGCTACTAATGCTCCGATCGGCGAAATTGTTTTTCCTGATCAATTTGGCTTTGCTGTGCACAAATCTGAAGTTTTTTTTTTACTGAAAACACATTTAAAAAAATAATGACTCAACCTGACCTGGGTTTCTTAGGTTAATATGTGTTTGCTGTTAAAAATAACTTAAGATTTGTTGAGCAAGGTTCAATCTATCAGGAAAAACAAATTTTGCCGATTTGAGTGTTAGTAAGCACCAAAGTCAATATCAGGTCAGGTCAGATTAGCTTATTTTTTATGTAAATATGTGATTGCAGTAAAAAAACCTTGGTAATTATTAAGATCAGCGAATACCGCTCCGATCAGCGAATTTTTTTTTGTCTGATCAATTTGACCTCGCTGAACATGAATCTGAAGTTTTTTTTACTGCAAACATATTTACTTTTAAAAAAATAACCAGACCTAACCTGACCTGAATTTGATGCTTAATAAGGCTCTGATCGGCAAATTTTTTTTCTGATAGATTAAACATTACAACACGAATTATTAACTTCTTTCGGCAGAAAATACGAAAAGTTAATTTTTTGCACATTTTTAGTGTTAGTCTAAAATAGGGTTGAAATTTAGTACGGCGGCCCCACACGATATTTTGGATTATTGTTCAAAAGCACGAAAAGGTACGATATCCACAAAAAAAAAATTTTTTTTCTTTGCTCAAAGTTACTTTTCAACCTTTTTTTTTGTGGATATCGTACCTTTTCGTGCTTTTGAACAATAATCCAAAATATCGTGTGGGGTCGCCGTACTAAATTTCAACCGATTTGGTTATAATTTTATTCTACATTACTATATACTTACATGAAAGTATACCTACGAAGTATCCAGTTCGGATAGATTTGGTTATAATTTTATACAACATTACTATCTACCTATATTAAAATATATCTATGAAGTATCAAGTTTGGATAGATTTGGTTATAATTTTATTCTACATTACTGTCTACCTATATTAAAGTATACGTACGAAGTATAAAGTCAGGATGGATTTGGTTATAATTTCATACATCATTAGTATCTACCTATAATAAAATACACCTATTAAGTATCCAGTCAGGATAGATTTGGTTGTAATTATCTGCATCGGCAATAAGTCTAAATATTTACCAAAATTACAACCAAATTCATTCTGAGTGGATATTTTGTAGGTATACTTTAATATAGGTAGATAGTAATGTTAAATAAAATTATAACCAAATCTATCCTTACTGGATAATTCATAGGTATATTTTAATATAGTAATGTTGTATTATATTACATCCAAATCTAGACGTAGTGCAGTGCGCTGTAGCTACTGCACGTCCGGTTCACACTATATGCCTACATTCCATTACAGCCTAACATTTAAAGTGTGTAAAAAATAACTTTCTGTATAGTCCGCGGAAAAAAATTGATATTCGTGTTCTACACATTAAAGCGTGATATTAAATAACAAAAAAAAAATTTTTTAATCAACGTCATTAAGATAATATTTTTACCAAGTTAGGTTATATACATATTTTTAAAAATGTGTTTGCAGTAAAAAAAACTTCAGATCCGTGTTCAGCAAGGTCAAATTGATCAGGAAAAATATATCTTGCCGATCGGAGCGGTAGGCTCTGATCTTAATAATTACCTAAATATAGGTAGATGGTAATGTTAAATATAATTATAACCAAATCTATCCTGACTGGATACTTCGTAGGTATATTTCAATGTAGGTATATAGTAAATGTATAAAATTATAACCAAAAGTTAAATATTTAGATTTTAACTTTAGTATTAAAATAAATTCACTTCGACACAGTGTGCTGCAGCTACTGCGTGACTGATACATGGTATTACAGACTAACATTAAAAATGTGCAAAAAAATTAACTTTTTTTATTTTCCGTGGAAAAAAGTTAATTGTTGTGTTCTACACATTGAAACAAGTAATTTAATTTTTATTTTTTAACAATGTCAATAAGACTTGTTTACGTTATATATGCCATTACAGACTAACATTTAAAATTTGAAAAATATCAACTGTATTTTCAGCGGAAAAATGTTTATATTCGTGTTCTACTCATTAAAACTAGTAATTGAAAAAAAAAACAAATTCACTAAGACTATATTTTTGCCATAAAAATATTTTGTAGGATATAAATCAGCAGCGGCTTTTAAAATAAGTAATTAATATTTGTACATGTTTGGGGTAGGATTGTTTAAGCTTACATTCTGCAAAATGCTCCCTTCGATGCTAAATCTGTGGATTATACCATGACACTCCCTCCAAGCTAGCTGTACAATGTCCTTATCAGCTCCTGCGCTCGAGCAAAAGTTATAAAGATAAACTGAATATAGTAGAAGTCAGTACTTAGGTTTTACAATTTAAAAGTAGTTGTGTAATACAAATTAAAGTATACTAGTTAATTCCATTTTCACCTGAGATAGTAGTTTTTAATTAAAAACACTTGTGAAAATGTTACACTTGTCTATAGCAGCACCTTCTTTTATAATTATTGAGGATGGCTGTTTCGGGAGATTTGTCTGCTCAGAGTTACTGTCTAAGTTGACAGTTTTGGTCGGTTTTGTTGGTAATAATATCAATTGCAATAAGCAATAATAAATAGTCAAAATTGTGTACAGTAAAGAAATCAATTTCCTTTCATAAGGTTATAAGGTTTAATTGAAAATTAAGTTCATTATAGTAGCTGCAAGTACAGGAATATATCGTATTTGAATCCTTAATTTTCATACTGCTATTGCTCGTTAAGTTGAATTGTTATTGGGCCGAAGTTAAAAAAGAAAGGCGTGTAAATGTTCAATGCAACATTTTTGGTTTGTGTGTTGTGACTGTGGAATAGTATCTGTAATTGTTTGTTTTGTTCTTTTGCAACTTTATCAAGAAAAAAACGATTTGTTGATGTTTTATAAGTTCTATAAAATCTGCATATGTGTTGTTAATGGTGGTTTGGTAAAGGTGAATTTTATTCAAAATTTGTAATTTTTTGTTTATCACTAGCATGTTTAATTACTTTTCGAGGTATTTCGATAGTTTCTACCTCAAGAAAGTATAGGCAAAACATTGAAATTTGATTTTTGTGGGCCGCGTAGAATTGGCTTTTTTCCAAAATTTGAAATTTTTGAGGAAATTGGAAGTTTTTATTTTTCCTTTGTGATAAATTTCTGTATCGTCTAGTATAACTTTCTGGATCGTCAATAGTATGCAAAGATCTATTATGTGACTAAAGGAAAATAATACTTAATTTTTCTGTCAGTATCAATTAAATGCAAATAGGAAATAATCATTACCGTTTTTAGTAAGGATTTTTTGTTTAATACATTTGTATTTTCCAGAGTGCAGCCGTTGCCGCGAATTGGAAACATTGCTATGCAAGTTCAATGCATAGGCAAGGGCTACAGTCAAACACAGCCCACTGACTCAGTCCAACACTTGAAAGAAAATAAAAAATGGTAGGTTATATTTTCTGAAGATATAATGGTTTTGTTTACAGTTTATTGATTATTGCTGATTTTTTTATGTATTTTATTAAACTTTAATTATGAATTTTTTAGTGTTTAATATTTCAACACAGTAAATAATAAAAATAATAAAAGGCTAGAAGAAAGACTAAGCATTGCGCAATAAGGAAAAGAAGCTTAGAGAATTAGGTCAAGAGCGTAATCTAGGCGTATAGTGGTGAAACCCTAGCAACAGCTGTGAACTGCTGCGGCAAAATTACGAATTCTAGAAGTATAGCTGAAAAGGTTAGGTCCTATCTTCAAAAAATAATATTGACATTGTGTTCGTGCAAGAGGTTAGGTGCCTAGGGGCGTGTTTAGGACTAAATGTTGTGTAGTTTAAATATTGTATTTCCATGTTGAAAATTTATTATTGTGGTTTTCATAAATTAAATTGTGGGATTTATTGTCCATGGCGATTAACAAATGTTGCGAGGTTTAATGAATCTTAAAACATGTGTACAATTGGTATTTTATATAAAAACATTTAATAATACATGGCATAATTTTACTTTTTTTTAATAATAAAATTCTATATACATAAAAACAGAAGCTATAAAAAATGATTTTGTAAATAAAACCTGTTTTTTTTCAGTTTCAGAATCTTTAAAGGTTCATGAAACACGCTGACAAGATGTAAAGACCATAAAGAGACTGTCAACACTCTTAGCTTTGTAGAGTGTGAAAACACTTCCTGGGGAAATGCTGTAGAAGCAGTTTGTTGTAAGTAGAGAAATGCATTAATATTTTACTAGCTAATGTTAAATTACTTGTTACTGGATTTGGTACTTCTAAATTAGTCCTGGGAAAGCTCAGAATTTTTGCGTTAAATTGTCAAGAGAATTTTTTTATTAAATTATCGAGATAACCTTGGTAATAGATGATATACTATAAAATTATATTATATTTTATTGTTGGTAATTGTGAGAATTTCAGACCACTTGAGATTAAAATAGAAAATTGTTCAAAAATCCTAGGACAATATGCACAAGATTTTTTTTCCAATTTACTGAGAAAATTATTTTTTATCAATTTAGAGTTAGGTAAAAAATTTAGTGCAGATTAGTATGTTTTGTGCAACGTCCGCGGAGTGATATAGTGATGTCACATTATCTCTATTCATAACTTATGTATGTAAATATTTAAAAACCAACGTTTTGGTTAAATTTTTATGGTTTTTTGCCTAGGAATTTATTGCTGTATTTTAGAAATACAGTAACTACTTTAGCTTGTAACTTTGCGAAAACATATTTCAGGATGGTTTACCAAACACATAGCTTGCAATTACACTGTCGTGTTCAGAGCATATTCCTGAATAACTATTTGTGAAATTACTAAAATCGAGGTTACCCAAGAAGTAAAGTAAAGGGTACACCTTTTAATGTACATGAAAAAAGTGATTGATTTGCAAGTCGAGTATATTTTATTTCATGGATTAAGTTTTCTAAAATTTGTTATTTCCACTTTAATGGTGGTTTTGGAGGAATGTCTATTCTAAAATCTTGACACAGTATCGTAGCTATACCCTCTTTTATAGCAGGCAGTTATATACTTTTGTTGTATATAAGTTTATTTATTAAAAGCTTTCCTTGAAGTTTCTTAGATATGTAAGATTAGGAGAGTTTACTTGAAATGTTTAATTAGTTTATAAGACGATCATAAATGTTAGAAATACTATTTAACACTATTTCTTCATAAAACACATTGTTATTTAACTTTTGCTTTAACCATTTGAGGTTCGATCAGGCAGAATATTTTTTAAAGAGTTTGTTTTATTTATGACTTTGCTGCCCTGCAGTAATGCTTCTGGCGATCTAAAATTTCTACTTTTGGTGATAGGGAAATCCGCAAAGCCTAGGGTTTTAAAAAATGTAAATTTAAGTGTTCTACCGACCCAATACAAGTTCCAGAAATCAGCGTGGATGAACAGTCAAATTTTTAAGGACTGGTTTTTTGAAAACTTTGTTCCAACAGAAAAAATTTTAAAAGAGAACAAACTCCTTCGAAAAGCGGTTTTACTAATTGATAATGCCCTATGACACCCACATGAAGAATAATTGCATCATGGTGACATTTTTGTTAAATTTCTTCCTCCTAACGTCACGGCTCTCACTCAGCCGATGGACCGGGGCGTGATAGAGGCAATAAAACGGCGATATAGGAAAAAGTTAATTTTATTGCTTTTGGAACAACAAGAAGCAGATCCAGCTACACAAATTATTGAAATTCTTAAAAAAGTGACTATAAAGGATGTCATTTATAAGGCTGCAGAATCGTGGGAGGAAATTCAACCGTCTACACTCCAAAAGAGCTGGAAAAAATTGTGGCCTGAAATGCCACAGGAAAGTGAAATAACTGACAGTCAACCTACTAATGATGACGCTGAATTTGTTCAGATTTTTCAACAATTAGAGGGTTGTGCCAAGTTGAAAGACACTGATATTTCTGAGTGGATTATCAGTGATAGTGACATTGGTCATCAAGTGCTCAACGAGGACAAAATCGTCGCGGGGTGCACTGCAAACGCAGAAAATGGCAGCTCGGAAGAGGAAGACTACACAGACGAACCGGTCAGCCCAACTCATGGTGAGGCGGCTGTAACGCTGGAGAGGTTGATGACCTAGTTTGAGAAACAAAATGATACATGAACTGCGGTACTGACCTTGAAACGTCAACGAGATCGTACTGTGAAACAACGTCATTCATCGTTAAAAAAAAAGAACATTACAGACTTTTTTCACTAAGTTTTTTAAAGTTTATTTTTGTTTCAGTTTCATTTTTGTTTGAGTTTTTTGTGCGTTTATACACGATAGTGAAAATAACTTTATGTGAATACATTTATTCAATGAGAAAGAGGCTTTGAAATTATTCATGTCATACCTTTTCTGTTAGAATTACAGGATTTTTTGGCTAAATAAGCTAAGAAATACTGTACTGTAAGCTATATTTAGGCCTCAATTTCAATACGTTTCCCCGCCTAAAACACATATTGTATGCATTTGTTTGGGTTTTTCCGTCTAATCTGGACTTTCGTTGATCCGGACAGGGTCCGGTCCCATCAAGTCCGGATTAGTGAGACTGTACTATCATAAAAATTAACAAAAAATTCTGTATTGAAATTAATTTACAGTTATGTATGTGGGGTCAATTTGTGAAAACAGGCTGGTTGATTATTAAGGTTATTCTCCTTCTAAAATGTCTTCTCTCTCTCTCACACATTATATGTATATACAGTAGAGCCTCAAAAATCCGAGTCCTGGTTTACTTAGCTTCTGTCGAATTCGAGCCTTTTTCTATTAGATAGGAAATGAGTTGGGTGTCTAAGAAATGTTTATATCAATATGGTATTTTTCTTCCTCCCCATTCTGGTCTATCATTCAGTTCACTAGTGTTTTACAGATAGGTGTATTACAAATTTTCATCAGTTATGTGTAATTGCCCTTATCATTTATGTAAAGATGTTTGGTAGAAAGTCAGTGGATCAGAAATATCTTTCTTTATTTTTGCAGAAAATTTCGACAGTCGACAAAATTCCTTTAGAAAGTACAAATGTCTAGTCTTGTGCGTAACATTTCAGAAAATAAATTCTTTTGAAACAAACAAATCAATCAAACAATGATAACACTCATGATTAGCTGGACTGGCCTTTATTCCCGCTATTAATAAATCTGGATCTGACTGCCACCACATTAATCTGGATATGAGGGGTTTTACTGTAATAGGGTTCATTAGAAGTCCTATTTTTTCTAATGCACAGGAACTTATTTCTGTGTAGTCCGAGGGGGCCTGTGTCCCATTCATCTCGAACTATCAAGACTACTGTGTCTGTATGTATATATACATTTTTTAATTTAATAAATATTTTAATTCCTGTTTTTAGGTAACTTTCCTTATCATCAAGCCCACTGGTGTCTATAAAACCACCAGCATCAATGACCAACTACATCAACATCTATATCATCTACAGCACCATCAACATCTACGTCAGCACCATCAACACCTACATCACCACCATCAAATTGCACACTGCGTCTTTGTCATATTAATCAGGTAATTTTTTCTGCTTCTATTTTTTAAAATTATATATATATAATTTTATACATATATTTATATATTAGTTTAATTTTCATTATCATCAATAAAGTGTAGAATATTATAAACAGGCTGAATGTGTATTGCCTCTACTTTTCCTAGAATCGTCATTATGTTCTTAGGATGCAAATTAGGAGTATTTATTAATGAGTTTAATTATTAATATTCTGGTTCTGTTGATGTTGTTGAATATATATTAAAACATGTTACAAATGTTGGCCATTGAGAAATTGAAATTCATTTCAGATGTTCATTAAATGTTGCATTTCATACTTATTATTTTATAGATCTAATTCAGATATATTTATCAAAGTATATAAGTTGTTCAATAGAGTTGAAAGAAATAGCGGTTTCTGGTTTAGCTCTATCCAGAAACCCTAATAAAGAGTATTGTAATATATTGTTCTGTATTAAACAATTGTGTTTCCATTTTTAGAATTTTTATTGTCAGATCACTAGGCTGTTCCTTACCCTTTTTGCAAATCCTGAATATTTTTGTTGCTGTATTAAATGAACCTAATATTATGAACTTCTCTTAGTTATGCTGTCTATTCTCCCACACCCTTGTCATATACCATTGGTTCATTTCTTTTATCTTAATGCTGCACTTAACTAAATTAGAGTTATAATTTTTGGTTCCTCGTCACATTGAATCCACATCTTCCAGTAATCAAACACCAAAATCCCATCTTATTTTTTCCTTTTATATTAATGCTGCATTGAATTAATTTCCAGTTATTATATTTTCTTCCTCGTCACCTTGAATCCACATCATCCAGTAATCAATTATCAAAATCCCATCTTGTATCTAGTTTGAACTTTGTGTTCACCTGAAGTAAATTTGTTTTTCAGGTTATCAGCATTGCTGTACAGGTACTTTCGGTGCCATAATTTTTCAACATTGTGGAAAACTTTGAGTGACGGTAGTGTAAAATAAAGTTTTATTGGTTTATACAAATAAAACTTTAGATTCAGATATAAGAAAAGACATTTATATCAAATGATTCGCCTTTCCATTCTTCTTGTCGAATCCCTTTCTATCTTGTTTATATTTTTATCATCTGGTTGTTGATATCAGAAATTATTTATTCTTAGTTTTTTTTATATTCAACTTTTAATGGCGTTATTGTCCATGTCTCAATTATTTCTAAATATTAAATTTTTCTCATGTTCAGTTGATAATGCTGTAAGGTTATACAACTAAAAGTAATTTGTCGTTGAAATATTTTGAATTTTGACAAATCGTTTCAAATAGTGGGATTAATACTTATTTCAAACAGCTCAGATTTGTTGAGCTCTGAAACATTTTTAAGACAGAATTAATTCTTCTGCAAAGGTATTTTTTTATTTTAGTGTAATGTAAATCGAATACTGATTGTGAAGGTTTATTTATTTTTTTACAATAAAGATAATGGTGTTTTTATGCTAAAACAAGCATAATTGTAGGCCATAGCTATGTTAGTTACAACTTGTGCACTTGTCAGAACTGGTGGTTGTTTATGTTTTAGGGTTTTATCAATTAGGAGGGACATTTTGCTTTCATTGGCCTATATAAAGTTCAAGCAAAGAGCAAGCCAGAGATTACATGTGTATGTCTAGAAAAAAACTGGGCTCACATAGTAATATGTCCCAATTATTTTTATCTTAATGTAATAAATATGAATTTAGCTATTTTTGATTGTATAATACACTGTATTATAAAAAAATTACAAAAGTATAATTTTGTGCAGTTTTTTTGTTGTACACTTTAAGAGTTTTCTATAATTACACTTTTGGTATTAACTTGGCAAAAAACAAATCACTACTTACTGATATTTTCAGCAAGTAATTGTAAAACGATTACAAATTATATAGGCTATACATATATATTAACAAATACACACTTCATAAACAAGGATATTCATGATAAAAATAGCTCTGTCTGTCATAATTTTGTTATTCTTGATATCATCAAGAGCCTCTTTACTAGCCAACAGTTAAACCAAGACCCTTCATTTTAACTGTTGACTAGTGAAGAGCTCTTGATTATGTCAATAATATTTTCCAATAATTCATTAAAAGCTTAGAGCAATTATTCTTATAAATATTCTCCATTATGAAATGTACCATTAATAAATGGTTGTATTATGAGAAACATGTTTATATGAAACTCATATAAATAGACAGTATTATTTTAAAAAAACCTAAACAAAATAAAATTACACTATATATATACAGGGTGCGGCAGCATAACTTCCTTTTTTCTATTGGTTTGTAATACAAAAAAAGGAAGTTATGCTGCTGCACCCTGTGTATATATATATATATATATATATATATATATATATATATATATATAAAGTTATTATTGCTAATTGTAAACAATTGTTTCACTACTACGTGCAATTAATTTTTACCTTGTGTAATCAGGCACTTTTCAGACACTTGACCATTGTAAAATCACTGAATTATTTTTTCTATTAACAATAATAACTTTATTAAGTCAATGCAATAGGAAAGTAAAAGAAGTTATATATATATATTTTACGCTGTCCATTATTTTTCCATTGCACTGACTTTATGAAGTTAATATATTACTATTGTAAATACGTTTATTCACCACTAAGTGCAATAATTTTACCTTGTGTGATGAGGCACCTTTCGGTCACTTGACCATTGTCAAATCACTGATTAATTTTTCTCAAGGAGAAAATATCAAGATTTTAACACCTACTAAGGTAAACAACTTTACTGGAAATATCTTAACCTCAAAATAAAACTCCAGAATTGCATCAACAAAATAAATTTTAATAAAAAATGCATAACACTTAATATCACACCAAAATACGCTAAATTACACTTAAGAAATAAACAAAATACAATTATCAATCAAGCAACAAAAATAGGAGACAAATTAATCAGGGATTCGACAATAGTCAAGTGACCGAAAGGTGCCTCATTACACAAGGTAAAATTATTGCACTTAGTGGTGGATAAAAGTATTTACAATAGTAATATATTAACTTTATATATATATATATATATATATATATATATATATATATATATATATATACATACACACACACACACACACACACAGTAGTCTTGAAATAGAAACACATAAAAGCACTTAACCAATGATATATTTCAACCACACAGTGGTCGAAATAAATATATTTATTTTATTTCATTCTCTCATATTTCTTTTGGTGTTTTCTCTTTGATTGACAAAGACCACTGTGTGGTTGAAATATATCATTGGTTAAGTGCTTTTATGTGTTTCTATTTCAAGACTACAGAGTGGACTCTTACCAAGGTAAGTCTGTCAGTCTCCTAGTCCAAAAAATCTAAATAATCTTTACCAACAAAAACTAACCTAAATATATATACACACAGTAATACCTCAATATACACTTCTCCGTCTGACGCAATTCCCAAGTTACACGGTTTTAATTCATACTGTCAGAGTTACGCAGAAATTGGCCTGTTCTGGATGAAAATACCTAAGACTTTTACAGTGCATGAAGAGATTCCAGGTTTTAAGGCCGCTAAGACAGATTGACAATAAAGGTTGGCGCAAATACAGTTGGTGACTGCAAGTTGCAATCTCCCATAGTTTATCGCTCAGAAAATCCAAGGGCATTAAAAAATATTTCTAAAGCTAGCTTGCCCGTGATTAGGGAATAGAATCGGATGGTTTAGGTAACAGCTTCCCTTTTTGAGGACTCGTTTGGTCATCATGTCATACCTCAAGTCAAACGTTATTGTCGATCTAAAGTTATTTTTATTAATTGACAATGCACCTAGCCATCCTCCTACTTAACTAATTTTGATACACTCGTGAAAGTGATACTTTTGTCACCAAACACAACTAGTTTGCTTCAACTGATGAATCAGGGAGTCATCAAAACATTTAAAGCTTATTACACAAGATCATTTGCGCATCTACATGAAGCTATGAGAAAATGAGCTCTCTGTTGAAGATTGTTGGAAACAATTCAACGTTTTAGATGCTTTGAGAATCATTGGGCAATCTTCGAATGAAATTTCACAAAAAACTTTGAAAGGTGCGTCTATTTTTTTTGCGACCTAAACTTAAGCAGAAACTATATGCTGTATATATATATATATATATATAGGAATTTTTTGGACTTGATAGGAGACTGACAGACTTACCTAAAGGCAATAGTTAAGCTCTACTAGAACTAACCTATATATATATATATATATATATATATATATATATTTTAGGTTAGTTTTGGTTGGTAAACATTTTTTGGACTAGGAGACTGACTTACCTCGGTATGAGTTCACTCTGTAGTCTTGAGATAGAAACACATATAAGCACTTAACCAATGATATATTTCAACCACACAGTGGTCTTTGTCAATCAAAGAGAAAAGACAAAAAGAAATATGAGAGCTCATATATATATATATATATATATATATATATATATATATATATATATTAAATATGGTGATATGTTTTCTTGTAATATAGTTAATAAATTACAAATATTTCAAAAACAAGAATACTTTTAATGAATATATTTCATTTTTTGTACTCTTGTTCAGAAATGGCTGATATCTGTATGCTTGTTTTTCCTTGATATCAACGTTGGCGAATCTGACTTCTTTCATACACCTTTTTATTCATAGAAGTAAAATGAAAGGATACAAAACCAGGCCATGTAACTGAAATACATGTGATAACAGAACCATGCCATTTTTTGCCAAAATGTTATACGCTTGTCTATCACAAATCGGGGTTTTTTAACAACATTGTGTAACTTCTTAAAACTTCCAAATAAAAAGATCGACCAACGCTCTGACCTGGTGGAACAAACTGAATGAACATAAAAAAAGCCTCGATATTTGATTTGACAATATCTTTTTGGACAAGGTGACTATGACGTCTTATATTGGCCTGATTGTAGCTTTGTTTCTGGGCCAAATCACCATGTCTCATCTTTAGTAATAACCTTCGACAGGAAATCTGAATCCGTCTGAAGTTCTTTTAAGGCAAGGCATGTTTTAACTTTATGTATTTTTTTTATTGAGTCAGAACTCAAGGTACTGAGTTGGCAGAGACTTATTTTGTTCCCAGATCTTTAGTTAAAATTTGATAAACCAAGCTCCGGAATTTGGTTTGTCGATCGGTGTCCTGAGAGCAAATGTTTAAAAATTATCTGAACATTCTCCTCTGATTGGGCAATGAGGTTAGTCATTATTCGACTTGTCACCATTAAGAAATCAAACAAACTCACTATTATACCTAGAGTTTTATTTCAGTATCACCTCTGTAGATTGTTGTCAACATTTAAACAGTTTTAGCAGCATTTTCACCTAACAGACAGCAAGATTTTCCAGCCACATGTTGACTCAAATTGGTCATAGAAAACGAAAAGAGTTTGAAACAGAATTTTTTAAACTGTTGGAAGTATATGCAGCTTAAAAGAGACTCAAATTGAGACTAAATCTGTGTTTTTATGCTATAGTAAAGTAGGCTGTTTATTATTTTAATATTTTTCCATAATTATCAATTCTCAAGGAACTTCAATGCTTATTTAGTTATACCTGAAGGTACCAACTCAAAAACTGTTTATTTTACCAGAAAGCGAAATGTTAAGATTTTTCAAAATTAATGATACATTAAAACTGCTAACATTTTAATTCTACTTAATCCTCTTTAAACAGGATACATCAGACACAAATAAAATTAATAAAAGCATGTATTTTATCCAACGGTGAATGGCACCTTTTGAATAAATATAGGCTATTACAGTCTGTTCACTAGAGGAAATACTGACTCAGAGAATTCAATTTACAAGTAGTCTAAATATTATTTTCTATTGTTCTTATTACCCTATACCTAAATTCCAGTTAAAAACATATTTTTCATGTCATTTTTAATTTTGTTGTAAATTTTTATTTTTTTCATACCTAGGGAGGCCTATATATATATATATATATATAAAGCTTTTTCTCTCTTTTTTGATTGATGATCATTTTTTATCAAAATATTTCAATAGTGTGATAAGTTTTTTTATGTGTCTATTTATTTATTTCCAAGAAATTGCAGTTTTGAACTATTGCCATTAGGTAAGTCTGTCAGTCTCCTATCTAGTCCAAAAATTCCTAAATATGCTTTAAGCTCTACTAGAACTAACCTACATATATGTATATATATATATATATATATATATATATATATATATATATATATATATATATATGAAATGTTACTATCTGGAGTACATCCGTTCATTCTGCAGTCCATAAATTCGCAGTTCCGACGTTTCGCTAGAATCTCATCCAGCATTGACGAGGTGAACCCAACAACAGTAGAAGAGCCCAGTAGGCTGGATAACATTTCATCATATTTTTCCATCCGTGAAGGAATACGTATCAGCATATATATATATATATATATATATATATATATAGGTTAAATATTTTTAGGTTAGTTCTAGTAGAGCTTAAAGCTTATTTAGGAATTTTTTGGACTTGATAGGAGACTGACAGACTTACCTAAAGGCAATAGTCCAAAACTGCAATCTCTTGGAAATAAGCACATATAAAAAACACATATAAAACACTTAATACACTATTATTTGAAATATTTCGATCAACATGATCTTCTTCAGTCAAGAAAGAGAAAACAAAACAAAAGCATATATATATATATATATATATATGTAAAGAACTAAGTCAAAATACAAATACAAGAATTATAATTGAAATTACAATTTATTCAATTATAATTCTTGTATTTGTATTTTGTCTTAGTTCTTTATTAATACACAAGAATACATATTGCGATATGTATTATATATATATATATATATATATTAAGTCCCGATTTTAATTTCTTTTCCTAATAAATTGATGTTTACTTTTTCATGGTTTTCACTTTCAACAGTTTTAAAATTTATTTTAGCAAATTTTAATGTTAATATCTTCTAAAAATAGTTTACGGTTTATGAACTTTGGAACCCTCCGTCTTTTGATCTATTTGAAAGGCAACACATTTGTTTGAATTTAGCCAATTTTAGGGACCAAAATTCCTAAAAAAAGGCTTGGGAATCATACCATCACATTTTTGCAGTAATTTATTTCCCATACTTAGCACAAGATATTGGAATTTAACACTTTTATATCATTAAAAGCGGAGTGGTTTGAATCTCCGTCCAGCATTTACAACTTTTCAAGACCCACTGCACCTTCTATCTCTCCATACTCCCTATGCTCACCTGTTGTCCAATCAACATACTGTTAAAAAGTGACGTAATATGGTTCGATTCCTCCCTTAAAACCGGACGATCCTCAACGTCAACAGTTTCCAGTGGTTGGTAGCTTCTTCATTTTAGTACAAAATTTTATATTTGGTCATAACTTTTAAAATTTTGGATTTAGGCAATTTCCTTATTCTTGATGTTCTTCATAATTTTTATTTCTGCACACTTTCAAATGTCAATGAACTTTGACTAATCTTCTATTTTTCTTTTGTTTCTTTCTCCTTCAAATCAATAAAAAAAACTTCCCCCTTTAAAACTGGCTTTGCTTTATAAATTTTTTTTTGAAATAGCTGCTTATGGGACTGTATTTATATTTATTATCGAACATTTAAATTTTATACTTTTTAAATTTAAAATTCCTATTGTAAAACTTAAATTCTCAATTTAAGTTCATTACAACACACCAAAGAAGCTAGAAAATGTACTACCAGCTTAAGCTGAAGTTTCTTTAAAAGAACTTCAAGAGGTACATTCCAATTCCTGAATAAATAGTGAAAAGAAATGACAAAGTAAGAGCATAGTAGAAAATCCAATATACTTTTGCCAAATTTGCCAACTCAAATATTTTAATGTTTTTTTTTAATTCCAACATAGTTTTACTGTATAAAGCCATAGTCTGTTGTGTCCTTATTTATAAACAAATAATTTACAAACTGGACTGACCTTCATAAATTAGTTAGCTTAGTTTGTAAAAGTGGTACTACATGAAAATGTTTACATATTAATTTATGTTAAATGGTATAGTGTGAACAAGTATCTCAAGTTGAGAATTGAAAAAATATTGATTTGTTGTATAATATAGGTGCTATATTCATGATTGAATCGAATACTTTTTATTATGCTACCGTGAGCAATAGAAACTCTATTTCATAGGGCCGTTCATATTGATCAAAGCAAGAAACTGTACAGTATATAATAATTCTGTACTAATTGAAATTCTATCAGAAAGGGTCAAGAAGTTCCTGGCTTGTTCAAAATAAAATTTAATATAATTTAGAATATTCTACATTTACCTTCAAAGTATTGTTCCGCATTTACACACTTGTTTCATCACTTCTATAGCGGTCAAAAAACAGTATTTTTTGATACTTTCCAAAAATCTATCTAAAAAGATGGATTTCCAAAGAAAGATATTTGTAGGAAGTTGATTAGTTTGGTTTATTACATTTTCTATCTTTCTGCATTAGGAAAATATATCTTCAATTTAATTTTTGTCATGAAAACCCATAGAAATTGGCTAATCCTAAGTTGAGAGAGTAAGAGAGTTGTCCCAGAGAACATTATTGCCTAGCAAGGTGATGTTTCACTGTCAGGGGCTTATGGGCATTGTCATGCCACAAAAAATAATTATTTCCTATCTTTTTTCCATCTGATTGAATCTCTTATAGTCAGATATGTAAAGAGCTCCACATACATTTTTTTAATTGACAGTTTGGCCTCCAGGAATAAAAGTTGATGAATCATAGCACCTAAATAATGTCAATGCTTAGTATTGGCATTTATTTCTTTGGAATTTGTCTCTTAATTACAGAGTCTATAGTAGTATTAGTCCTCTATAGTAACACTGAAGGTATGGACAAGTATTACACTGTATATGGAATACCATTTAGAAAATAAACTACTTTATTCATTTTTATTCTAAAAATTCTGCTTATATCCTCTCAAGAAACCTTATTATAAATGGTTACACCGGAGCTCACAAATTTAGAATTGAAAACTCTATTATGCTCCCAAAATATTCTTCTGCTCGTTCTTTATAGTGGTTTGGATCTTTCTTCATGTCTTCCAACTTCACACAGCTACTTATGCAACTTATTCTTGTCAGATTTAGTTTTTACTTACAAATAATCTTTCATGGAGTTTTTCATGCTTTTGCAAGTATTTCATGATTTCATAAATATCAGCCGATAAAATTTAACTCTCACAAAATTATGACAGAGACTTTTTCCATTTTTTTTCCTTAATTACATTTGCAGATTAGCCTTCCTTTTCCTCAAAGACTTCTTAAAACATTTTCTACCTAAGCTTCCGGAACCAGCACAACTTCTGTTCCTTTATCCAATTATATTCTGAGAACAGTCAATACAGACTAATTTTATAAAGTCTTCAATTTCATAAATGATATACAATGTGAGGAGCACAGTAGTAAAACAAAGTAGAATAAAAATATTGGAATCTTAGGTAACTTGTATTATCAGTTATTTTTGTGGTATTGGAGTTGTTTCCAATATTTTTATTGTTTGTAAATGATAAATAAAATTGTTGACTGAGGTAGAAATAAAACCTCTTAGTCCAGCTAGCTACTACTATTGGCATCATTTCGCAAAAATACACTTCTTACTGATGTTTTTCAGCAGGCATGTTTTGTACTAGATCAGTGCATTGTTCCATGTCGTGAGTCATGGACGAGACTCGCACACAAAAACTCCCAGCTAGTTACTACTATTGCTATCACTTGGTAAAAATACACTTCCTACTGATGTTTTTCAGCAGGCATGTTTTGTACTAGATCAGTGCATTGTTCCATGTCGTGAGTCATGGACGAGACTCGCACACAAAAACTCCCAGCTAGTTACTACTATTGCTATCACTTGGTAAACATACACTTCCTACTGATGTTTTTCAGCAGGCATGTTTTGTACTAGATCAGTGCATTGTTCCATGTCGTGAGTCATGGACGAGACTCGCACACAAAAACTCCCAGCTAGTTACTACTATTGCTATCACTTGGTAAAAATACACTTCCTACCGATGTTTTTCAGCAGGCATGTTTTGCACTAAATCAGTGGATTGTACATTGCTGTGCGTCATGGACGAGACGCACAAACAAAAACTCCCAGCTAGTTAGTTTTCATGATGTGTTCAAAAATTTTAGTGTACTACTCCAATCAATAACTTTTCCGTTTTAATGACCTTCCCAGGATAAAAAAATTAAAATCACAAATCACTAATTAAATATAATAATGCCCATTTTTTCATTTGTTTATTCCATCTTTGCGTGAGCTACTAGTTTGTTACCTTGAGGTGTACGCACAACACTCTCAAAAAACAATTTAAACCCAACAACAAAACCAACGACATCTACAACACCAGTGGAGTTTACAAACTAACTTGCAGTTCATGCCCCAGTTTTTACATAGGCCAGACAGGGAGGTCATTCTACACACGTTACCAAGAACATATAAAAGCACTAAAAAACAATAATTACCAATCAAACTTCGCCGATCATCTCAACTCCACAAAACATGACTACATAGACATAACATCTAACCTATAAATTCTTCATAAACAACACAGAAATAACCAACGCTACTCAACCGAACAATACGAAATATATAGACATTTCAAACTACACCCTACACACATACTCAATACACAATTACATTACAATTCATACGCACTTTTTGACATCATAACTCCTAATACACACAAAATACACCCACACCACCAAAATATCCCACCCCCACCCTAACCTACGTAAAACTTGAGATCAGTTACTGTCTGAGTTGATAAGGGACACATCTCCCGAAACGGCCGTCCTCAACAAACAAAGTAAGTGCTACTATAGGCAAGTTTAAAATATTAAAAGTATAAATAATAATGATAAAAACTTTAGAACTTCTAAAGTCAAAATTTTTACGAGAAAGGAATTGTGGATAGGAGTTGAGCAGCAGTAGCTTAAATTGCATTTTATCTGACTTTATTCATAAAATGAAGTGATTGTTATTTGTTGGAAGTAATTAACTGAACTTTAACTGTTTGTTATTTTATCTATTTTTAGAATTTTGAGGTCACTTTAGTTTTCACATTAAAAATGGTTTCTTTACAGACCAAAGCTTTATAATTTTTCTGCAATTTAAAAATTAAGTGTAAGGGAAACAGTTTATTCCAATATTACACAATAATATTACACATATTAATAATATTACACAATATTACAAAATAGTATATTATTTCAATAACACTATATTATTATTTTAATGTTTTTGAAATAACATATAAGTTTAATACTAGTAGAAAGGTAGGTATCATTGTCTACATTATTTTTTTTTAATTGTGGAATGAAACAGCATATTGTGTAATATTTTATTTAAATAAACTTCATAAAGATTTTTATAATTTATTATTATTTCTTAAAAACCATATCTTACTCAGAAATGTTTTCCTTTTGTTTCAGGTTTTTGTAGTCTGAAGCCCAGTGCTTGCAGACAGCAGGTCAGTGTTAGTTTAAGCCCGTGTCCGCTATAAAAATTTTACTCGATACACAAATAATTTCGCGTTTCGCTGTCGCGCTGGAATTTACATACATGTTAGCAAGTAGTGCTCATGTCAGCTAGCTAGTGTATCTATCACTATCTTTGTTTTTCATTCCTTTTTTAAAGATGGCTTCATCTTAAATAATTTGAACACTTCAGAGAGCAGGGTGGTTTTATCACAGGCCTCATTTGGCCTATATGTACTTTCTCTTTCAGGTACCTTTATGATTTCAGGTATTTTTTTTTAATTTTCAGGTATTTTTTTTTAAATTTCAGACCCGGAGAAGCCCACCCCTCAGTAAATATTTAGTTAGTTTTAAGTTACCACTCCTGTCTCTGATTCCTAGTAACGCAAAGATGTGATAGAGTTCCCTGAAATGTAATGGAATAGAATTTCAGATCCGTTCGCCGCTGACACACAGTAACTATAAACGGTATCGGTTCCTTTATCCCATTATCCCTCCTTTTTCTATTTCATTACATTTCTCTAATTTATTTAAAATTGATTTGAAATTGTTTCTCATCTTAATTTTAAACTAAAGTTGAATACCGTCTGATTTTTCATAACCAATTCTATAATACAAATAAAATAATAAAATTATTTGTGTAAAATTTTAAAAATACTAGCTTTCAAGAAATTAATGTTTTAATTGCGTTAAAAAAAATAATGAACAAAACTTTCCAACATATACTATTTCTAAATCAATTAAATTTATTATGTTTTTATAATTTTAAGCAAATATTGAAATAATTAAACATTTTAATTCAAAGTTACATAAGTTTATAATTTTAACCAACACATCTTTGTATACACTGCTATACTTGTCATTATATGATGACTTAAAGTTGTGTGTCCAATGCTAAAAGTAAATTGTGTAATACACTGTGCAATGTTCAGTAGAAATATATAGAAGATAATTGGTTAAAACATTTTGCAATTCTGGGTTATTTTTTGGGAATACTTTAGGTCCAGACTGAACATGAAGACTAACTGGACAGACTGGGTCATGACTTTAACACTCTGGTAAAAACGTGGTATTCAGGGTAAAGAAGGAGAGCAATAATAAATCTAGGTATATATTGCTCTTGTTCTATGGTGTGGGAGGTTTTTATGTTTGTAGGATTTGTAGATTTTTTTGTCTGTAGGTTATAATTTCTTGAGATTTTCGCCTTTGGTTAAAAGCAAGCCTGAATATTGCTCTTGTTGTACAGTATAGCATGGCAGTGTTGGGATGCTTTTATATTTGTCGTGTAGGGTGTCTCAGTTTTTGTCCATTTTTAAGTGATCTGTTAGGTTTAGTTTAGTAGGTCAGGGATTGTTTTACCTATTGTATTCTATATACCTTCTACAAGAACAAGTTCTAGCATTTATGTTTTATACTTAAATTCTTTCAGTATTTGACTCTGATGAGTCATTCTTATATTAAAAGAAATAACATAAAAAAATAAAAATTATTAAATAATTTTAAAAAAAACATCATTTAAAAAAATAATATATACTTATAAACAACTTATATTAAAAGTGAGAGTAAAATAATTAAAATAATCTATTGAGCTAATAACATGAAGTAGAAAAACAAAGAAAAATCATGCAGAGAGAACAAATTTACACATTAGACATAACAGTAATTTATTTCTTTACTTTAAAAAAAATGTTAACTATAAATGTTTAATTATAAATATTTATTTTGTTTCAATTTATAATATTCATTTATATCTTAAAAATATCTTACTGACCCAAAGTTAAATGAAATCAATGTATACATTTTTCCATGATATGGCTTTTTCTAAAATTTTTATCACTTTTTTAAAAACAGTTTATTAAAATAAAAATTTATTAAATTTGAATAAAAATGAAAAATGAAGAAGAAAATATTTAATTCAATATAAAATAAAAATAATTAATTTTAAGAATCAAATAAGTTAATAGACAAAATTGAAATAGTGTTTATTAAAAGTATTACACTTTTCAGTAGAATTAGGTAATGAAAAATACGAAGACAAGGAATCAACTTTTGTAAAAAGATCTAAATGTACAGATGTAAGTAAGTCCCTACATAGTCAGCTGGCATGTGTTTAGAATATACTCTAGTTATAAGTCTTGATCACATTTCATAAACAACAATCTAAATAGATTTTTGTAAAATAGTTTATAGTACTAAGAAAAATAATCTTTCAAGTGTAACAGACACACAAAAAATATAATATTCTTTGAGAAAATGAAGTTCTAATTTCCTATTTAATAAATAAAACTAAAAGAATTTTAAATCTATCCTAGAATAAAAAAATATATTGATACTATAGAAATAAATATATTATGTAATTAAACATGCATACATAAAATATGTGTATCAGAACATATTCTAGTATACACTATATCAAGAATCGTTTCTAAAAAAAATTAGTAACTTTTGTTATAGATGGTTTGATTTAGATCTTGTCAAACAAACAATATAAAATGTATGATATTGCATGAGGTAGTACTAAGGAAAGAAGACAGTTGGTTCTGCTTCATATTTCAATATTATAAGACTAGAATACAAATAAAACAAAAAACAAAAATTTATCCCGTAAGTAGTTTTAGGAAAAGAAAATTATAGGTTTTGCCTCAGTATTAATTAGCACAACACTATTTAATGTGTACAAAACTAGATTATTACATTAGGACGAATTAGAGAGGGAAAATATTATGTTAATAATCATAATTCACTAGAATAAATAGTGTACATTAGGAAAAGTTATTGGAATAGCAAGCATATTCAATCTCAAAACATCTAGTGCATTAGCAATCTGGACCAATGGAGCACCAAGTCTACTCAGCTTGGGATCATCTAGTGCAGCAGCATTCTGGACTAACGGAGCATCAAGTATACTCAGCTTGGGATCATCTACTGCAGCAGCATTGTGGACCAGCGGAGCATCAGGTCTACTCAGCTTGGGATCATCTAGTGCAGCAGCATTCTGGACTAACAGAGCATCAAGTATACTCAGCTTGGGATCATCTAGTGCAGCAGCATTGTGAACCAGCGGAGCATCAGGTCTACTCAGCTTGGGATCATCTAGTGCAGCAGCATTCTGGCCCAGTGGAGCATCAAGTCTACTCAGCTTGGGATCATCTAGTGCAGCATCATTCTGGACCAGCGGAGCATCAAGTCTACTCAGCTTGGGATCATCTAGTGTAGCAGCATTCTGGACCAGTGGGACATCAAGTCTACTCAGCTTGGGATCATCTGGTGCAGGAGCATTGTGGACCAGCGGAGCATCAGGTCTACTCAGCTTGGGATCATCTAGTGCAGCAGAATTCTGGACCAGCGGAGCATCAAGTCTACTCAGCTTGGGATCATGTAGTGCAGCACCATTTTGGACCAGCGGAGCAACAAGTCTACTCAGCTTGGGAGCATCTAGTGTAGCAGCAATCTGGACAAGCGGAGCATCAAGTCTGCTCAGCTTGGGATCATCTAGTGCAGTAGCATTCTGGAACAACGGAGCATCAGGTCTACTCAGCTTGGGAACATCTAGTGCAGCAACATTCTGGACCATCACAGCACAAGTCTACTCAGCTTGGAAACATCTAGTGAGCAGCATTCTGGAACAACGGAGCATCAAGTCTACTCAGCTTGGGATCATCTAGTGCAGCAGCATTTTGGACCAGCGGAGCAACAAGTCTACTCAGCTTGGGAGCATCTAGTGTAGCAGCAATCTGGACAAGCGGAGCATCAAGTCTACTCAGCTTGGGATCATCTAGTGCAGCAGCATTCTGGAACAACGGAGCATCAGGTCTACTCAACTTGGGAACATCTAGTGCAGCAGCATTCTGGACAATCACAGCACATGTCTACTCAGTTTGGGAACATCTAGTGCAGCAGCATTCTGGTTTGATTAAGTGTGTGAAGTGTATTCAACCTGAGATCATATTTCCAAGTTTGATAAACGATTTTTGTACCATATTGTTACATAAACAATAATATATTAATTACACAAATATTTAAGGTATTCTAGAGACTTCTGGGTGTAATGTAGCATCAAGTGTACTAAACCTGGGATCATCTAGTGCAACAGTATTGTGGATGGAAAAGTGTTAAGACTATTCAACCTTAGAACATTCAATGGATCAGTGTTATGAATTGTTAAAGGATTTGTTTTAAGGCTAATATGTCAGAGACTATATAAATGGGCATTGGACTTCTTAGGCCCTATATTTTGATGCTTTTAGTTTTAAACATTTGCAAAAAAAGAATATCACATTTAAATTGAAAATACATAGTGGATTCTGTATTAGATCAATGTAATCATACTACCCTATGAAATGTCAAGATGGCAGTTGAATCATTTGTCTCTTTGGATCTGATGAGGTTAAAGAAGGTGACACAGATAGTTGTTAGAACATCTGTCACTCGTAGTTTGCCTCCCTTGTAGTGTATGCTACATGTTGAGGGGGATGCTGTTTGTCATTGTAGATCTTTATCTACAAGCAAATAGATCTTTGCTGAAAACTGCCTTCTTTGATTTTATCTTTCCAAATTTGATAAATGATTTGTTCACCATTTTGTTACATGAACAATAACATATTAAATACACAAATATTTAAGGTATTCCAGAGACTTTTGATGTAGCACCAAGTGTACTAAACCTGGGACCATCTATTGCAACAGTATTCTGGATAAAAAAGTGTTAAGACTATTCAACCTTGGAACATTTAATGGATCAGTGTTATGACTTTTGAATAAATATTCTCAAGATAACATTACAAAACATTAATGTGTGACATATTATTACAGCACATAGTTTTTATGTGAAAAAGTAGATAGTGCATCATGATTCATTAGCAATATATTACAGATATCTTCAAAACTAATAATACTGTATTGCATTAGGTTGGGTCAAGGAAATAAAATAATGGGTTCCTTCCCAGGATTTACTCTTATAACGTTGGAGTGTATTTACAAAAGTAAGATTATTGTATTAGGTAGTATCATGGAAAGAAAGTGGGCTCTGTATTAAATTTCACTATTATAATTTTAGAGTATGTTTGTAGAAATAAAATTAATATATTAGCTAGTGTCAAGAAAAAAAATAGTGGAACTTGCAGTGTTTGTGTTGTACATTTTGAAGCTTTTATTTAATAAATGCTTATTGATATCACTTGGTAAAAACACTACTTACTGACATTTTTGAGCAATCACGTTTTGTACTAGATCAGTGCATTATTCGATGATGTAGGTCACGGACAAGATATCATGATTAACTACTATGATGTTTGAGTATATTTACAAAAGTAATACTATTGCATAAGTAGTGTCAGTGAAACAAAAAAGTGGGCCCTACTTCAGAATTCACTCCTATAATGTTGGAGTATGTTTAGAAAAGTAATATTATTGTATTAGGTAGTGTTAGGGAAACAAAGAAGTGGGTTCTGCATCAGGATTCACTCCTATAATGTTAGAGTATGTTTAGCAAAGTAATATTATTGTATTAGGTAGTGTCAGGGAAACAAAGAAGTGGGTTCTGCATCAGGATTCACTCCTATAATGTTGGAGTATGTTTAGAAAAGTAATATTATTGTATTAGGTAGTGTCAGGGAAACAAAGAAGTGGGTTCTGCATCAGGATTCACTCCTATAATGTTGGAGTATGTTTAGAAAAGTAATATTATTGTATTAGGTAGTGTCAGGGAAACAAAGAAGTGGGTTCTGCATCAGGATTCACTCCTATAATGTTGGAGTATGTTTAGAAAAGTAATATTATTGTATTAGGTAGTGTCAGGGAAACAAAGAAGTGGGTTCTGCATCAGGATTCACTCCTATAATGTTTGAGTATGTTTAGAAAAGTAATATTATTGTATTAGGTAGTGTCAGGGAAACAAAGAAGTGGGTTCTGCATCAGGATTCACTCCTATAATGTTGGAGTATGTTTAGAAAAGTAATATTATTGTATTAGGTAGTGTCAGGGAAACAAAGAAGTGGGTTCTGCATCAGGATTCACTCCTATAATGTTTGAATATGTTTAGAAAAGTAATATTATTGTATTAGGTAGTGTCAGGGAAACAAAGAAGTGGGTTTTGCATCAGGATTCAGTACTATAATGTTAGACTATGTTTAGAAAAGTAATATTATTGTATTAGATAGTGTCAGGGAACAAAATAATGTGTTTTCTACCAGGAGTTAATATTATAATATAAAGTGCATTCAAAAAATAAGAATAATGCTAGGCAATTAAAGTATTTGGTTCAGGCTAAGGATCTTTTCTACCTAGTCTCTTTTTGTATGATTTTTTTGTACCGGTACACTTAAAATGCTTACAAATAAAATACATCACTAATCACATATTTCAAAGAATCAGTAAAGATAGAAATTACAAATAAAAATACAATGCAGATACTGTTTAAATTACAATTACACCTGAAGGAAATTTTTTAACCATATAAATCTACACAAATCAAAAAATACTTTTCAAAATATCATATTATTTCAGGTTGTAAGTACAAAATGTAAAATATTTATTATAAACTATAAAACTAAACTTTTTATTTGATAAAACTTTGATTACAATGTCATATCTAATGTACTAGACTAAAGATATTCATTGTTATATGTTTATTTTTCAGTTTTTAAGAAAATGTATAGTATACCATTAAAGAATTTAAATTCAGGACCTTCTAAAAATAAATTTTACTAATTAATAATCAACTTTTGACAAATATCATATAGTATAATTTTTCATTGACAATATTTTTTTAAATCATGTTAAAATACTTTTAAAATCTATTGGGTTTGTTGTATTTGAAATGGATCAAGATAGTTTTTAAGCTTTATTTTCTTAACTTGTACTTTCTCTTTCAGTCCACCTACTCTTAGAGCTCAGAGAAGGGTGGGTATAATCTTCTCTGAGCTATCATCGCACACACACTAGAATAAGCAGAAGTTACTTCTGTGACGTCTAGCACCATTAACATATACACACACTTGACAAATAGCCAAGTGTTACACTTTACACTATCAAGATGCTGCAGAGAAATACCTCCATTAGTAGAGGTCACAAATGAGGTAAGCTCTATAGACTTTGGGGGGTTGAATTTAGATACCGCGGTCCCTTTGTCATTATATGACATTATGTTAGGATTGTTAGGATGTCTTATTTTAGGATTTTGTGTGTAGGATGTCTTGTGTTGTTATGCATCTGTTTCAGGTTTTTAGGTCTTTCATAAGTCAACAGGAAACATGAATGTTTTCTTCAAAATCTTCAATAATAGAAGAGTTTTGACAGATTCAGCATTTTCTACATCATCGAATGGGCTCTTTTAGTTCTAAGCAATTTTAGTTTTAAATTTTTCTCTTATTATGAAACAGGAAAATTTTTTAGTTGGTTTTTATGACATCAAAAGAAGAAAAGAAGATCTGATTCTCATTATGAAACAATAAATTTGTTTTGGTTGATTTTTATGACATCAAAAGAATAAAAGAAGATTTGTGTTTTGAGCAGATAGTGAAGAAATATCCTGGAGAAAATAAACTATGTGAGTAAATTATGTTACTATCTGTTGTTAACATTTATGTGTGATTCTGATAAAATACCATTATATAAGAGATTGATACAGGGTCGGTTCACTGGGGTGAAGCTATTTATATGAACACAATTTACTTCTAATAATGTCTCTGATGTAATGGTTGTGTTTATGTGTGGTGTGATGTTTGTGCGTGTGTCTGTTGAGGCATTTTTATTGACATCAGTGAAGTTAATGTTCATTTTAATTTTTCCAAAACAGTCTCAGAATTCTTGTTTGGACAGTGTCACAATTCTTTTAGAAAACAGAGTGTTACATGAAGAGACAATAGGAAAATTGGAGTTGGTGGAGCTTAGTAGATATTCAGATTTGGCAGTACCTAGAGTCAGAACTGGATACAGACCAATGAAAGAATAACAGAAGGTTAAATAGGTATGTTTATGATATTGAGTCCTTTATAATTTTTAGTTTTAAATCACCTCTGGTCTATCTGGATAAATTTTGATATTTATTGATGAATAAAATTTCTTCCAGATCTCTTCTGCTTATCATTAAAATTAAAGCTTTATAGGTCATGCTAATATTAGCTTCCCCAAACTTCTTTGATGAAGAAAAATCAAATAGAATCCCAAGTCTGTATCAATCTAAACATCTTGGAGCAATTTTTTGATATGGAATATTATTTGGGATTTGTATGCATTCATAATGAAGAAGTTAAAAATTGTTTTTGTACACATGAAATACCTATGAGACTCAGAGTTAACACAGTTAACTAGGCTACACATTGACCCTTATTACAGACTGCTTTAGCTCACATTTAACTTGCGATCCGTTGCACCATTAGGGGAGCCCTAACAAAAATAGTTAGTGTAAAGGAAATTGTTTATTCTTTTGCACTACAGTTTTGATGAGCTAGCTATGTATGGTTGACCTTATCTGACACCTTTTTTTGGTGTTAATCCCATGACTAAACGATCTGCAACGATGTGGGATGGGGGTAAAGTATTGTGCCACTATTCAGTTAGGGCTGTCCTAACAGCATGACCTTTTGTGTCACAGTTTTTAGCAGTAAGTTTGGTTTTGGGGCCAATCATAATCAATCAATTTTTGTTTCATATGTTCCTAAAAAAAAACAAAAAATGTAATTAATAATGCTATCAAATTTACATTCAGACGAAATTGATCACGAAACAGGAGATTCATTTAAACCACATGTGATTTCGCTCTACAACTTATCAAAGGAAGGTGTCGATAGGATGGAGAATGAATATTCAGTAAAAAAAAGTAACAGTGATGGCCAATGACTATATTAAACCGATTATTGAACTTGACAAAAATCAATGTTTATATGATATACAAGGAGAACAGTGAGAGTAAAATTGCTAGAAGAATATTCATTGTTAATTAGCAAAAGCAATTGCAAGTCTCCTCTTTTGAAAATAGCTTCAATTGAAAATCTGTTCATACTGTTTGAGCAGAGTATAAAAAATATAACTTGTCGAGAATGTCCTACTAGGAGTCAAAATCCAAGTATATTTGTTACCAAATTATGAAATGTTAAAAACAATTTTTTTTACTAATATAAAATATTATTTTAAAATTTATTCATAAACCCCTTGAAAATTCAAGAACTATACTACTTATATAAAGTCTAATTGTTTGAAACAGAACTTACACAGAATTTGGTTTCATTTTAGAAAATCTTGGAGGAAAGGCCCCATGTCAAATAATGAAGAACCGTTATATGAAACAGAAGGGTCATGAATATAATAGATCAATCTGTGGAGAGCATACTAGATTAAAGGTCTCAATTTGCACGACGTGTCATGAAGGAAATAAAAATGACGGCTAGTTTACTAGCCATTACTCCATTTCAATTCGCTTTGTCTAAACATTTCCTGTAAATTTATTTTAAATATTTTCTTAGTGCTAAGTTGTTCTAAAATTTGTATATTACATATTTCTTAACCATTTTCTACCTAGCAATTTAAAATTTAATGAAAATGTTTGTATAATTAATGAGTTTGTAAATGTTAGAGGCTCCTTATATGGCAACCATTTATGTTAAAATACAGGACGCAAACGATCGCGAGTTGGTAAAAGAAATTCAGTGCCTATGTGGAAAGTTCAGCAGTAAGTTGTCTCCAGATTAATGGGATAATGTTGGGAGAAAAATAAATAGCTAAGATTTATCTTGTCTCCCGAAAATAAAAAGAGATGAAATATTTTATTGAAGTAAAATAACATTGATGAAAATGCTAAATTAAGGTAATGATAAAGTGAAGGGATACTAAAGGAAACTTAACATACAAATTAATATAAAGAATGGTTTGGTTGAATAGGTTTAAGTGTAGTACCTAGCATGTGTTGTAAGTTCTAATATGTGTGATGAAGTGAAAAGGAAATTCATTTGAAGGATAACATGCTACAAATGCAGGGGAAGTATACAAATCCTTATAAATTCAACTTAAATTATCATTAAGTAGTGAAAGTCCACACTGACCGTAATGACTTCATCTCTACATTACATATTTAAAAGCTATGTACTAATGCTTCACAATTTATATTATCAAAAGGATTTAAAATTAGAGAAAACTTTTAATACAGCCAACTATATTTCTAGGGTTAAATGAAGCAATCATTTATTACAAGTCACGCCTTTATGCAGCGACCTACCTGACATTTAGGAGTGATAGAATATACCGTGTACATCTTTAGAGAGTGTTTAAAAAGAATGATATTTAATATTATTATCGGATCTCACACAAGTTATTGGAAACTTATGCATACAAGTTGGTTGTGTCTTCTCATACAACCAAAGCTATATTATATTAATTTTCCCATTCAATTTCCTGCAAAGATATCTTAACAATAGTGAATGTTTAGTATATTTGTTTACTTCAATAGATCGAGCTATCCTGTTACAATTGTATACTTTGAAAATGGGATTATACTTTGTAACTTCTTTTAATTCTTTATATATTTAATAGGAAGGGTCTATTTTAATTATCTCTAAACCAACTTCTGTCTTTAACATGTCCCATGAGGGACTAAGTTGAAAATGGTAAGTCAATGAGAGGAGCATATTTTTTTATAAAATGTTTCTACTTATGTGACACAAATATGGACATGACAAAACACTTTTTATAGTGAAAATAGGCAAACAATTCAGCATCACATGTTCAACTTGAGGCTTAAGACTAAATTTTTAATAATAAAAGATGGTTGATATATGAGTCAATAACTTTTATTTTCAAAATAACTGCTACATTTCAAAAGCTAGTTTGCCATTTTAATCAGGCCTAAAATAAAACCATACTATACAATATGAGACATGTTACAGTAAATTTCCGTATCCTATCAAATCTATAAATAGTCATAAACCTGTACATATACAAGCTGCAGTTAGTAAATAACGAGACTGATATTGTAAAAGATTTTATTATTTTTTTTATACATAATTAGTTATTATCAGCTACAATATTCACTCCTTCTCTAGCCCTACAATGCTCCATGTGAATTTTCCACCGCTCCTTCTCTAGCCCTACAACGCTCCATGTGAATTCTCCACCGCTCCTTCTCTAGCCCTACAATGCTCCATGTGAATTCTCCACCGCTCCTTCTCTAGCCCTACAACACTCTATGTGAATTCTCCACCGCTCCTTCTCTAGCCCTACAATGCTCCATGTGAATTCTCCACCGCTCCTTCTCTAGCCCTACAACACTCTATGTGAATTCTCCACTGCTCCTTCAAGCTTCTACAAACAGAATCTTTCCCTTGTAATGCAGATTTCACCTTAGGAATCAGAAGTCACGTGATTCAAGATCTGGTGAATAAGATGAATGCTCTAACACTGGGATGCTATACATGGCTAGGAACCTCTTGACAGATAACGCATAGGAAGTCCTATCAGTAGTGTCCTAAGCGAAATTTCCCTACAACACATAGAAAACACCAAGATACTCACAAACAATACACAAGCACACAAAATCATTTACTGGCACAGATACGTCAATGATATCATAACACTATACAGAGGCAACACCCAACAATGTGAAAAACTCCTCATCTACACTAATAAAATACACCCAAATCTCGGAGATTGAAACCAACCGATCCCTAAACTTCCTCGACCTAACCATAACAAAAAGCCAGACACAAAAACACAGTTTCAACATTTACAGGAAACCTATAACAACAGACACACTTATCCATAACACCTCAAACCACCCTATCCAACGCAGACACGCTGCATTCAGAATCATGTTCCATAGTCTTAAAGAAGTTCCAATGACCACAGAAAACATAAACAAGAACTAGACACAATTAAATATTTAGCATACACAAATTGATACAACACCACAAAAACAGACAAACTATGGTATAAAATACAAAAAAAACACTAAAATTAACACTACAGACAGGGAAAACAAATATATTACATTACTACACATAAACAAAACAACAAATAAAAGTATTTTGAGAATACTAAACAAGATAATGATGAACAAAATTTCAATAAATGTCAACAAAAAGTTCATTAAAAATTATGCAAGTAAAGATTATAACATCTGTAAACAATATGTGATAAACTAAGGGCAAAAATATGAAAATAATGGTTATTAGAAAAAAAATATTAAAATTAAATTAAAGATAACTGAACCTTTTATATTTGTTGATTCCATTTTCACACAAGTTACTAGTTTTCACTAAAACACTTGTAAATATTTTACAAACTTGCCTATAGTAGCAGGTACTTATATTTGTTGAGGACGGCCATTTCTTAACAATAGGACACATCTCTCAAAACAGCCATTCTCAAAAAATATAAGTAAGTGCTACTATAGGCAAGTTTGTAAAATATTTACAAGTGTTTTAGTAAACTTTTTACTAATTTGAATATCAAGAAATTTATAAGAGAAGTATTTCCATAGAAGCTACAAAAATATAAACATATTGAGTATATTAACTCAAGAATGGTAGTTAAGACAAATATATTGTAAAATATTAAATGAATATTATATATTTATGATGCAGCATAAAAATAATCTTATACCAGCTGATTTGTCTGTTTCAGGTTTGAAAGTCACAGCTCGGTGAGTCCAACTGATTTGTCCGTTTCAGGTTTGAAAGTCACAGCTGGGCGAGTCTTAGATAGTGTCTGACATATCAGCTCAACTTACATTGCCGTGACACCTTACTTATTTTCTGCATGTGCATGTTTTATTTGGGTTAGTGGGTGGACTTAATTACTTTGTCTTAGATGGAAAGATGTAGTTAATTGCATGATGTACTTGATTGCATGATCTTGGTAAATGGATGATGTAGGTAATTGCATGATGTAGTTAGTTGATATTTACCTTTTTTGTCTCTGTTCCCTGTTATAAATAAGATATTGTGATATATCCTTTATAATGGAATAGAAGTTTGTTAGCCTCCCGTTCGATATTATTGATTTCAGAAACTCTCTTTTTGTGTTTAATTATGCAACATGGTTATGTCCTCCACTTAACCATACATACTCTACACAAAAATAACTAACAAACTTCTGTTTCATTATATATTTCAGTAAACACTAAACATTAAAATATGAAATTGTTCATGTTAAGAACAGAGGGCCCTCTTTTATGGTGTTGTATGTTAGATTTTGTATGCTAGATTTGATTTAATATACATATATTAAGAGGTTTGTATTTTTGTTTCAGTTTTAATATTTTAAGTAATATGTATCATATATCATAACAAATATTGTTATGACAACAATATATAACACATATTGTTATATTAATAGGAGGAGGTAATTAACAAATATTGTTAAAATCTATTTTTTCTGAATTCTTTGGAAACATGCTGAGAAGATGAAAAACAAACGACTTTCACCAGGAACAAAATAATGGTAAGTAAATCAATGCACATTTATTCCTGCTGCTTTGTTTTTAGAAGAAATACTTATAAAGTTTGTTTCAGTAGGATCTAGGCACTTCATCTGAACAGTACCTTAGTGTGACATCAGTGCTTCTCTACAAAAGGCGGAGGGCCAGATAATGAGAGGTATGTACAAAGATAGCCAAGAAATATTATCACCACCTACATATTTAAATGTAGCAATTACACTTGTGATGTTTAAGAATCGTTCCATTTTCTGAAAAACAGTCAAATGGTTAAAATTAAAAATAACTTTTGAAACTACCATCCTTATGCCATAATTCTTTTTTATTTATTTCATTTTAAGATGTCCAGGCTTTTTTTTATCATGATCACCTATGAAGAGTAAGAAAGGATTGTGAATAATATGATTAGGGTAGGGTTATACAACTCCCTGGTATAAAACATCACCCGTCTTCTAGCTAAGGTAAATCTATTCTCTATTATAATTGTGAAAATAGTCATATTAAGAAAAGGGTTCCTATATTTCTTTGTAAGAAGGGTAAGAGAAATAAAGTGAAGTAAGGGGCAATCCCCTGATACTGGGAAAAGGAGGAAGTTATGGTTAAGCTCTAAGAGGCAGTGTCACCTCACAACTGTTGTGCTACTCATAGAAAAGCATTTTATATTTCTTACAGAGTAAAATTTAGTATCTCATTTCAAAGATGGAAACAAATATTATTTGTGTAAAAAAATCATAACATAGCTTTTTATCATGTATTTTTTTAAAACTCGTTTGTACCTCCTTACATGTATTTAAAGGTGTTTCTTCTGTTGCATAATTCTTTTCGGATTAAGCTAATAAAACAGTTTTTATCAGCAAGTGTCACATAAATATACAAGGTGCCGTACATAAAAGTAGCTCCATAAGTGAAACGTAACACAATTAAAATTATATCTGTTTATTTATGATATATCTTGGATTGTTGTAACAATTTACAAATAAAGTTGCTTGATGTAATCATCTTGAATTCACTGATTAAACTAATTTTAAAAATACTTAACTAAGTGAATACTTAATTGCTTACTTGCTGACACGTTTCAAAACATTCGTTCCTTTTACAAAGCTAACCCTCTACTGGCGGCATCGGTTGGGTGTAAAGGTTCTAACAGGACTGGATTTATGACTGTGGAAGGGGGTGAGTTGTTTTGGTTGTGTGTCATATAATAGAAAAGGCAGTTGGCTTCAAAGTGTGTGTGATCATTTAATATGTTTTTTTATCTGTTTTGCGTAGTGTTTGTATATTTAATATTTTTCTAAGGTTGTTAGTTTTTTACTTTGTTTTTATGTGTGTAGAACATTTAAATTAGTGTGTATGTTGGTGTGTGTTTGGGTGTTTTTTAGGTGTTTTGCGTAGCTGGATTTGGGGTTTGTTTTTTTTTTTGGGTAATGTGTTCTTCGAAGCGTGTATAGAATGAGCTGTTGGTTTGACCAATGTAATAGCTGGGATAATCATTACAAGTTAATTTGTAAATACCTGAGAGTTTGTATTTGTCAGTTTCTTTTTGAAAGGTTGTACGTGCTGTCTTAAAATATTTTTAGTTTTGTAGGATATTTGGTAATGGAGTTTCTTGAATGTGGAGGCTATTTTGTGTGTGTTTTTGTTGTGGTAGGTGAGTTATATGTATTTGCTGTTTTTTATGTGGTTTGTCTGCATGGCCGTTTGATGGTGTTTATGTTTAATTTTCCTGAGTATGTTGTCTATGAGTGTGTGTTGGTAGCAGTTTTGTTAAACGAATTATTTTATGGTATTAAATTCTTCGTCGTAGTCTTTCTGTAGCATTGGTATATTGATTAGGGGGTGTAACATATGATTAAATACAGCGTGTTTGTGTTGTGTGGGGTGATTAGATGTATTATGTATGACAATATCGTTAGTTGTTGGTTTTTTGTATGTTTTGAAATTATGTCTGGTGTTGTGTTTGGTAATAGTAAGGTCTAGAAAGTTTATTTTATTGTTTTATTCTAATTCTAGGGTAAATGTGAGGTTTTGGTGTATGGTATTAATCAATATATCAATACACACAAAATAGCCTCCACATTCAAAAAACTCCAAAAATATCCTACAAAACAACAAACACACAGTTCAAATCTAACACCTTATCCCATTACACAGTAAACAATCCGCTTAACCCAAACTCTCTCCACCCTCATAAATCATATGACCAGCAACCACTAGCAGTAGTGGGTTGGCTTCTTCAATGAAACAAATGGTTTGAAATGCGCCAGCAAATAAGTTCATAAGTATTCACTCAACTATGCAATAATTACTCATAATCTTATAAGTTTACATTGTTGGATATGGTATTTCAGAACTAAATGGATATGGTATTTCATATTTTTCTCAGGTTGTTAGTTTTTTACTTTGTTTTAATGTGTGTAGAACATTTAAATTAGTGTGTATGTCGGTGTGTGTGTGTGTTGGGATTTTTTATGTGTTTTGCGTAGCTGGATTTAGGGTTTGTTTGTTTTTTTGGGGTAATGTGTTCTTCGAAGCGTGTATAGAATGACCTGCCGGTTTGTCCAATGTAATAGTTGGGACAATCGTTACAAGTTAATTTGTAAATACCTGAGAGTTTTTATTTGTCAGTTTCTTTTGTTAAAAAGAAACTCTCAGGTATTTACAAATTAACTTGTAACGATTGTCCCAACTATTACATTGGCCAAACCAGCAGGTCATTCTATACACGCTTCGAAGAACACATTACCCCAAAAAAACAAACAAACCCTAAATCCAGCTACGCAAAACACCTAAAAAATCCCAACACACATACACCGACATACACATTAATTTAAATGTTCTACACACATTAAAATGAAGTAAAAAACTAACAACCTGAGAAAAATATGAAATCTACAAACACTACGCAACAGATAAAGAGAACGTAGACACACACTTTGAAGCCAATAGCCTTTTCCATTATATGAGACACAACTCAAACAAACCACCCCATTTTACAGTCATAAATCCATTCCCGTTAGAGCCTTTACACCCAACTAATGCCGCCAGTAGAGGGTTGGCTTCGTAAAAGGAAAGAATGTTTTGAAACGCGTCAGCAAGTAAGCCATTACGTATTCACTTAGTTAAGTATTTTTAAAATTAATTTACAAATATCATTTAATATTTTGTTTAACAGTCTAATATTGGTATGTTATTAGATATGTTGAAAGTGATCACTGTCAACTTGTACTGATAAGATAGGGTGGCATAGCATATTCTGTAATACAAACTGGAGTTCAGTAGTTGTAATAGTGCGTATGCAGTTTGTGATCGAGATATTTTCATCTTCAATGGTGTTTGGATTGCTGGCATATATTTTACTTTTTAAATTTCCCCGTACATAATAATCAGAAGGGAACAAATCTGGTAATCACCATAACCTGAGAAGATAGTACTCTCATAGATAAAAACACATCGCACACAAGCCAATGATTCATGAGGCGTGTGACAAGTCTTGTTGGTAAAAAGAATATGTAATTCCATGTGGTGTGAGTTGATTAATAATTTGATTGAAAATCTCCATGTAGACATCGGTATAAAGATTATACAATCTTGGCTAAGTTACTTTTATGTTTGCCACCCTGAATGTTAAAGTGTATAGATAAAAATATTTTCCACCCTCACTTTTTTTAGAAGCAAAATATTTTAATTAAAGTACTTTCAAATTTATCTGTACTATTGATACTTTTGCGAAGTTAGTCTTCCTGCCATTGTGTTTAATATTATTAATTATGAAATACAGTAACCTAAATATTTTCTTTGAATATTGAATTAGTAATTATTATTCTTTAGACACAATAAAGGTTTTGTCCTTGGATTCAATCCATTTCTTTGGTTCAATTCGTCTAATATGGTTTTTGTTTTTTATTATATTTTTATTAATTATAGTAACTTTATATTTTTTATTCCATTTTCAACTTATAGCTCCTAACTCACATGTAAAGACTTGGAAATATATTAATGTATGCCCTTACTGGCACTGTCTATATTGCCCTTACTTTTGGTTGTTGTAGAAGAAGAGTTACAGCCTGAATATATTCTTCTTGATTTCTTTTACACCTCTTTTACCCAATTACACAACAGTTCTCATAACATGATCAACATCTAAGTCATCTTGGAAAGTTTTACTAAGGACATTATTATCAATTAGTACTTAACCTACATTTGTGTGATACACATCTCCCAACAACTCCTACAACAAACACAGAATGCTACATTTAGGCAAGTTTATATTTTTATGGCTAGTAAAAGCACATTACTTGGTTGTTCAAGTTCAAAGCTAAACAAAAAATCAGTTCTTTTAAATTATTATTTCAAAGACTAATGTATCCTTCGTAATTCCAGAAGTTTTTGTACTAAATGTATGTGCTGGGTTTTTAAAGTTTATACACTAAAGTAAAACAAAAGAAGCTATTAATAAAATAACATCAATGGTTTCGTTCTGAAATACCACCCAACAATGTAAACTTATAAGATTATGAGTAATTATTGCATAGCTGAGTGAATAGTTATGAACTTATTTGCTCGCACGTTTCAAACCATTTGTTTCATTAAAGAAGCCAACCCGTTACTGCCAGTGGTTGCTGGTCATATGATTTATGAGGGTGGAGAGAGTTTGGGTTAAGCGGATTGTTTACTGTGTATGGGATAAGGTGTTAGATTTGAACTGTGTGAAGGTTTAAGATATGTTGTTTTTTTGTTGTGTGATGTTTGAATATTTAAAATTTTTCTGTAGTGGTTAGTTTTTTTACTATGGTTTAATATTTTTTATTCATGTTGTTGATGAAACACAAATTAAAAAAATCCAGCTACACAACACATATACAAAACATTCAACACACATACACAAACATCCATACTAATTTAGATATTCTCCACATATTACACCATAGTAAATAAATTAACCATTACAGAAATATTAAAATTTCAAACGTTACACAACACAAAAATAGCATATCTTAATGACCAGACACACTTCAAATCTAACACCTTATTCCATTTTATGGTAAACAACCCTCCCCCTCATAAATCATAGGTCTTGCAACTTTGAGCGATCGCCAGGAGTAGCAGGTCAGCTTTGTCAATAAAAAAATAGTTTTGAAAAGCGCCAGCAAGTAAGTTCATAATTATTCACAATAGTTATTTATGATATAGTATAAAATTATAGTACAGTAAAACTTCCAACCAACAAATATTGTTCGTATCTGATCAAAAGACCATTGCAAAAGTAACGATTTCTCATGCTTTTAGGTAGGGTAAATGGGAAGAAATTTCACCACAAAATAGAAGGAGTACATAAACACACACAACCTAATCCTAATTTCATCAAACTTATACAAAACGCATTACACACATACACCAACATTGACATACACCTAAAAGTTCTATACTTTACCAATAAAAGCAGTAAACTGAACATAACAGAAAATTTTGAAATACCGTGTACAAACACCACAAAAATAAAAGAGACTAAATAGCTAGTGATAGAATACACGAATCAAAATACAATCAAACACTATATACAAATAAATAATCAACTCAGAACGACCCCACATTACAGAGCACCAAAACACCACTTATCTGAGCAGACAATTTTGTCCACGACTTACATTCAACAATGCAAGTGTATTAAAGGCATTGTATTGACTAAGTGGAAGCATGTCTGCTCACAAATATCAGTAAGTAATATTTTTATTACAGTTAAATTCCAATATGTTAATTTTTTTGACTAAAAAGAATAAATGCACCTGCCCATATTTAAGAGTGTGTATTGTTGAGAGAGATTTGATAGAGATTCTTTTGCAATGGGACTGAGGATTGAAAACGTTATCAAAAGTTAGAGTCAAATTAAGTTAGTCATTTTGTAAAATGGGAGTATCAATAAGAGGTTTTGCTGTACTACTTAGCTTAAGGGATATATAATATGTTTTGTCTGTAAGTTGTTCCAAGTGCTTGTATTGTTTCTAGAATCTGCAGCTGCAGCTTCCCTCCTCTGCTGGACCCTCCGTAAGTATTGACATTTATAAACATAATTTAGTATTTTTCCAAAATAGTAACTTTATTGCTTTTACAGCCTAAAAATTTGTTTTAAGTAAGAAAAGTATGTAACATTAAAAATACTAAACAGGATAGATGCAAATGACAATAATTTTTTTAAACTGTTCAACAACACACTTTTATTTTGAAATGATCTGAAAATGATAAAATACTATTTTTTTCTAGTAAGGAACACTGAAATATTTTGTAACTAAAACTAAAAGTGTGAGGCTGTTTTAGTTTGTATAAATTGGTTCTTAATTGAAAATCAGGTTCCAAGTTAGAAAAATTATTGGGCAAACCTAATCAATATTATTATACAAACTATAACTTGATATACAATTTTTATTTGTTACTATAATTTATAGAAAACTTTTCATTATAACAAATGAACAGATATTCTATATTAAAACAACATAATATTTACAATATTACATGAGCTCCATTTTTGTTAATAATAACAATTATTATAATAGTATAAATACATGATGTAAATTCATCGTTAACCTGTTTTTTTGTTTTAGGGGGTGTGAAGTTGGGCGCCTCCCCGTGGTGCACCCTGGGTAACGCTAAACGTTCAACCACCTGTTTTCTATCAATACATATGAAGGTAATTATACTATATTTGAAATATGTCGACTATAATATTTCAATATCTTTTCTATTTCACACACACACACACACACAATTGTTTAATAAATATTTAAATTCCTATTTTTAGATACTTACTTCCTTTTCATCAAGATCGCTGCCATCTAATAAACCACCAGCATTAGCGACCAGAACCACCAACTCCTAAATCATCACCACCAATTGCAAACCAAGTCTGTCAACCAGGTGAATCTTTTCTATTTCAAGTTTTTAAAAGTACATATAATCTTGCAAGAAACAAGATTAGTTTAATTTACAGATTCGGCTAATATAATGTAGAATATTAAAAACACTTGATCTCAACTGTAGAATATTTTCTGTATTTTAGCTCTATTTTTCCTAGAATTATTATTATGCTGTTAGCAGCAGGTTTTGAAAGGTTTTCAATAATCAGTTGATTTATTATATATTTTTTTTAAAAATAAATGATAAAAATGTAGAGTCAAAGATATTTATTTTAATATTGCAACATTTCGGGTTTCAATATTAAAAAGTGGGTTTATTTTAAACTAGGGCTGAATACTTATAAATATAACATTGCTTATAATAATTCTGGGTATTTGACTACTAATAATTGCAAAGATATTAATTTTTTATTTTTACCTTACATAAAAAGTATTTGAGAGAAAATTGCTAATAATATAAGAAGATTATACATTTAAACAGTTCCTGTATTTTGTCTAATGACATTTGTTCTCTCATTATCGCCACAGCTAGTCAACTTATTAGCACTTCAAATCTATAACTATTCTTTATATAGAATAAATATATTGTGTTGATAGTATTTTATGTATTGTAAGAATATTAATTATGTATTACCTGAATTGCACTATTCATATCATTATAATAAACTCATAGATATGAGTCTCACTTCAGCTATTGTTGGTAACTATAGTGAAAGTTTTAAATGTCTTAGTTCAAAGTTTAAACTTTACTTTCGAATATTTCTATTCAGTTTTTTTTATATAATTTAAGCTACAGATATATTTGCAAATTATTGATAGTCGTATGTTTTGCATGTTATTAATAAATTGAATTTTATTTCGTATATTTGTATTCTTGAATTTTGTAGTCCATTACGTTTGGTGAAAGTTAATTAATCACTTTAACATTAGTTTATGAGTATCTGAACTTTAAATTGTGTAAATTTGGTTGAACTTACTGAGACAGAACGTTTTCATGGTGATCTTCGTCAGTGTCTTCTGCTTGGAGTTGTTATGTTAAATGGTGACGGTTTTAAAGGGAGGTTTTCGATAGTATCAAAGAGTATGTGTACAAGAGTTTGTCAACAAAAAAGGACTACATCTTAACACACTAGAACAATATGAAAATTACAAACACACAAAGTACAAACATATTAAACAATCAAACCCAACACAAAACATACATACTCTTTGATACTATATTTAAAAAGTACTTACCTAAGTGAATACGTATTGCCCACATGTTTCAAAACATTCTTTTATGTTACAATGCTATACAAATTACACCAAACCCTCACAACAATGCTACACCACACAGAAGTCAAAGAAATAATTCAGTACACTAACGACTATACACATAAACAACTACAATTCATTAGAAACAAGCAAAATCTAAAGCTACACAACCTCACAACACAAAACAGTATCACAATCTATACCAACCGCCAATTTCACCCGCGCACCATCAACACCACAAATATCAATTTCAGTACAAATGAATTAACATTATTAAACAAAGGCCTAAAATATAACCTATACCCCAAAAAATGTCAAACAAATGTCTACACAAACAAATGTCGAACATTCTTTTGGACATTGAAACAGCAATTCAATACACAGATCCTACACACCATGAATTTATTAGACAAGACATTAAATATAAAATGCCCAACATAAACACCTTAAACAATAAACCTATCATAAGTAATGAACTTTCAACCCTTAAATCAATTATACAAAAACATGACCAACACAATCTAAACTTCTTAATAGCAGACAAAGGTAATTCCATTGTAATAATGCACTAACGAAAGACATCGACAGGAAAGTAAACAATTTCATAACTGAAATCAAAATAACCGAACTCCGATCAGACCCTAAGCCTAAATTTCAAACGGAAATTAAAAATCTTCTAGATAAATGCACCGAAATCATGAAAACAGACCAAAAGAAATATTACAAACAAATAATACCCCAAACCTCCACATTAAAGGCTTTACCTAAAATCGACAAAGAAAATACACCCATCTCCCCACTAATCAATCACACACATGTACCATCACATAAGCTAGCCAAATATGTAGATAAACTTATCAGAGACAATTTAAACTTTCACAATCACACATCCATACACAATAACATAGACCTCATTCACAAAATACAAGACATCCACATACCACACAACTCCACCTTTGGCTCATTTGACATAAAAAACCTATATACTAATGTGCCAATAGAATAAACACTCCTAATACTACACAATATGCTCACAACAAACAACACTCTACATAAACTCACACATGAAATCATCACACTCACCAAACTCATCACATCACAAAACTACTTCACATACCAACACAAATTCTACTCACAGAAAGACGGCCTCCCTATGGTTCCCCCATCTCAGGCATCCTAGCATAAATATTCCTACATCATATCGAACAACAATACATTCTACAGAACAATAATCACACACATAAAATAATTTACTATCATAGAAATGTAGATGACATTTTAATATTTTACAATGGCAACAAACGGCAAATCAAACTACTACACAATTACATTAATACCTTACACCAAAACCTCATATTTACCCTCGAATTAGGAGAAAACAATAAAATAATCTTTTTAGACCTTACCATCACCAAACACAACACTAGACACAATTTCAAAATATACAGAAAACCAACAACTACCGATACTGTCATACATAATACATCTAATCACCCGACACAACACAAACAAGCTGCATTTAATCATATGTTACACCACCTAATCAATATACATATGCTACAGAAAGACTATGACGAAGAACTCAATACCATAAAATACATCACTCAACATACACTCATAGACAACATACTCAGGAAAATTAAACATAAACACCATCAAACGGCCATGCAGACAAACCACATAAAAAACAGCAAATACATATAACTCACCTACTACAACAAAAACACACACAAAATAACCTACACATTCAAAAAACTCTATTACCAAAATGTCCTACAAAACAACAAATACTTTAAGACAGCACATACAACATTTTCAAAAAGAAACTGACAAATACATACTCTCAGGTATTTACAAATTAACTTGCAAAGATATTCCCAAATATTACATCGGCTAAACCGGCACCTCTTTTCTAGCAACAAGCCCAGATTCCAGGAACAATGAATGTTTCCTCAGTGCATGCTACTTACCAACTATACTTTAGTCATTGTTAATATATTAACAAGAAAATATTTTTATATTTTTACATTAATGAGTTTTGTATTATTTACCGATTTAAATATTAAAATAGGCCAATTTGTCTAAAAGTATACATATAGTTTAATGAATTTGTTCTGCTTTGTATTTACGTAGAAAACTGAAGCCATTTAAACCTGATATTAGGATTAAAACTACATAACAATCTTTCAACAAATTGTATGTTTAATTTGATACATTTTTTTTCGATAAAGTATCTTATACGATTTTTTTTTCTATATATTCCCGAAGACTATATTTTAAAAAAATATTTTAGTTGTGTTTTATTTGTTTAGACTATTTGATATCCTAAAATCCTCAAATAATTACATATAAAGCTGGATAAATGGGTTTTATTTAATGACCTATATACACAATAGTTGAATGTAATCGTTGATACGTTGCTATTAGTTCTCGAATAAATCGTTCAATACGCCAAAGAATATACACACAGACAGCAACAGAGCATCAGACACAAATAAACTCTCAACACAAAGCAATAAAACTTTTACACCAACAACTAATTGTACCCACGCACAATAAACGCCATAAACATAGAATTCAATATAATCTAATTAAGACTTGAACATAAATGACTTAAATATAGCTAAGACCCCAAAAAAATGGAACCACAAACAAAAGTGTGGACACTGAAACATCAATACAAAGCACAGAATCCATTCCCCATGAATACATTGGAAAAGGCATTTTTTATAAAATGTCCATTAAAAACACATTAAACACTAAACCAAGTACAACTAATAAACACACGTCCCTTAAATCTATTATACTAACGGAACCATCATTTTTATAAAAACAGATAGAGGCAATTCTTTAGTAATAATGTACTAATAAGGTGTTGACAATAAAGTAATTTTATTCATGATAGACCAACACAACTGAACTCCATTTAATCCTTCCACTAAAATATCAAAATACACAAACAAACTTATCAGAGACAAAGTCTAACAACCACACATATATATGCAATAACACAGACCTGATCCAAAAAATTAAGGACATCGGTATTCCACACAACTCCACCATACTCGTATTTGACATAATAACCTTTACACCAACGTACCAATTAATTGGCGGCGATAAAGCCCCCGCCGGCTGCGAGGGCTCCAGGCTCAGGCCCCCCAACTGCCTCATCAAAATTTAAAAAAAAAATCAAGCACAAATGGAAATGGAAACAACATAATAACTTCCAACCATTACTAACAGTCGGTTGGATCGCCTTACTGGTCTAACTTCCATCCACCTCACAAGACCGAGGCAGTTGTCGGCGTATTGGTCCGTACAGGTTACTCCGTGGCAGGAAGATCCACCTCGAATATGTATGAATACAGTATATCCAAATTGTGGTACCTATACTAGACTCGACGAGAGCAAAAATATATCATCTCATTTAATTTTCTGAAGGCCAGCCCGTTCTCGCAGAATTTAATCAATGACGTATTTACGTCATTATGCTGTTTAATATGTTAACATTAAATAGTTTTTTCGATTATTGATGATAAGTGATGTAAAAGGCTTAATAAGTGAAAATATTATAGGCTTTGCATTTTAGAAATCAGTTTGATACGCATTTTATTAAAGGGGGTCCCACATTTAATTTATCAAGGGGGCTCCCGATTACTTATGGCCACCACTGTACCCTTTGAAAAAACACTTAAAATACTAGAAAACTTGATCACAACAAACAAAACTCTACAAAAACTCACCCAAGAAATTATAACACTCACTAAACTCATAACACAAATTCTCCACACAAAACGATGGAGTGCCAATGGGTTTCCCAATCTCAGGTACCTAGCTGAGATATTCTTGCACCACATCGATTAATAATACGTCCTGTAGAACAACAAACATACAGACAAAATAATATACTACCATAGATATGAAGACGACATTTTACTTTTAAACAACGGCAACAAATGGCAAATCCGAAAAATACACGATTACATCAACACCACATACCAAAGCCTAACATATGCCTTCGAATTAGAAGACAATAATAAAATAAATTATTATTTCATTAATAAAAATAAAGTAATAAGGTCGTACAGGATAGCAGATGTGCGACGGCAATTTGACTGTGATTGGCCGTAGAATAATTCAAATTTATATTTATTAATTGCCATAACGACAATAATTAAAGGAAACAGAAATTTTTTAATTCATAGAATAACCAATTCTCTACCTCAACGGCTAGTGCAATATCTTTCTGTTGTCACCTAAATCTACGTCGTCCGATATATTTTGCAAGAATAATGCAAGTAAATGGTATTGCGGGTTAAATGATGATTCTAGTTAAAATTTCCATTCGATTAGCTACTACATGCTCCAAAAACATAATTTCAAGGTCACCAGATAGTCAACATTACTGAGGAGGATAACAGCTTTCAAGTTGTGTTCACTATTCAAGTAACATAGGGGAAGTGTAGTCGGAGGAACTCGGACTATCTTCATTTCAAAGTTATGTGGAGCACAATATACCTTAATTTTCTATGAATCACTGAATTCTGTGTTATTGATGCAACTCTATTATTCAACTGTTTTCTACTTTTGAATTACTTGAACAGTAAGAACTATAAATAAATAATAAAATACACAGTAACTCAATAAAACACTAAAAACAAAAAATAGGAACTTTTTCACACTTTAAAAAAATCGTACCCACAAGATGGTGCAGTAAAGAAATATGTAACAATTAATAGCAACATTACGAACGATGGTTGTATAGCTAGGTTGCTTTTACCACAAAGCAGGACATTACTTTGCCCACTCCCACAAACATTATGCACCCAATCAATACCTCAAGCTATATAGCATAGTAGAGGTTTTATGTAATTCATTTCAATGTTTTCAAAGTTGTTAATCATATTTATTAAAAATTATTAATTGATTTAGTTAGATTTTTTAAAGAAATGCAACCTCTTGCAGTTAAAACATCGGTCAGTATTAAATAATATCAAATTAAATAATATCAATAATAATACAAATGTCTGGTCGCAAGTAATAGCAAAAGTGTAATTTGTAATTTACAACCAGCTCGTCATGAACAGCAACAAGATTTCGATATTAAATAATATCAATTAGGGCTATATAATCAATGAAAATAATGTATTTTTAGTTTCTTTAAGATTTATTGTCAACCAGATACTATTTTTCATTTTATTAGGACATTGTCTTTTATAATATTTTTTTCAAAGCTACAAAAATAGCTATGTCTGTAAATATTTGCACCTACTGGTTCACTAATATAAAAAGAACTTGCATAATTCTCTTTAATCTAAAGTACATAATATTTTAATTATTTCTTGAAATGGCCATAACTTTATCATCATTTTGAATGAAGAACCTTCTTTGTGTTTTAATAAAACCTTTCAGTTTGAGCTAAAACAGGTTCCTATGCCATGAAGGATAGAAAAAGATTTTGAATATTAGAAATTTGTACCCCTATTTTTCATTCATTTTGTTGTCTATAACATTTGGCAAGTTTTCCAATATAAGACTTTGTATCTAATATTAAAGTAAAGTTATTAAAAACTTTTTTTCACTGAACATCATTAGTGTCTACATATGTATTTATTAAACAGCAATGGTTATTAAAAGGAAATTATTTGTAAGAGTTTTTAGAAATGCTCTATTTCGGTGTGTTACACAACTAATACTAAAAATACTGTACTAACTTACTTATATTTTCGATGAGTTTATTACTGAAGCAGACTCTTCTTATTGACGCTTAAGACGTAAAACATACTCAAAGCACTTGTAATCTGGTTGTATCTAGATGCATTGCACATTGCACAACATTCTCTGTTAATAATCTTATGTTTCTGGTTTTAGTCAAGCATTTTTAGTTTTGAATTCTAGTTAATGAATTGGAAACACCTTATGATGAACAACAAATAATTTTAACATTTGTTGATTCCATCTTCGCGTGAGCTACTAGTAATCACTTACTTTTTAAAAAATGTTTTAACTTGCCTATAGTAGCACTTACTTTGTTTGTTGAGGACGGCCATTTCGGGAGATGTGTCCCTTTGTCAACTCAGACCGTAACTCCCGAAACGGCCGTCCTCAACAAACAAAGTAAGTGCTACTATAGGCAAGTTAAAACATTGTTTAAAAAGTAAGGAAATAATTTTACTTAAATTTTAAACTTGTACAGAACAAATAATTGTATTCAAAGATTTTATCTCGCTAATTATTAATTAATTAGTTCTGCTGAGTTTGACAATTTAACTTACAACATAAACTATTTCATATCTTGGGTCTTTTCCAAAAGTACAAACTTACAAAACTTACAAAACTTGCAATCTTAGATTTTACTGTGATAAAACATATTTAAATATATAGAAATAAAAATTTTAATTGTAAAATTAATTACATATTATTATGTACAATATTAACAATTTAAGAATAGGTTAAAGGTTTACAGTATATTTTTTTTATAAACTATATAAAACAGTAATTTACAGTTAGTCAACACTGAAATATCTTACATAGTTGTTAATAATGCTGAAGTTATTCCTAACACCCTGCAAAATGTTTTGTTAACAACAAAGTCTCGGTAAAAAAAATCAACCGCTTGGATCCCAAATGGTTCCCCAAAAAATTGGCACTTTTGCCTTTTCATGGTAAATGAAGAAGAGAAATGGCCTATCAAGAATAAATAAAGGGTGACTCATCCTGGTCATTCCAAAAGACGTGACAGCTGCCGCTATTGTGCCAGTTTCTGTTACTTCGATGTTCACTTTATGAACAGCATCATTTACAAACACACCATTAGATATGCCTCGTAGATTGGCTCCCCCTCCAAACAGAGTCTTCAAACCCAAATTCGCCAGTGGTTCTTGTAGTTTAATTGTACTTTGAAGCTTCATTTTTGGAATGGAAACAATAACCTGTTCTTCATTGGCAAAAGCTTTATCTTTCAAGGTCAATAAATTTTCCAATGAAACTTCGTCTATAAAATCAGTCAAATTGTTGTTTGGCAAAACAAAGTACATAGTCACATGTTTTCCCTTGTATGACATTCCCAGAATAGAACAGTTTAGCTCGGGAGACTCGAAGAAGTAATAAAAGCCGCCTTGACCTTTCATCATCGGCACACTAATGTCATGCTTAACTGCGTGAAAAGGATTCCTGAAATAATTCATTGCAATAATGAAAAGATTAGCAACAATACAAAATCCATACAGAGCACAGTAACGTAAATATAATAAATAAATAATAATCTTCATTACAAATATTTAAATACCCTTGATGTACATTTCGCTAATGTGAAATAATCATTTCGCTTGATGTACATGATGCTAACAGTGTTAGCGAAATGTACATCAAAGGTATTTAAATATTTGTAGCAAAGGTGATTGTTTATTTACAACAATAAGTTGTATTCTTGAATTTTGTAGTCCATTACATTCGGTGAATCTTATTAATCACTCAAACAATAGTTTATGACTCCGAACTTTAAATTTTGTATTAATAAATTGTATATACATAATATACAGTAGAACTTCATTACAATGGACTAATTGCAATTTAAAATTGCCTGTGTTAATAAAAGTTATCTTAAAATAATTAAAATGCCAATACAATGGAGAAATATGTGTAAAAAGTTAATAAAATGACATAAACTGATTAAAAACATGATTAATCACTTTAACGATAGTTTATGACTATCCGAATTTTAAATTTTGCAAATTTGTGAAAACTTACTGAGACAGAACGTTTTCTATCGCTATGTGGCAATCTTCATCAGTGTCTTCTGCTCGGAGATGTTAGGTCAAGCGGTGATGGTTTTAAAAGCAGGTTTTCGATAGTATCCAAGAGTATGTGTTATTTGTATTGTGTTTGTTCATTTAATATGTTTGTACTCTGTGTTTTTGTGTGTCTGTAAATTTCATATTGTTCTAGTGTGTTGATGATGAGATGTTCACTAGAACAATAAGAAATTTACAGACACACAAAAACACAAAGTACAAACATATTAAACAAACAAACACAATACAAATCACAGATACTCTTTGATACTATTGAAAACCTGCTTTTAAAATCGTCACTGTTTGACCCGACATCTCCAAGCAAGAAGACACTGATGAAGATTGCCACATAGCGATCGAAAACATCCTGTCTCAGTAAGTTTTCACAAATTTACAAAATTTAAAGTTCGGATAGTCATAAACTAATGTTAAAGTGATTAATTAAGATTCACCAAACGTAATGGACTACAAAAATTCAAGAATTTATAAAAAATGTGTAAGTTTTATTTACAGGAATTAAAAATCCGTCAACACATTCACTGTGGGTATTGCAACATAAAATTCAGTGACAGTGGTAAAAAAATGTTTTTTACATTTAGTAAGGGGTCTTCAGATTAATATTGAAACCATTGCTATGTTGAAACATTTTATGACACAGATATTACAATTCAATCTATGGACATTTTGGTTAGGGCAGGGTATAATTTGTTTATAAAACATTTGTCACCACTTGATAATTCAATAATATGAATATTGCTGATATGTCTTCCTGTTTGCAATTCGTTTGTATAATTTGTGTAGGGTATTGCCACTTGACAAAAGGTGTTAGCAGCAGACTTGTAGGATATCTTGCTTGTACAGGGTGGGAGACCATGTTTATGTGGCTGGCTGGTGGTTATTGTGATTTATTTTTAAAACATAGTCTGCCATAAGTAGCATCTGGTTTAATAGAGTCCCTTTTAATGAGGTTTACTGCCTACTTAAAAATTTATTCTTCTATATAAAATACATATTATTGTTAAGAATCATACAAAAAACACTTCTTTGTCAGTGATATTATTGTGAGAAATTCAGCAGTAATAGTTTTATGTGTGTACTAACAAAACTTAACTTACCAAAGTTAAAATTTAAGTAAATTTATAAAAAACTCACTGAGACAAAAAGTTTTTGGTTGCACCAAGTGTTTATCAGTGTCTATTTTGGAGCTGGGAAGAGTAGTTGCTGTTTTAAAAAACAGGTTTTCTATGATGTGGTGAAAACCAATGTTTTTAAAATAAAATTGTAAAACTAAATTGACTGTTTCTTAAGAAAATAATAAGTTTTACTAGAGCCTAGTCTATTTCCCTAGTTCTGGAAAAGGTAGTCTTTGGTTTTAGCTTTCCCACAATCGCTTATTATGAAGGAAACAGTTTCCTTTTTTTAACATATTTTCACTTTCTATATCAGGAATTTCATTTTCAAATTATTCAAAACACCTTTTGAGATTGATCTTTTAAAATATATAATAATATTTTAATTTATCTTTTTTATAATATTATAGTAATTGAAATAGAGGTACATTTGTCAGTTTAATAATTTCAATGGGAAACAGTATCATATATTATAGAATGTTTTACTTTGGCCATAATTTCAAACTATATTTACTTTAGTGTTTATGACAATGTAACTTTACTTCGTAATAAGGTTGCTAAGAGCATTCAAAACTGTTGTGTATCAGTAATTTCTTCAACATTTACTTCAACTATATCTTAATAGTAATTATTTTTCTTAGTTTTTTTGATCACCATGAACATCAAAATCCACAAGTTTAATGTCAACAAAATTATTAAGATACTGCATAAGTACTCAGGCTGCAGTGCTGTATACTTTTAAAAATGTTGTTTTATTAGTAAACAACTGAATTTGCTCTTGATAATGCCAATAATGTAAGTTGGTAGAAGCTGCCACAAATATGTACCAAAATGTTGGTATATTGTCTTTTATGAGTTAGGATTTTAGGGTTCTGTATTTTAGGGATTTTTATGAATAGGTTTATAATGTCAAAGAAAAGTTGCGAGGAATGGCTCCTATTTTGTTTATGAGATCTGTTCTAATAAACCTAAGTGTAGGAGTTTTGTGACGGATATGTTTTAAAACATTTTTTATTTGCACTTATAATGAAATGTTCTTGAATGTTTCAATTAAAAAAAGAAATTCTGGCATTTGGGTTAGTCTCAATAGAAGTGATATCAAAATGGAGTTTTACAAAATTTTCAACAAAAAATGCCAAAAATATGAATCTATACATTTTTAATTCAATTTTTACATCTTTATTAGAGGAATGCATTTAATGAAGACTAATTGTTATTGTAGTCAATAATAAAATAATGTGGATAACAAAAACATTTATTAGATATTTACTGAATACAAATTATTTTATATTTGTTGATTCCATCTTCACGTGAGCTACTAGTTATCATTAGACACTTGTAAATGTTTATAAGCTTGCCTTTAGTAGCACTTACTTATATTTGTTGAGGACGGCCATTTCGGGAGATGCATCCCATTGTCAACTCAGACCGTAACTGATCTCAAAGTTTACGTAGGTTAGGGTGGTGGTGGGATATTATGGTGGTGTGGGTGTATTTTGTGATTATTAGGAGTTATGATGTCAAAAAGTGTGTGTGAGTTGTAATGTAATTGTGTATTGAGTATGTGTGTAGGGTGTAGTTTGAAGTGCCTGTATATTTCGTATCGTTCGGTTGTGTAGCGTTGGTTATTTCTGTGTTGTTTATGAAGAATTTGTAGGTTAGATGGTAGTTATTGTCTTTTAGCGCTTTTATATGTTCTTGGTAACGTGTGTAGAAGGACCTCCCTGTCTGGGCTATGTCAAAACTGGGGCACGAACTGCAAGTTAGTTTGTAAACTCCAGTGGCGTTGTAAATGTCGTCGAGTTTGTTGTTAGGTTTAAATCGTTTATTGAGAGTGTTGTGTGTAAGCTATTTTGTAGTTGTATTTTCCTAGTGTGCTTGGAAAAGAAAATGTTAGAAAGAAAAAAAAACAAACAAAATGTAAGGAGTTTGCGGGAACACATAAACAATTATTTATAATTACCCCTTCAATCCAAACCCCATCTCCAAACTATCACCTTTTTAATTGTGTTTTTTATCTGTCTACAATCCACTATGCTAAATATCATCTGTTACTTGAAAATCTCCCATTCATTATTGTACAGTTAATTTTTTTCAGTTGACACTTCTTATGTGAAACTTGAGTCATTTTCCCTAGCATTAGTATTTCTTTACTCCCACTCTTTATATGCAAACGTAATTCATATTTTATCCATCCACTTCACTTAATAAATGCACTATATATTTACATAATACATAAATTAATATTTTAACATTTTCCTACAATAAATATGATTTTAATTTGGAACCAAGTTATATTTCTGCTCAAAAGAAATATTTAGTCTTATATAATAATCATATACAGTAACACCTCGACTTACACTACCCCGTCTTACGCAGTTCCCATGTTACACGGTTTTAAATCATGCTGTCCGAGTTACGCAGAAACTGGCCAGTTCTGAAAGAAAATGCCTAAAAGAACTCTTATAGTGCATAAAGAGAAAATATTTCCAGGTTTTAAGGTTGCCAAAGACCGATTGACAGTGATGGTTGGCACAAATACAGCTGGTGACTGTAAGTTACAACCTCTCATAGTTTATCGCTCAGAAAATCCAAAGGTATTAATAGAATATTTTTAAAGCTATCTTTCCAGTGATTTTGGAAGTCGAATCGGAAGGCTTGAGCGACAGCTTTTTTTTTGAGGACTGGTTTGGTCATCATTTCATACCTCAAGTCGAACATTATTGTCAGTCAAAATAAATTCCTTTTAAAATAATTCCTATTAATTAACACACGCTTGGAAGTGATATTTTTGCCACCAAACACAAGTAGTTTGCTTCAACCGATGGATCAGGGATTTATCAAAATATTTAGAGCTTATTACACAAGATCGTTTTGCGCAACTGCATGAAGCTATGAGACAGAACAATGAGCTCTCTGTTGAAGATTTTTTTAAACAATTCAGTGTTTTAGATGCTTTGAGAATCATTGGACAAACTTGGAATGAAATATTACAAAAAAATTTGAATGTGGTTTAGAGAAAGGTGTGTCTATTATTTTTTTTTTTTGCTGAAACTCAAGCAGAATCAGTGCCAGAGTCAGATGAAATTGCTGATGTGATTGAAGAAGCTATCGGTTTTGCCAGACAACTCAGTTTATAACTGGCTACTGATGACAAACAAGAACTGCGAGATTTACACAACCAGGAGCTGACAATTAATTGATGAGCTCATAGGAATGCGTGGGCAAGAACAATGCCTTCGAAAAAAGATTCTTTAGACCCAGTTGATGTAGAAGATGAAATGACGGTTAGAAACTTGACAAAATGCCTTAGTTTAATTGAGTAAGGCTTACAAATTTTGTAAATCAAAGACTCCAACAATGAGCGTATTTCTGCCACAAAACACACACAAAATTCTGTAATGAGGATATTCTTTGTGAGAAGAAAAATATCTTCAATTCGACACGCGAATTTATTAGATTTTATGAAGCCTTCTATGTCAAAATAACTTCTTTTTACTTACTCCTTTGCAATATGTATGTATATAATATAATTTTTTGTTGTATTATGTATTTACAATTTTAATACAAACATATTTTTCTTCTAAATTATTAGTTTATTTAGTCTTTGGTTCCAATTAAACATGATTCCTATCTGATTGCATGTAAAATTATACCCCAACATACGTGAATTCGACTTACACGGTTATTGCTTGGTCCCACCTATTGCGTAAGTGAAGGGTATTACTGTACTTTGCATTTGTATACTGAAGTCTAAGATATTTTTGTCAATAATTTGTTTTTAAATTACAGCTTACTAATAAATAAAACAAAAACTTACATTATTGTGTCTTTTGGATCAAATGGATATTCCCATTCCCCAACAAAATAAATTGCATTAGCTAAGACGATCTGTGTGTTGGAATCTAGAGGTGAAGAATAGAGTTCTTTAATGAATCCTTTAGTGTTTTCATCAACCCAGCTGTAAAATAAAAAGATTTATTCAACTGAGAGGGTCCTTAAACATCCATAAAGAGAAAATGCTACCTTTACAGTAAAAAATAAAGTTAATTTAGTCTAACTACAAGTTATAAGAATGACAAAAAAGGCTCAACATGGGGTATTATGACAGTTAGCAATTTATATTAGTACATTTACCCCTTGGAACCAAATATTCTAATGCTCCTCTCACAACAATAGAGAAATATATTTTTTTAAAATTATTTAAATAAAAACAATATTTTAATATATTTCCCTTTATATTAAATTATGCAGTTAAAATTCTAAGGAAAATTCAATTTAATTTCTTTATGTTTTATCTTGGTAAGTTTTTAAATATTTACTCTAATTATAAGATCATGGAAGGCATGATAGCACAAAGTTTAACATTTAACCTTAAAAGGTTTATAGCGGTAAGGTAATTAAAATTTTTCCATAAAAAGGTATATTTATATTGAGCATAGCAAATATTTTTTATTGTTAGGTACAGTTATCGATAAATTGTGAAATAAAAGTTGGAAGAAATTTAATTAAATATAATCATGAAGATAAGAATTATGGTGTTAAATATTAAAATTCTTATCAGCTTTGTCTGCATAGTTACTAAGGTATGTAAGTAATATTACTTACATTTAGAATATAAAAGTTGCTTTTATAATTTAGAATATACTTAAATATAGTATCTTAAATATTTAGAATGTATTCAAATGTACATGTTAGTGAAAGCAACAGATGTACAAAATTATTAAGAGTGTTTGAACCATGATTAAGACTGTCAAAAAGAGTTGTGTGCCAAACGTATTATTGATAATGGCCTTTAATAATATAATAGTCCATTTTATTGACTTTTTAGCTTATAGTGTATTCAATACAACTTCACAAAAAAACATTACTTATTTCTTAGCAGTAGTGTTCCAGCAGCAATGCATCTGCTGAGATATTGCGTAGTTAATTTGATAAATAAAATATTATTAGAAAAACCTTAAGCTATACAATCCAACAACTACAAATTATAATACAGATTGGTGATCAAGTGACTCTCAGCAAATCCACTGCCCAAGTGCGAAGCACGTCTGCTGAAAAAATGCCAGTAAGTAATGTTTTCTTTTTCGCCAAACAAAACTAATAAATAAGTGATTAATAAAAAATAACAAATATACAACCCAACAATTATAAGTATTACATCAGGTATAATCTGGCTTGTTAAACCTTTTTTTTTTATACGGAAGGGGCAAGAAGTCACATGTAAATAGATGTGGGAGAGTGGGCACCATTTGACGTAATAATGATTTTAAACAATAATAAAAATAATGACAATAATAATAATATCCCCCGTCTAGGTCTCATAGCTTAATTTAGGTAAAAAAAAAAAAAATCCAATAAAACATTGGCATCATTAGCTCCTAGTTGCAAGTTTTGCGTGGAAATAATATACACAAAAACTACAATATGTATAACACAAAAACTGCAAATACTTCTACATTATGAAAGTTAATTATTTGAGATTATTGTAAAATCTTTCATTTTCTATAATTTGCACATATTTATTTATTTTCAGAGATGTTTCAATTTACACTACACTCATTTTTAAGAAAATTAAAAATTACTTTTTATCTACCTGTTCTAATTTTTATTAAGTTTGACTTGATTGCCTTATTTTAAATCACTGAGACACTCTCTCTTGATTTATGACTGTAGTAAGAATTACTTCAAATAATTTTGTATACAGCTTATTGTTTAAATGCTCTTTTTGTACTCTGATTTTGAAAAAAGACATTGAACTTTACACACGGAAAAAGAAATTTGTTATAGTTTTATTATTTTTTTATATAAAAACTATTTTGTAAGTATTATAAAAAGAAAAATTTGTCCTATAGTACTTGATTGTAAATAAAACACATATCATTTAAACAAGTTATAATTGATTAATTCATGGAAATTATAATTTTTATAGATAATTTATCCTACAATATAAAGTGTTCCCCAATATATCATTGTAGATTTTGTACCTTTTAATCATAAATTGAAATTAATACAATTAAGTCTGTAATTTGGATCATTAACAGTTCTTGAAATCTGTTTATTCAGCTGCAGATTGACAAGCAGTGAAATGAAAGTGTGACATCAAAATGGGTTCCAGATTATTGGAGTTTGCGTAACCCACAAAACGTTGGATATGCTTAGAGACAAAATGTTGAATTGCAAATACTCTACTTTACTTTGCTTTAAGATAAATATAATCGAGAATATTATATTGAAGCAATGCAATACATAATTTCTAATTTTAGTAAGAAAACTTACGTGTTTATAGTGTTTTTAGCATCATTTGAATCTCTAAGGAAGTCTACCTGTAATACACTGCTGTCATATATGTCATGAATACTTCGAGAAAATGCATCCTGAATCTCAACATCCTTCTGGACAAAAACTGCATTGGCAATAGCTGTATGTGCTCCTGGTTTTGAATCAGGATGGTGCTCTAATCTTTCAAGGAGATATTTTAGTTTCCTGTGCATTGTTGCAATACTGAAAACAATTAAAAGTTTTAATATTTACGTCCATCTGTTACAATGTGTTTTTCAATAAAGGGTTTATAAATTTAACTACAATATTTATATTATATTTTAGAAAGTCTTTGAATATATTTTTTTTGTAATGATCATACAACTAAACAGCCACAACACTAAATCCAATTACAATTTTCAATCAGAAGGGCTTGTCCATCTCTTAAGAATAAGAAACATGTTTAGAAAGAATTAACCTAGAGACACATATACAGCCAGTTTTGTGTGTACAAGTCAATGACGGTTTTGTTAAAGAATTAACCTAGAAACACATATACAGCCAGTTTTGTGTGTACAAGTCAATGACTGTTTTGTTAAAGAATTAACCTAGAGACACATATACAGCCAGTTTTGTGTGTACAAGTCAATGACTGTTTTGTTAAAGAATTAACCTAGAGGCACATATACAGCCAGTTTTGTGTGTACAAGTCAATGACGGTTTTGTTAAAGAATTAACCTAGAAACACATATACAGCCAGTTTTGTGTGTACAAGTCAATGACGGTTTTGTTAAAGAATTAACCTAGAAACACATATACAGCCAGTTTTGTGTGTACAAGTCAATGACGGTTTTGTTAAAGAATTAACCTAGAAACACATATACAGCCAGTTTTGTGTGTACAAGTCAATGACTGTTTTGTTAAAGAATTAACCTAGAGGCACATATACAGCCAGTTTTGTGTGTACAAGTCAATAACGGTTTTGTTAAAGAATTAACCTATAAACACATATACAGCCAGTTTTGTGTGTACAAGTCAATAACGGTTTTGTTATAGAATTAACCTAGAGACACATATACAGCCAGTTTTGTGTGTACAAGTCAATGACGGTTTTGTTAAAGAATTAACCTAGAGACACATATACAACCAGTTTTGTGTGTACAAGTCAATGACGGTTTTGTTAAAGAATTAACCTAGAGACACATATACAACCAGTTTTGTGTGTACAAGTCAATGACGGTTTTGTTAAAGAATTAACCTAGAGACACATATACAGCCAGTTTTGTGTGTACAAGTCAATAACGGTGTTGTTAAAGAATTAACCTAGAGACACATATACAGCCAGTTTTGTGTGTACAAGTCAATAACGGTTTTGTTAAAGAATTAACCTAGATACACATATACAGCCAGTTTTGTGTGTACAAGTCAATAACGGTTTTGTTAAAGAATTAACCTAGAGACAACTTTAGAGCTAACAGAGGGACAACTTTAACATAACCCTCCGCCAGTGATATGTTGTTATGCCATTGTCATTGTTTGTCTGCTGCCAAGTAGACTTGGGTATTCTACAAAGACTACTGATACACCCAATTTAAATGAGAAAAAAGCAATTATAATTCATATTCTTTTCAGTCACACACTCAAACAAAGTTTTAATTATCATAATTTAAAAAAAAACTAGTGATTGGATCTAACTTTCACAAAACAACAATTTAATGAACTATATTTAAAAAGTAGTAATTGCTTACTTGCTGACGCGTTTCAAAACATTCGTTCCTTTTTTGAAGCTGTAGAGGGTTAAATATAGTTTAATCAGTGAATTCAAAATGATTAAATCAAGCAATTTCAATTCAATGAAGTTTTGTAAAAATAATTTCAGTGGACAAAATTAAATACTTTTAATTTTAAAGATTATTTTTCCCAATTTCAGGATCTGAGTTTAAACTGGCTAAATGTGTTGGCTCTGAGAATAACAATATATAGTATAATTTTGAGGAACAGATACAAGAATTCTAATTACATCCAATGTTGCTATTACCATATTTTTTACAACAAATCATTTGACATAACTTCTTTGCACTGTCAGTTGACATTTATCATCGAAGATAGTTTCTGATTTGATAATAATTACTACTTTCACTAACCATTGAATCTTTAAAAATACAGCACATTCTATTATTACATCTAAAAAAATAATTTCCTTTTAATATAAAAAATGTGGAAACTAATGTAACTCGTTCTTACAATAATCTAATATCTTGAATTTTGTAAAAAGTAAAATCTCTTGAAAATGTAAAAGTGATTAATAATCTAATACTTTAAAATTAGCATTACCCCGAACAAGCTTTTTTTATGCCCAAGGATTTTGATTATTTTAAATTGTTTTGTGGTTTTCATCCCTGAGAAATCGATTAGCACCAGTCTCAACGTTGGGAAAATTTGGGATTTCGTCCAGTGGCTCCTAGATTTCCTACACCTGATAAACCTTTTTCTTCAATCAAGGGTTTTTGATTTTTTTTGGGTTTTTTGGCCACGGGAAATCGATTGCTACTGGTCTCAACCTTAGGAAAATTAGGGATTCTGCCCCAATGAATCCTCCAGTTCCCATGTTATCCTTATGAAACTCTATTTTTACCACCATCCAACCCCACACACACACACGCAACGAAGTATGGAAATAGTTCTGAACAATTGTTCTAATGCTCCTCCAATGCCAACAGACAACCTGAACGATAAGGAAATTGATATGTATGATATGCTATATCGTGTATTAAAATATTTTTATTTTGTGTGTATAAAATGAGTTTATATTGTTACATTTTTAGTTTTTTTACTTAATTAACTTTCTATAAATATTCTGTCTTATCAGAGCTAAGCTACGTCTCCAGGTACTAATGATAACTTAGTAATAAGCATACTATATTTCTTGTTTTGAAATTAACATTGTTTATGTCAGTATTTGAATTAGATAATTTTGTAATTAAATACTCACTTTTTCTCCATGTTGCCTGGTATATGCCCGACAAGAGCATTTGACAATTCTTTGTATGTTTTTCCTCTAGCTCCAAGCATTACCATCCCCAATACTGAAGTTATGCTGATGGGAGAAAATATTGCATTCTGTTCGGGGTTGATTAATTGAAGCTCATCCTTGAGATTGGAAGTCAACTCTATAACGACACGAGGTATTAAGTTATCACCTCTGCGTACTTTGCGAACTTTACCTATACTTGTTACGTTCTTTTCATCAGCTACCACAAGAGCCACTACTCCAATTACAAACAGCAGTCCAGACTTGAACTTCATATCTGTAATAAAGAAATGTTGAAATATAGATGAAACTAGGAATTCATTGGAGGTGCAAAGTGAATAGAGAGTAAAAATAACCAAATTATAGATAGGTCTCAAATAATAAGTTAACTAAATAAATAAAAACTCACTAAAAACAATAAAAAATCTTTTATTTTTTTACAATTACTTTATATACATTTCAATTACATGGTAATCATCTATAGTACTTCTGAAGATGATTACCAGGTAATCGAAATGCACACACAGTAAAATTAAAGATATTTTATATTGTAGCCAGAGGGTTTATTTATTTAGTTAAAATTACTTCACAGTTCTGAACAAATGTATTAAATATTAAGTTGTTAAATATATTAAGAATTAAAAATAAGATATGGTAAAAATATTATGTTTTGCTTCGAAAGTGTTTAAAGGCCCCGATCTTTATGATTTAGTTGTTAATGTTATGTACTAATCAGATAATTTTTACTATATTTAGGATACTTTCTATCCCTAGTTATGTATTTTAGGATATATTTTATTTAAACTGCAAACTCACTAAAATTTCTCTGCAGACACATTTAATACCAGTTTAGTGAAGTCTCAATGTTTTCAAATACTTGGGTGAGCTTTAACCGTGTCTCTGACCTTGAGATTGCTAGGGTGGACTGGGCTGCAGAGTGGGGTCAAAACCCAACAATTCAGAAAACATCAGTGTTGGTGTTTGAAATGTAAAAAGCTCTAATTACTAAATGATAATACTGTAATAGTTTGATGTAGGCATGATCTTTAAATGTGTTGCTATGCTGCTGCAAAGAAAGAGACGCAATTACGAAAGAGACGATATATGTATTGTATAATGTTTTCAGTTATACTAGTAGTAGAACGATGGACACAGTTAAACCTCATGCACTGTACCTAAGTATATATTTGTTGATGCCATCTTTACATGAGCTACTAGTTTTTATCTGTATACCTATATATATTTTGTGAGTTTAAGGCAATCAGTTGTAATGACTATTAAGAATAGGAAAGGATTGACATTGTAAGGATGAAGATTAAGGTAGATGTTATGTCATCATGTGTATATGGTTGGTTACCTTCTCTCTATCAGGATCATTGAGAGCTGTGTGCACTTTACTCACAAGAATACGGAAGGGTAGATGAAATTAGGGAGGACTTAAGAAAGTACATAATGATTCCCTGTTATCTCTCCTAGGAATAGGAAAAAATTTTGCATTACTTGAATGAAACCTGCCTTCAGCTGTAAGATTAGGCCAACCTCTTATCTCAGGAGCGTAGCCAAGGGGAGCACAGGGGCATGTGCCCCACCAAACCAATTAATTTTAGCAGAAAAATATTAACCTATAAAACAAATTTATTCTATTCCACCAATACTAGGAAGTAAAAAGATTGCTAAAATAGTTCATCTATATAAAATGTCGAAATCTTGTTGCTGTTCATGACGAGCTGGCTGTTAATTACCTATTACACTTTTGCTATTACTTGCAACCAGACTTTTTGTTAACTAAAGGTTGTTAAATTGTTAACTTCCACTTGGAGGAAACGTTTTTGTACGACTTCTTCAGCCTCCCTTCAATGGATGAATGAGTAATTAGGCTACTCATATAAATATTCATAATAAATTTCGCATTTAACTGATATTCCGATATCAAATTAGAAACTACTCTTTGGGTTCTTGAATAAATCCCTTCTATTTTGAATATTATTGGAAAAGCATGACATGAAAGAACAACAAAACTGAATCTATATAGATTATTTCAGATAGAGTAGAAGTGAAATATTTAGAACGAGTCAGTCAAGTGAACATTTTTTGAATAAAACTACAGCCTTAACTGTTTAATTTATGCTGCATCATTTATGTATCCTTGTATAGATTTTCCACTCAAGCCTGTCATTGTAGTGGAAATGAAAATGATCCTTGAGTACTCTCAATAATACCACATAATAACTGCTTAAGATCAACTATATTCGACTTCAATTAGCGAAACTTGGGTATATATACATCGAATCAAGGCTATTAAAAACCAGGAGGTTGAAGAAGTCGTAAGATGAAAACGTTTCCTCCAAGTGTAAGTTAACAATTTAACAACCTTAAGTTAACAAAAAGTCTGGTCGCAAGTAATAGCCAAAGTGTAATAATACAAAATGTATTTTATACCTCAGTATGTTTTAACAATACAGCCCTTCAACAATCCAACAATTCTGTAATTTAAAGTGCCAAAATAGTATAAAATATGATTTCTAGAGATATACATGTTTAAAATTTCATTAGGAGGTTCAAGCCCCTCCCAATATATCGTCTCCGTCCCTGAATTATCCCTTTCAGAATCAAAATTATATAGTTTTTCTTATTAGCAATCTAAATATATCTATATCTCAAAGCATTTAACAATGCATTGAAAAATGATGGCTCAGACACTTCAGTAAGTTATCAGTTAAAATTTTCAACCATAAACTTAGTGAACTGATAATTCATTTTAGTGGACGCTTTCCACCAAGTGGGGCAAGGTAATGGTAAGACATATTATATGTAGATAGTATTAAAGATATACAAGAAATTGGTGGTAGTTCATGAATCTATCTTGTCACTGGGAAAAGCTGTGCTTCTATACTATAATTTGCATACGTAAAAACAATTCCCTGTATTAGTAGACCTGTTATTACTGCAGTGTTGTGTATGTAATCATAAGCAACATCCAATTTTACAACATGATGTGATTGAAGGACAGCACTGTAGGTGATAGAATTCTTTCTAAATATTGTACAATAGAAAACGATTTGACATTATTTTGTTGTTCTTCTTTATGTATATTTATAACACACTATTCTTATAATTAAAAATCTGACTTGAAGCACTAGTTTACAGAATGTTCTCAGTAGAAGCATTTACAGTAGGTCAGTATAATGGTCAGTGCTTTGAGATTAAGAGTTGACCAATTTTTCTTGGCAATAATATAATCAAAAATGTAACTAAAAGAATTTGAAAAATGCACTGACCAGCTGCAGTTTATAATGTAAGGTTTTTAACCATAAAAATAGTTTAGTATAAATAAACATACAGAACATCAACAAAATTATAGGTTTCAAATAATTTTGTGTTATAGATGAGCTATACAGAGAACTATAAAAAAACACTTTACTACACCACAGGTCTGCTAAGGAACAGGGGGAAAATTGTCAAGATCTAGATCGTGGTGTCAAAAGGACATGGGTTATGGTAATGCCAGATTGGCCAAGACTGAAAAGGGAGTGGATGTAAGGCATGAAAAGAAAAGTGATAGTAAGGTTCAAGTGAAGAAGTCTTGTAATCCAAGGTATTGTTGGTTTTTGGCTCTTAATTATCCAAGTATAGTTATTGTTTATCCTTTAAAACTATGATATTTTTACACATGAACCTTCAAATGTTTTATGATGATTGTTTTTAAAGTGGATGAATGAGTAATTAGGCTACTCATATACATATTCATAATCAATTTCGCATTCAACTGAGGTTCTGATATCAAATTTAGAATTACTTTTTGGGTTCCTGAATAAATCCCTTCTATTTTGAATTTTAAATAAAAAGCATGTCTTGGAAGAACAACAAAACTGAATCTATATAGATTATTTCAGATAGAGTAGAAGTGAAATATTTAGAACGAGTCAGTCAAGTGAACATTTTTTGAATAAAACTACAGCCTCAACTGTTTAATTTATGCCCCAACATTTATGTAGCCTTGCATAGATTTTCCACTCAAGCCTGTCACTGTAGTTGAAGAGAAAATAAAATTTGAGTACCCTCAATAATACCACAAATAACTGCTTAAGATCAATTATATTCGACTTCAATTAAGGAAACTTGGGTATATATATATATATATATATATACATAGAAAATCAAGATTTTCAAAAACATGAACTTTGATGAAAAAAAGCAAACATTTCCTGAAAAAAACAAGGCATTTAAGAAGCCCTAAATTGTAAAAAAAACTATTCCATGTTCATACAATATGTAATCTTATACTTCTGAAAATAAATAAGAAAAATTAATCACCTTTACTTTATTTTATGACTATCCTGACTTTAAATTTTGTAAATTTATAAGAACTTACTGAAACACTCGGTGACGATATTTATCAGTATCTTCTGATTAGAGTTGTTAGATTAAGTGGTGACGATTTTAAAGGCAGGTTTTCGATAGTATCAAAGAGTATGTGTGATTTCTATTGGGTTTGTTCATTTAATAAGTTTGAACTTTCTGTTTTTGTGTGTTTGTAAATTTCATATTATTGTAGTGTGTTGAGATGTGGTTCTTTTTTGTTGATGTGCAAGATTTTTAGGTTATGGTAAATGTCCTGTTTCTTTTATATGATTGTAAAATGCTGAGTTAGTGTTATGTTTCTGTTCCTCGACTCTATGTTTGAAGCTGCGATCTGTTTGCCCAATGTAGAATTTGTTGCACTTGTTGCAGTTTAATTTGTATATTCCTGGTGAAAACATTCTGTCTCAGTAAGTTTTCACAAATTTACAAAATTTAAAGTTCGGATGGGCATAAACTAAAGTAAAAGTGATTAATAAGTTTCACCGATTGTAATGGACTACAAAATTCAAGATTTAAAAAAACATTATTAAACAAATTTCTTTTCCTGCAATTAGTAATTATGGACATAACACAATCAGTATGTTATTCATGTACGTATATATCATGAAATGGGCTTACAGAACAGAACTTTGTCTGGAAAGCCCAACATAGTTCTTCTTGGCCCTCCATTATGTAATGAATAGAATAGCACATCAGAATACCATCCTTACCCATGCATTCAGTATGAGGGGAACTTCATGTCCTAATTCTTTTATTTCTCACCCCTATTCAATGTCACCCAGATGTTAAGTGTTATCTACCTAAGCTTCAAGAACTAAAATTGTTTTTTAAATGTTCTGTTTTTCAATGTTATTTCCAAATACAAAATTAATTAATTCCAACTATTGAGGTTTTCTTTTGGTCAAATTGTTCTATTTACTCGTATTTGTATATTATACCAAAACATATGTTCCTAGCTCTTGAGATAAAAAAAATTGTTTTAGATATTGTAAATCTCTCTGCAAAGAGCGAACAAAGCAAGTCAAGACAGGCCAGGATTGGTGGATAAGATAGTAGAAAGGGAAGCGATGGAAGGGAGAAACTACACCTACGAGTCGAGAAGAGGGTATTGAAGTTTTGGGCAGTCGAAAACGGCAGCTTGGTGAGCCGAAGAGAGCAATAGTATGAAGCTGGAGAGAAGTCCAACCCTAAGAGCCAGAGATGGGAGGATATAGGAAATGCATTCGTAGATCACGATGTCAAAGTAGGGGAACTATGAAGATCACCCAAGCTACTCAATGGAAATTCAAGTATCAGTTAATTACTAATTAATTAAAATTTCAATTCTTGTAGATATTAAATAAACGTAAACAATTAAAATTTCAAAATGGGGATAGTAAGTAGATATAATAAATTAAAAGCCGTAACACAGTAACCTCGTGTCTAGAGATAAATACATTTAACATAAGTTGTATCTAGGTTAATATTTATAATTTTATTTCTTAACATGATGGAAGCCAGCTGATGTTATAGTTGTCGCCAAAGTGAAGTTCTCTTTTCTTTTTTATGTTATATTATATTATATATATATATATATATATATATATGCTGATACGTATTCCTTCACGGATGGAAAAATATGATGAATAGTTATTATCTGGAGCACATCCGTTCATTCTGTTTCGCTAAAATCTCATCTAGCATTGACGAGGTGAACCCAACAACAGTTGAAGAGCGAGTCACCATATATATATATATATATATATATATATATATATATATATATATATATATATATATATATATAAATATACATATACATATACATATACATATAGGCCTACATATACATATACATATACATATACACTTCGTTTCTGTTTCATATAATACAGTATCAATGAAAATTTTTACAAAAAAACAAAGTAGTAAAAAACAATGAAGTAACAGAAATATATGAGGATGAAATCTGTTGATCTGAAGGATAGATGGACTGACTAGGAGTCGCCATAATGAAGAAACTAAGCTAACTCAAACAATAAACACTCTGACCCTACCTGTCCTTTCTTGAAGCTAACTAAGTAGCGTACGTGAGATGAAGCACTGTTGATCTGAAGGATAGATGGACTGACTAGGAGTCGCCATAATGAAGAAACTAAGCTAACTCAAACAATAAACACTCTGACCCTACCTGTCCTTTCTTGAAGCTAACTAAGTAGCGTACGTGAGATGAAGCACTGTTGATCTGAAGGATAGATGGACTGACTAGGAGTCGCCATAATGAAGAAACTAAGCTAACTCAAACAATAAACACTCTGACCCTACCTGTCCTTTCTTGAAGCTAACTAAGTAGCGTACGTGAGATGAAGCACTGTTGATCTGAAGGATAGATGGACTGACTAGGAGTCGCCATAATGAAGAAACTAAGCTAACTCAAACAATAAACACTCTGACCCTACCTGTCCTTTCTTCAAGCTAACTAAGTAGCGTACGTGAGATGAAGCACTGTTTCTGTAGAAGCCTATGATTAATTGAGATATTTATTTGTTCACTTATAATTGCCAACAATCTTGGCTAATAGGTATCGATGCTCCTAAAAACTGATAACCCTTGTGTACTCTAAACACACCAGGCGATAATTGCGACCCTCTTAAGAAGAGTTAGGATTTTCCTCTGGACGTATAATGCTTGAAGCTTGGTTAGGTTAGGTAGGCTCAGCGTTCAGAGTGAGGGGGTAGATGGATAGCGGGAGAGGGCCGAATGAACAAGTGGCCGATGAAGTCAGATTCTGTTGTGTTGGCTGAGGTATACGAGTAAATCCAACGTCTCCTTAACGCAACAACGGAATGTGGAAAAGGTGTCACGTCATATAGTCATCTGTAGCAATAATGCACACACGTAGGCCGTTTTGTAACCCCCCTCTCGCCTTGTGGGTATTGCTTCTAATAGATATAGCCTATCACCACACGCCACTAAACATTGGGTCATGTGAAAGATAGGTTTTCCATAATAAAGGAAATGAAAAGAATTATAGCACTGTATGATTGTTTTTAACGAATGAAAGTAATTATTAGGTTAATTGGCACTACAGTTGATGTTAGTAATTAATCTAGACCAAAATATCTGAGACTTCATTTTTTGCAATTCTGTTTCATTTGATTATTTCAGAAAACATCGGGTATATAATTCAAGAACAATAAATGTATTAGTTAGTACAGTTTAATAAAATTTAGTATTGTAGGCTAATTGAAGAAATAAATTTATTTGCAGAAAACGTTTTATCTCGTTCTTGGCTGACTGGCAGTTTTTGTAACTGCTTTCTCCACGGATGGAACTCACAGAGCACGACCGGAACGGGAGAGTTATTATGAACGTTTAGGATAAAAAACAATAAAAAATAATAAAAAACTCTTGCTTTCCAGTTTCGCAATAGAGAAAGTGATGCGAACAATTTTCAATATTGTTTTCAGCAATTAAGAACGGCAGATTAAAACCGAGAAAATAAAATACTAAACATTCAAACTCAAGACAAATTTAATCAATCTAAAAAAAACATCCCGTGCACATTTAAATAAATCTGTATATTTTCGGATGTTTTCCATTCTTTGTGTATTTTTAATAATATTAGTTTGAAAATTTTTTTATTTTAAAATAACCATAAAATAAAATTTATTGCTTTGGTATTGCTAAGCGTAAACGTAGGCCTATAACTGGGGACGAGTGTGAAGGGAATTCCTTGATATGTAAATTGTTATTACGTACAGTTTTTCCAAATTTTCTTCAAAATTAAGTTTTAACAAAATTTGTACATTTCTTTTTATTAGCCTGGAGGCATTTTCACACACACACACACACACACACACACACACACACACACACACACACACACACACACACACACACACACACACACACACACACACACACACACACACACACACACACACACACACACACACACACACACACACACACACACACACACACACACACACACACACACACACACACACACACACACACACACACACACACACACACACACACACACACACACACACACACACACATATATATATATATATATATATATATATATATATATATATATATATATATATATATATATATATAAAGAACAAAAGTCAAAATACAAATACAAGAATTATATTTGAATTTACAATTCAAAGCTTTTCGTTGGCTAACAGTACCAACATCATCAGGAATATTAAACAATTGTTTTGAATTGTTTAATATTCCTGATGATGTTGGTACTGTTAGCCAACGAAAAGCTTTGAATTGTAAATTCAAATATAATTCTTGTATTTGTATTTTGACTTTTGTTCTTTATTAATACACAAGAAAACATATTGCGATATTTATATATTTATATATATATATATATATATATATATATATATATATATATATATATATATATATTGGCACCAACAGGATAAACAAAGTCTAAGATTTATATTCTAGATATATTTTTAAATATTTAAAACTATTAAAGTTACATTTTTGTGAAATAAAAAAAATAGTTTTATTTTAGTCGCACGTACTCTATTTTTGTAGTAACCAACTTAGAAACATTCCAAGCAACTTTACGGAAACAATAAATAAATATGTCCGTATTGAACTTGGAAATATGAAAACGAATAGGCCAATGAGAAGTTTTCACAATCGCATTAAAAAAATGTGAATCTAAAAGTGAAACTTTACATTGTTCAAAATCTTGTACAGATTTAGAAATAGGGCATGTGTGTGTGTGTGTGTGTGTGTGTGTGTGTGTGTGTGTGTGTGTGTGTGTGTGTGTGTGTGTGTGTGTGTGTGTGTGTGTGTGTGTGTGTGTGTGGTGTGTTTGTGTGTGTGTGTGTATGTGTGTGTGTGTGTGTGTGTGTGTGTGTGTGTGTGTGTGTGTGTGTGTGTGTGTGTGTGTGTGTGTGGTGTGTTTGTGTGTGTGTGTGTATGTGTGTGTGTATGTGTGTGTGTGTGTGTGTGTGTGTGTGTGTGTGTGTGTGTGTGTGTGTGTGTGTGTGTGTATGTGTGTGTGTGTGTGTGTGTGTGTGTGTGTGTGTGTGTATGTGCGCCCGCGGGTGTGTGCGCGCCTACATATTAACGTTTGATCCACTGAAAACTCAAGCCAATGGAGTAATTAATTGAGATCACATTTACAATATTTGCCAGGAGCTAGAATTCTCAAATGTTTACGGCTGAATAGAAGCTTTTTTATTCAGCAATATCTGCTATTTGAATAACAGCAAAATCTGTTAGTAAAAAGAGCGGCAACTTTTCACTTGGTAAAATTGAACGCTATTGTATTAGGTATTGATTAGGCCTAGCCTACAATAAATAGGAACAAAGCACTAAAGTTTGTAATTTCTTTTCATGTAGGCCTAAACGAAAAATTTAAACTGAAAGGTATAATCCAACTATAACTATAATGCGCCTGGATACAGTTTAAAGACCGTAACATTATTAAATTCAACTTGGTGTCCTTGAATTTGCCTAGTCGATTACAAGCGGAATGTATTGATTCCAATTTTGTCTATTTCGTCATCTTTCCTTCCCTCCCCCCTTCTCTCTTTAATACAAATAACTTAATTTCTATTAATAATTTTTACCACAAACTGAGAGTTAGTTTATTTGTATATGAAAAATATTTAATAAATAGGCCTATAACCTAACCTAACTTACCTAATTTACTAAGTCTCAAAAATACTTCAATCCTTAACTTTTTCGTATGTTATTGTTGATATGCTCTTGTATTGTTATTGCCTAAATGTTATCATTGTTTCGCCTAAAATTCTGTTTATCATTCATATATTAATAAATATTTTGTATGATTTTATACTTTATATGGTATTTTATATGGGTATGTCTAAGAAAAAACTATCGAGAATTAATTTATTAAAAATGCTTGTTTGATGTAGTGTAAACCGTTTTCAGCAGTTCTTTACAGGAGCAACGTGTTTAAAGTATAAGTATGACGTAAGCTGAATCAGCCATCAAAGCTGAAGGAAAGTCACAAAGTTGATTCAAAGCGGGAGCGTGTACATTTAATAGTAAAGCGTGATAATGTTATGGATATAGAAAGTAGTTGTTATTCTGAAACAATATAAAATCCATGGCAGGGGGGATTTTATGGTGAAATGGTTCAATTTTAAAATTGCCACCCTATTACATTTTATAATGAAAACTTTTGGTTTGTAGGCTGATAAATTTGCGGTAAAATAAAAAATTGAATTTAAAATTTACAAAAAAATACACAGCTTTCAAGGTCTCACGGGATTTAATCCCACCTAGGACCAAGTCCCGAGTCTGAGGGTCCGGGACTTCAGTAAGACCAACCGGGAGTAGATAATGGCCCAATTGCACAGGTCAGTCACCTGTCTACTAGTTATAGTAAGGTAGGAAGACTCTTGCTTACTATTACCACGGGTCGTGGTACCAGGACGAGACTGACGCTACTCGCCCAAGCGGGAGTCACGAGTTACAGTTTGGAGGAAATTAAGTTATATTCGTGGGGGTAGTGGTTCCATACGCTGGACTGCAGATTCTCCACATACGGATCTATCTTTGTAGTAAGACTCTTGCTTACTATTACCACGGGTCGTGGTACCAGGACGAGACTGACGCTACTCGCCCAAGCGGGAGTCACGAGTTACAGTTTGGAGGAAATTAAGTTATATTCGTGGGGGTAGTGGTTCCATACGCTGGACTGTAGATTCTCCACATACGGATCTATCTTTGTAGGAAGACTCTTGCTTACTATTACCACGGGTCGTGGTACCAGGACGAGACTGACGTTACTCACCCAAGCGGGAGTCACGAGTTACAGTTTGGAGGAAATTAAGTTATATTCGTGGGGGTAGTGGTTCCATACGCTGGACTGTAGATTCTCCACATACGGATCTATCTTTGTAGTAAGACTCTTGCTTACTATTACCACGGGTCGTGGTACCATGACCGGACTGACGCTAGTCACCCAAGCGGGAGTCACGAGTTACAGTTTGGAGGGAATTAAGTTATATTCGTGGGGGTAGTGGTTCCATACGCTGGACTGTAGATTCTCCACATACGGATCTATCTTTGTAGTAAGACTCTTGCTTACTATTACCACGGGTCGTGGTACCAGGACGAGACTGACGCTACTCGCCCAAGCGGGAGTCACGAGTTACAGTTTGGAGGAAATTAAGTTATATTCGTGGGGGTAATGGTTCCATACGCTGGACTGTAGATTCTCCACATACGGATCTATCTTTGTAGTAAGACTCTTGCTTACTATTACCACGGGTCGTGGTACCAGGACGAGACTGACGTTACTCACCCAAGCGGGAGTCACGAGTTACAGTTTGGAAGAAATTAAGTTATATTCGTGGGGGTAATGGTTCCATACGCTGGACTGTAGATTCTCCACATACGGATCTATCTTTGTAGTAAGACTCTTGCTTACTATTACCACGGGTCGTGGTACCAGGACGAGACTGACGCTACTCGCCCAAGCGGGAGTCACGAGTTACAGTTTGGAGGAAATTAAGTTATATTCGTGGGGGTAGTGGTTCCATACGCTGGACTGTAGATCCTCCACATACGGATCTATCTTTGTAGTAAGACTCTTGCTTACTATTACCACGGGTCGTGGTACCAGGACGAGACTGACGCTACTCGCCCAAGCGGGAGTCACGAGTTACAGTTTGGAGGAAATTAAGTTATATTCGTGGGGGTAGTGGTTCCATACGCTGGACTGTAGATTCTCCACATACGGATCTATCTTTGTAGTAAGACTCTTGCTTACTATTACCACGGGTCGTGGTACCAGGACGAGACTGACGCTACTCGCCCAAGCGGGAGTCACGAGTTACAGTTTGGAGGAAATTAAGTTATATTCGTGGGGGTAATGGTTCCATACGCTGGACTGTAGATTCTCCACATACGGATCTATCTTTGTAGTAAGACTCTTGCTTACTATTACCACGGGTCGTGGTACCAGGACGAGACTGACGTTACTCACCCAAGCGGGAGTCACGAGTTACAGTTTGGAAGAAATTAAGTTATATTCGTGGGGGTAATGGTTCCATACGCTGGACTGTAGATTCTCCACATACGGATCTATCTTTGTAGTAAGACTCTTGCTTACTATTACCACGGGTCGTGGTACCAGGACGAGACTGACGCTACTCGCCCAAGCGGGAGTCACGAGTTACAGTTTGGATTAAATTAAGTTATATTCGTGGGGGTAGTGGTTCCATACGCTGGACTGTAGATTCTCCACATACGGATCTATCTTTGTAGTAAGACTCTTGCTTACTATTACCACGGGTCGTGGTACCAGGACGAGACTGACGCTACTCGCCCAAGCGGGAGTCACGAGTTACAGTTTGGAGGAAATTAAGTTATATTCGTGGGGGTAGTGGTTCCATACGCTGGACTGTAGATTCTCCACATACGGATCTATCTTTGTAGTAAGACTCTTGCTTACTATTACCACGGGTCGTGGTACCAGGACGAGACTGACGCTACTCGCCCAAGCGGGAGTCACGAGTTACAGTTTGGAGGAAATTAAGTTATATTCGTGGGGGTAGTGGTTCCATACGCTGGACTGTAGATCCTCCACATACGGATCTATCTTTGTAGTAAGACTCTTGCTTACTATTACCACGGGTCGTGGTACCAGGACGAGACTGACGCTACTCGCCCAAGCGGGAGTCACGAGTTACAGTTTGGAGGAAATTAAGTTATATTCGTGGGGGTAGTGGTTCCATACGCTGGACTGTAGATTCTCCACATACGGATCTATCTTTGTAGTAAGACTCTTGCTTACTATTACCACGGGTCGTGGTACCATGACCGGACTGACGCTAGTCACCCAAGCGGGAGTCACGAGTTACAGTTTGGAGGAAATTAAGTTATATTCGTGGGGGTAATGGTTCCATACGCTGGACTGTAGATTCTCCACATACGGATCTATCTTTGTAGTAAGACTCTTGCTTACTATTACCACGGGTCGTGGTACCAGGACGAGACTGACGTTACTCACCCAAGCGGGAGTCACGAGTTACAGTTTGGAGGAAATTAAGTTATATTCGTGGGGGTAGTGGTTCCATACGCTGGACTGTAGATTCTCCACATACGGATCTATCTTTGTAGTAAGACTCTTGCTTACTATTACCACGGGTCGTGGTACCAGGACGAGACTGACGCTACTCGCCCAAGCGGGAGTCACGAGTTACAGTTTGGAGGAAATTAAGTTATATTCGTGGGGGTAGTGGTTCCATACGCTGGACTGTAGATTCTCCACATACGGATCTATCTTTGTAGTAAGACTCTTGCTTACTATTACCACGGGTCGTGGTACCAGGACGAGACTGACGCTACTCGCCCAAGCGGGAGTCACGAGTTACAGTTTGGAGGGAATTAAGTTATATTCGTGGGGGTAGTGGTTCCATACGCTGGACTGTAGATTCTCCACATACGGATCTATCTTTGTAGTAAGACTCTTGCTTACTATTACCACGGGTCGTGGTACCAGGACGAGACTGACGCTACTCGCCCAAGCGGGAGTCACGAGTTACAGTTTGGAGGGAATTAAGTTATATTCGTGGGGGTAGTGGTTCCATACGCTGGACTGTAGATTCTCCACATACGGATCTATCTTTGTAGTAAGACTCTTGCTTACTATTACCACGGGTCGTGGTACCAGGACGAGACTGACGCTACTCGCCCAAGCGGGAGTCACGAGTTACAGTTTGGAGGAAATTAAGTTATATTCGTGGGGGTAGTGGTTCCATACGCTGGACTGTAGATTCTCCACATACGGATCTATCTTTGTAGTAAGACTCTTGCTTACTATTACCACGGGTCGTGGTACCAGGACGAGACTGACGTTACTCACCCAAGCGGGAGTCACGAGTTACAGTTTGGAAGAAATTAAGTTATATTCGTGGGGGTAGTGGTTCCATACGCTGGACTGTAGATTCTCCACATACGGATCTATCTTTGTAGTAAGACTCTTGCTTACTATTACCACGGGTCGTGGTACCAGGACGAGACTGACGCTACTCGCCCAAGCGGGAGTCACGAGTTACAGTTTGGAGGGAATTAAGTTATATTCGTGGGGGTAGCGGTTCCATACGCTGGACTGTAGATTCTCCACATACGGATCTATCTTTGTAGTAAGACTCTTGCTTACTATTACCACGGGTCGTGGTACCAGGACGAGACTGACGCTACTCGCCCAAGCGGGAGTCACGAGTTACAGTTTGGAGGAAATTAAGTTATATTCGTGGGGGTAGTGGTTCCATACGCTGGACTGTAGATTCTCCACATACGGATCTATCTTTGTAGTAAGACTCTTGCTTACTATTACCACGGGTCGTGGTACCAGGACGAGACTGACGTTACTCACCCAAGCGGGAGTCACGAGTTACAGTTTGGAAGAAATTAAGTTATATTCGTGGGGGTAGTGGTTCCATACGCTGGACTGTAGATTCTCCACATACGGATCTATCTTTGTAGTAAGACTCTTGCTTACTATTACCACGGGTCGTGGTACCAGGACGAGACTGACGCTACTCGCCCAAGCGGGAGTCACGAGTTACAGTTTGGAGGAAATTAAGTTATATTCGTGGGGGTAATGGTTCCATACGCTGGACTGTAGATTCTCCACATACGGATCTATCTTTGTAGTAAGACTCTTGCTTACTATTACCACGGGTCGTGGTACCAGGACGAGACTGACGCTACTCGCCCAAGCGGGAGTCACGAGTTACAGTTTGGAGGGAATTAAGTTATATTCGTGGGGGTAGTGGTTCCATACGCTGGACTGTAGATTCTCCACATACGGATCTATCTTTGTAGTAAGACTCTTGCTTACTATTACCACGGGACGTGGTACCAGGACGAGACTGACGCTACTCGCCCAAGCGGGAGTCACGAGTTACAGTTTGGAGGGAATTAAGTTATATTCGTGGGGGTAGTGGTTCCATACGCTGGACTGTAGATTCTCCACATACGGATCTATCTTTGTAGTAAGACTCTTGCTTACTATTACCACGGGTCGTGGTACCAGGACGAGACTGACGCTACTCGCCCAAGCGGGAGTCACGAGTTACAGTTTGGAGGAAATTAAGTTATATTCGTGGGGGTAATGGTTCCATACGCTGTACTGTAGATTCTCCACATACGGATCTATCTTTGTAGTAAGACTCTTGCTTACTATTACCACGGGTCGTGGTACCAGGACGAGACTGACGCTACTCGCCCAAGCGGGAGTCACGAGTTACAGTTTGGAGGGAATTAAGTTATATTCGTGGGGGTAGTGGTTCCATACGCTGGACTGTAGATTCTCCACATACGGATCTATCTTTGTAGTAAGACTCTTGCTTACTATTACCACGGGTCGTGGTACCAGGACGAGACTGACGCTACTCGCCCAAGCGGGAGTCACGAGTTACAGTTTGGAGGGAATTAAGTTATATTCGTGGGGGTAGTGGTTCCATACGCTGGACTGTAGATTCTCCACATACGGATCTATCTTTGTAGTAAGACTCTTGCTTACTATTACCACGGGTCGTGGTACCAGGACGAGACTGACGCTACTCGCCCAAGCGGGAGTCACGAGTTACAGTTTGGAGGAAATTAAGTTATATTCGTGGGGGTAATGGTTCCATACGCTGGACTGTAGATCCTCCACATACGGATCTATCTTTGTAGTAAGACTCTTGCTTACTATTACCACGGGTCGTGGTACCAGGACGAGACTGACGCTACTCGCCCAAGCGGGAGTCACGAGTTACAGTTTGGAGGAAATTAAGTTATATTCGTGGGGGTAGTGGTTCCATACGCTGGACTGTAGATTCTCCACATACGGATCTATCTTTGTAGTAAGACTCTTGCTTACTATTACCACGGGTCGTGGTACCATGACGAGACTGACGCTACTCACCCAAGCGGGAGTCACGAGTTACAGTTTGGAGGAAATTAAGTTATATTCGTGGGGGTAGTGGTTCCATACGCTGGACTGTAGATTCTCCACATACGGATCTATCTTTGTAGTAAGACTCTTGCTTACTATTACCACGGGTCGTGGTACCAGGACGAGACTGACGCTACTCGCCCAAGCGGGAGTCACGAGTTACAGTTTGGAGGAAATTAAGTTATATTCGTGGGGGTAGTGGTTCCATACGCTGGACTGTAGATTCTCCACATACGGATCTATCTTTGTAGTAAGACTCTTGCTTACTATTACCACGGGTCGTGGTACCAGGACGAGACTGACGCTACTCGCCCAAGCGGGAGTCACGAGTTACAGTTTGGAGGAAATTAAGTTATATTCGTGGGGGTAGTGGTTCCATACGCTGGACTGTAGATTCTCCACATACGGATCTATCTTTGTAGTAAGACTCTTGCTTACTATTACCACGGGTCGTGGTACCAGGACGAGACTGACGCTACTCGCCCAAGCGGGAGTCACGAGTTACAGTTTGGAGGAAATTAAGTTATATTCGTGGGGGTAGTGGTTCCATACGCTGGACTGTAGATCCTCCACATACGGATCTATCTTTGTAGTAAGACTCTTGCTTACTATTACCACGGGACGTGGTACCAGGACGAGACTGACGCTACTCGCCCAAGCGGGAGTCACGAGTTACAGTTTGGAGGGAATTAAGTTATATTCGTGGGGGTAGTGGTTCCATACGCTGGACTGTAGATTCTCCACATACGGATCTATCTTTGTAGTAAGACTCTTGCTTACTATTACCACGGGTCGTGGTACCAGGACGAGACTGACGCTACTCGCCCAAGCGGGAGTCACGAGTTACAGTTTGGAGGAAATTAAGTTATATTCGTGGGGGTAATGGTTCCATACGCTGTACTGTAGATTCTCCACATACGGATCTATCTTTGTAGTAAGACTCTTGCTTACTATTACCACGGGTCGTGGTACCAGGACGAGACTGACGCTACTCGCCCAAGCGGGAGTCACGAGTTACAGTTTGGAGGGAATTAAGTTATATTCGTGGGGGTAGTGGTTCCATACGCTGGACTGTAGATTCTCCACATACGGATCTATCTTTGTAGTAAGACTCTTGCTTACTATTACCACGGGTCGTGGTACCAGGACGAGACTGACGCTACTCGCCCAAGCGGGAGTCACGAGTTACAGTTTGGAGGGAATTAAGTTATATTCGTGGGGGTAGTGGTTCCATACGCTGGACTGTAGATTCTCCACATACGGATCTATCTTTGTAGTAAGACTCTTGCTTACTATTACCACGGGTCGTGGTACCAGGACGAGACTGACGCTACTCGCCCAAGCGGGAGTCACGAGTTACAGTTTGGAGGAAATTAAGTTATATTCGTGGGGGTAATGGTTCCATACGCTGGACTGTAGATCCTCCACATACGGATCTATCTTTGTAGTAAGACTCTTGCTTACTATTACCACGGGTCGTGGTACCAGGACGAGACTGACGCTACTCGCCCAAGCGGGAGTCACGAGTTACAGTTTGGAGGAAATTAAGTTATATTCGTGGGGGTAGTGGTTCCATACGCTGGACTGTAGATTCTCCACATACGGATCTATCTTTGTAGTAAGACTCTTGCTTACTATTACCACGGGTCGTGGTACCATGACGAGACTGACGCTACTCACCCAAGCGGGAGTCACGAGTTACAGTTTGGAGGAAATTAAGTTATATTCGTGGGGGTAGTGGTTCCATACGCTGGACTGTAGATTCTCCACATACGGATCTATCTTTGTAGTAAGACTCTTGCTTACTATTACCACGGGTCGTGGTACCAGGACGAGACTGACGCTACTCGCCCAAGCGGGAGTCACGAGTTACAGTTTGGAGGAAATTAAGTTATATTCGTGGGGGTAGTGGTTCCATACGCTGGACTGTAGATTCTCCACATACGGATCTATCTTTGTAGTAAGACTCTTGCTTACTATTACCACGGGTCGTGGTACCAGGACGAGACTGACGCTACTCGCCCAAGCGGGAGTCACGAGTTACAGTTTGGAGGAAATTAAGTTATATTCGTGGGGGTAGTGGTTCCATACGCTGGACTGTAGATTCTCCACATACGGATCTATCTTTGTAGTAAGACTCTTGCTTACTATTACCACGGGTCGTGGTACCAGGACGAGACTGACGCTACTCGCCCAAGCGGGAGTCACGAGTTACAGTTTGGAGGAAATTAAGTTATATTCGTGGGGGTAGTGGTTCCATACGCTGGACTGTAGATCCTCCACATACGGATCTATCTTTGTAGTAAGACTCTTGCTTACTATTACCACGGGTCGTGGTACCAGGACGAGACTGACGCTACTCGCCCAAGCGGGAGTCACGAGTTACAGTTTGGAGGAAATTAAGTTATATTCGTGGGGGTAGCGGTTCTATACGCTGGACTGTAGATTCTCCACATACGGATCTATCTTTGTAGTAAGACTCTTGCTTACTATTACCACGGGTCGTGGTACCAGGACGAGACTGACGCTACTCGCCCAAGCGGGAGTCACGAGTTACAGTTTGGAGGAAATTAAGTTATATTCGTGGGGGTAGTGGTTCCATACGCTGGACTGTAGATCCTCCACATACGGATCTATCTTTGTAGTAAGACTCTTGCTTACTATTACCACGGGTCGTGGTACCAGGACGAGACTGACGCTACTCGCCCAAGCGGGAGTCACGAGTTACAGTTTGGAGGAAATTAAGTTATATTCGTGGGGGTAGTGGTTCCATACGCTGGACTGTAGATCCTCCACATACGGATCTATCTTTGTAGTAAGACTCTTGCTTACTATTACCACGGGTCGTGGTACCAGGACGAGACTGACGCTACTCGCCCAAGCGGGAGTCACGAGTTACAGTTTGGAGGAAATTAAGTTATATTCGTGGGGGTAATGGTTCCATACGCTGGACTGTAGATTCTCCACATACGGATCTATCTTTGTAGTAAGACTCTTGCTTACTATTACCACGGGTCGTGGTACCAGGACGAGACTGACGCTACTCGCCCAAGCGGGAGTCACGAGTTACAGTTTGGAGGAAATTAAGTTATATTCGTGGGGGTAGTGGTTCCATACGCTGGACTGTAGATCCTCCACATACGGATCTATCTTTGCATCCTTCGAATAATAGGAGAGCCGCAAGAATCAAGTATGCCTTGTTACCATTTTTCTCTTTCCGCCATCTTTCTTTCTGCTACACTTTTCCCATAACACAAAACCGACGCTGTGTTAGTGCCTACGTGCAATAGAATTAATCTCAAGACAAATGGAAAACTTCTCGCCGTAGGCCTCTAAATGTTTGGCTATAATTCGTGTCCTAGAAGTGGCCTTTTCTTCAAAACCACATTTTAATGACGGACGTTTCCTTTCTCTTTAATAGAACGTCTTGTTTACTGGCAACCATGAAAATAGGTTACATATAAATACCATAGAGGTATCGCTTTTAATTTAATGTTAAAGAAACAGTAGTAATTTTTTTAAATTTGTATAATTCAAATCAAATGAATGGGCCAGGAAATATATCGGGGAAACTAGTAACATACTTTTTTATTTTTTTGTATACGTTTTTGTTTTATACATCTTGGGGTTTTTTAAATGTTTTTATTGAATCACTTGGGAAAAACCATACTTACTGTTATTTTTCAGCATAGCTTTTCGCACTAGATCAGTGCATTGTTCAGTGCTGTGAGTCACGGATGACTGTTGCTCAGTCGTGTTGTATTATTGTGAGTATGTAATGTTCTGTGGTGTGGAATTGTTTATAAATTAGTTGTTCATTATGTGTTCGAATAAAGTATTTGATTGTATGTTGTGTCCTTTAGAAAGTGATGTAGTTGGTTTTTTTTGTGACGTTTGTACATTTCGAAGTTTTCCTTTGTGTTTAGTTTATTGTTTTTTCCCCGATTAAATGCAGAACTTTTAGATTTGTGACAATATTGGCAGGCCTATATGTGTGTAGCGTGTTGTGTATATGGATAGTGAAATTTGATTTATGTTGTGTTTTTTAAGTAGGGTATTTCATGTGTTCCTTGTAACGTCTTGTTTGACCTGTGGAAAGCTAGGGCAGTCATTACATGCGTTTTTTTATACTCCTGCCCTGTCGTGTTTGTTCTGGAGTGTTTTTGTGTTGAGTTAGATGTTTTGGAGGCGATTTTTTATGTGAATTTTTGGAATGAAGAAGCTTTTTCATGTGTGTGTCGTCGTGGTATGTTAATGTTATGTATTTTTATTTTGTGTGTTATTGTTGTTTTTTTGTTGTGTGTGTTCACTATAGGAGATAGCAATACACTACACACATACACGAGCATTAACACAAATCTAAAATTTTTACATTTCATAAAAAAAGCAAATGAACGAAACATAATAGAAAACGAAGCATACAAACACCGTGAACCCAACCACAGCACGTGCTGAATGACAAAACACATTCACAATCAAATACTATATCCAAACACGTAATTAATATCTACTTTATTAACAGTGATACACCACAGAACATCAAAACACCACAAACTCGCAAAAATTCAACACACTTGAATAAATTTCTTCTCCGTGACTCATTGAACAATGCTCGGATTTAGTGCGAAACGCGTATTCCGAAAAACATCGGTAAGTGATATCAATAAGAACACAGTAAAATACGTTAGTAAAAACTGTACGAAAGCTTGACCTAAATATTTCAGAGCTGCAGCAAGGGAGGATAGGCTCCTGGTAGGTGGAAGACCCAAAAGGGCATTGCTGCTACTAGCTCCATAAGCAGATTAAAGCAGCATACAAAGAGAATATACTGATATGGAAGGTGGGCAACAAGCTGGTAGAGAAGATCCAGAGAACTGCACTAGCTCCATAAGCAGACTAAAGCAGCATACAAAGAGAATATACTGATATGGAAGGTGGGCAACGAGCTGGTAGAGAAGATCCAGAGAACTGCACTAGCTCCGTAAGCAGACTAAAGCAGCATACAAAGAGAATATACTGATATGGAAGGTGGGCAACAAGCTGGTAGAGAAGATCCAGAGAACTGCACTAGCTCCATAAGGAGACTAAAGCAGCATACAAAGAGAATATACTGATGTGGAAGGTGGACAACGAGCTGGTAGAGAAGATCCAGAGAACTGCACTAGCTCCGTAAGCAGACTAAAGCAGCATACAAAGAGAATATACTGATATGGAAGGTGGGCAACGAGCTGGTAGAGAAGATCCACAGAACTGCACTAGCTGTTCGTGGGACTGAAGAAGGCTTACGACAGAGTACCACAAAACCAACTATGGGAAGGTTCACACAACGCTAACCTGGATGTGAACTTAAAGCGGTGAAAGGTTTATATAACAATGCCACGGCTAAGATCAGAGTCTGTGTGGGTTTCCCAGTCACGAAAAGCCTCAGACAGGGGCGCTGCCTTTCGTTTACTTTTTCGTAAGTTGTTTCTCCAACAAGGACTAAAACTATGGGCGTGAAAGTGCAAAGTCATGGCAAACCGGTTGGTAATGATTCAGAATAACATTTACAGATAAGCAGCTTCTAATGGAAACCAAGCCAGAATAAAGAAATGCGTAATAGGAATAAACAGAAAATAGACAAAAGATATATGTATTAGGGAGAACCATGTATTAGGGATGTGTGATGGAAGCGATGATGGGCAGGATATTGGAAACTGCAATGAGTAGAAATATTTAGGGATGACTATTGCCACAAACGAAAGTACAGACGCAGCAATAGACGAAAAATAACCAGGGAAGAAAGGCAACCACACACATTGTGGGACCAAACAATTTACAAACAAAAACAAACGCAGAATATATATTCTACTATCGGAAAAGCGTAAGCACTTAGAGCTGCGAATTCTGGTAAATAAAGGGACGAACTAAACAGTAACTGACACCACGGAAATGGATTTTTGGCTTCGTTCAGCAGGGAAATTAGGACTGGAGAGAGTCACTAATAAAAGAATTCTAAATTGTAGGAGCACAGCCCAGCCCGTCTCTATCAGTCTCGCGGCTGTTTTTAGTTGACCATTATAATTATGGGTTTCAATGAATAGTAATACTTTTACATAAAATGTAAATTTTACAGTGTCAATTTTACTAACACTGGATTGCGCAGAATATATAGTTTTTGGTCCAATCTAAAGGTACGGGAACTTCTTAATACGATATTTACCCCTATTAAGTGTTAATACGAAATTCAAGAACCTATTTATTGTTAAAACTGCTTAGTTTTTTAAAAAACGTTTTTGTATAAATGTATTAAAATATCCAAAAATATTCCAAGGTAATGAACATTCCTATTATTTGATTTATTCTCAAGAGGACGCTCTTCAAAGACTAATACAGTGTTGACTCTGTGTTTTAATCATGACTAATAATTTTAAATTAATAAAAATTAAAAATGTTGACTCTATTATTAATAGTAGTTGTGTTAGTGTATGTATCTGTGATTTGTCTGTTTTATTGTGATAGAAAAAATATACTAGTTCTAATATATGTAATTGACAATGTCCAGACAAGAACTAAAGAGTTAATGGGCACTTTAGTAATATAAGTATTTAGTATTTTTATTTAATGTCTGTTAGTAACTATTAATTTATTATATAGGCTAATGACAGATCACAGAAGATTTTGCTTTTTTCTATCACAATAAAGAAACTATTCAGATACGTCGACGACATCATAACATTATATAAAGGCAACACACGCAGAGCACACATATTTCTAAAACACCTAAATTCCATACACCCTAAACTAACATACACCATCGAAACAGAACAACAAAACTCCCTTAACTTCTTAGACCTCACAATTAAACGGACAGACAAACAAACACATAAATTCGACATATACCGTAAACCCACCAGCACCAATACGACCATACACAGTTCCTCAAACCACCCACACCAACATAAACTAGCTGCTTACAACACCATGATATATCGCCTCCTTAAAACACCACTAGACAAAGATGAACACTACCAAAAGTTAAACACCATAAAATATATAGCACAAACAAACGGATACAACCCAATAATGATTGACAAATTATACATCCGCCTAAAAAATAAACATAATAACCCAAATACAAACACACAAGATGACAAACCCATAAAATACTTATCAATACCATACAGATCATCCAAAACCTACAATCTAACCAACACATTACGAAAATACAACTACAAAATAGCTTACTCCACACACAACACTCTCAACAAACAATTTAAACCCAACAACAAAATCAACGACATTTACAACACCACTGGAGTTTACAAACTAACTTGCAGTTCATGCCCCAGTTTTACATAGGCCAGACAGGGAGGTCATTCTACACACGTTACCAAGAACATATAAAAGCACTAAAAAACAATAACTACCAATCAAACTTCGCCGATCATCTTAACTCCACAAAACACGACTACATAGACATAACATCTAACCTACAAATTCTTCATAAACAACACAAAAATAACCAACGCTACACAACCGAACAATACGAAATATATAGGCACTTCAAACTACACCCTACACACATACTCAATACACAATTACATTACAACTCACACGCACTTTTTGACATCATAACTCCTAATACACACAAAATACACCCACACCACCAAAATATCCCACCCCCACCCTAACCTACGTAAACCTTGAGATCAGTTACGGTCTGAGTTGACAAAGGGACACATCTCCCGAAACGGCCGTCCTCAACAAACAAAGTAAGTGCTACTATAGGCAAGTTAAAACATTTCTTAAAAGTGTAAGTGATTACTAGTAGCTCACGCGAAGATGGAATGAACAAATGGAAAGAAACTATCTTTAGTAATGAAATTACAAGTGAAATTTAACATTTTCGTAGGTTTTTTGGTCACTTGAGGTAATGTATATATATTAGAATGATTGTGTGGTTGTAAAAATTTAAAATGTTGACTCTATTATTAATAGTAGATGTGTTAGTAAATGTATCTGTGATTTGTCTGTTTTATTGTGATGGAAAAAAATTGACTTGTAAATGGAAATTTATTAAGAGTTTTATAATTTGTTGATTTTTATTACGTTTTATATAAGGTTATGTATTTTATAAATAGTAAGTTATGTTATATAATTGTTTAATTAAAATTGAGCTCTTGAAAAGGAATTCCGGAAAGAATTTCGAAACGTTAAGTGTTTTAAAAAAGCAAAATTCTCTCTGATCTGTCATTGCCTACATAAAAAAAATATTAGTTATCAACAGACATTAAATAAAAATATTAGTTAATACAGTAGTTATGCATTTTTTTAAAAAATGTTTTCTTTTTACGATAAAGGTGAATGACTTCACTTTAGTGGCCTAATACTGTCTTGATGTGAAGGTTTATTGATAGAATTACTTTTTTGAATTATTAGTAACTTATAACAACGGGCGGGAGATAAAAGTTGATTGGCCTTCACTCTAGCTTCAAGTCAGTCCCCAAATTTGTTGTGAAGTTTCGTGAAACGTTGACAGAAATAGTACAAGGCCATTATGAAGAATTGGACTATATTCGAGGGGAAGTAAATTATTTTGTTCTTAATAGATTATATGTAATTTAATTAATTACTATGCCCGGCTTTAAAGTACATTTCATTTAACTTCCGATGCATCGTTGCCAGAAAATTATTGGAGTTCCTGGGCATGCGCAGAAACTTATTTATGAGGTGCCAAACCATAATGAATTATTAGTCATTATTTTAATATTCTATTTGATTTACACGTACACGTTTAAAATACCATTTAAAATAGAATTTGTAACAATGTGCCTATGTTTACTTAAAACCATTAGTTCGCTAGCTACTATCTTTCCCAAACTGTTTTGCAATGCATTTCAACCATGAATTCTTAAAGATGAACTCTGCAATATTTTGTTTTTGCTATAATCATTGCCTGATATAGAAACATTAGTAGTAGGTTAGATTAAAATGTTTGAGTATGGAGATATGTATTTATATTATTTCATAATACGTTAAAGGTCAATATGGTCATCTAATAGGCTATATTTAAACTAAATTTAATAGGCTATACTGACTTGTTAATTTAGTGTTCAGTTTTTTACGTGTTTATTTAATAAATGAAATAGTAAAACGTATGAAAATTTTTATAACAATTCATAAATTTTATAAATATGAAAATTTAAATTAAAAAATGTAAAATTATAATAGTAAATAAGGATATGTTATGTCCTACAATGTTTGAGTTTTATCCTTTTACTATAAAACATTAGAATGTTTATTAAATATCTGAGGGCAATTGAACTAGTGAGAGACCACCATACGTATTTTTTGACATACCAAGCCAAATAAGTTTTAGCAAATCTTAAGTAAACAAACAGTAGGATTTTTAAACAAACACGAAGAAAACTGCCTCTCTTACATAGGTAAGGATATGAGAGACAGAAAGGTAAAATTCAGAATATTTATCTAGTATTACGAGAAAGAGAGAGAGAGAGAGAGAGAGAGAGAGAGAGAGAGAGAGAGGACGTAGTAGCATATTCGTCTATAGATAAGTCATCATTTAGGCCCGGGGTTCTTAAAGTGGAGGCGTCCCGCTTTGGGGGGCGTAGGTTTCCAGGGGATTGAAACTACCTACAGCGAGAGATGAGCTTCCTTAGGTGCACCAGCGGGTATGGCGTGTCCGAGTGAACTACGCCATTACATTTTGTAGAATGTTTACTCTTGACAGATAACATTATACAGTATTTTTATACGTTATCAATTTTAACAATCTGGGATTGAAGCATTATCTGTCGTAGGGTAATATATATTTACATATTAAATAAAAATGTATATTAAAAGTTTAATTAATTTATCTGATCTTAATTGACCTACTGCTCCCTGATGAGGCCACAAAGAGTTACAGGCCTACACAGTAACCCTTGTCTTCCGGGATTTTCAAGTCCGCATACACAATGACAAGAGATAATCGCTCAGCATACCACCGACCGGGACAATGTTCAAATTTACCATGCGTTTATCCGATTGGGACAATGTTCAAGTTTACAATTCGGTTATCAGACTGGGACAATGTTCAAGTTTACCTTGAGATTATCCGACCGGGATAATGTTAAGTTTACTTTGAGGTTATCCGACCGGGACAATGTTCAAATTTACCATGCATTTATCCGACTAGATCGATGTTCAAATTTACCATGCGTTTATCCGATTGGGACAATGTTCAAGTTTACAATTCAGTTATCCGACTGGGACAATGTTAAAGTTTACCTTGAGATTATCCGACCGGGATAATGTTAAGTTTACTTTGAGGTTATCCGACCGGGACAATGTTCAAATTTACCATGCATTTATCCGACTAGATCGATGTTCAAATTTACCATGCGTTTATCCGATTGGGACAATGTTCAAGTTTACAATTCGGTTATCCGACTGGGACAATGTTAAAGTTTACCTTGAGATTATCCGACCGGGATAATGTTAAGTTTACTTTGAGGTTATCCGACCGGGACAATGTTCAAATTTACCATGCATTTATCCGACTAGATCGATGTTCAAATTTACCATGCGGTTATCCGACTGGGACAATGTTCAAGTTTACCATGCGGTTATCCAACTGAGACAATGTTAAAGTTTACCTTGAGATTATCCAACAGGGACAATGTTAAAGTTTAATTTGAGGTTATCTGACCCGGACAATGTTAAAGTTTACCTTAAGGTTATCCGACCGGGGCAATGTTAAACTTTACTTTAAGTTTATCCGACCGGGACAATATTAAAGTTAGCTTGCGGTTATTCGACTGGGATAATATTAAAGTTTACCTTGAGGTTATCCGATCGGGAAAATGTTAAAGTTTACTTTGAGGTTATCCGACCGGAACAATGTTCAAATTTACCATGCATTTATCCGACTAGATCGATGTTCAAATTTACCATACGGTTATCCGACTGGGACTAAGTTCAAATTTGCCATGCGGTTATCCGACTGGGACAATGTTCAGGTTTACCATACTGTTATCCGACTGGGACAATGTTCAAGTTTATCAAACGGTTATCCGACTGGGACAATGTTAAAGTTTACCTTGATTCTATCCGACCGGGAAAATGTTGAAGTTTACCTTGAGGTTATCCGACCGGGACAATATTAAAGTTTACTATGTGGTTATCCGACTGGGACTATGTTCAAGTTTACCATACTGTTATCCGACCGGGACAATGTTAAAGTTTACCATACTGTTATCCGACCGAGACAATGTTAAAGTTTACCTTGAGGTTATTCGACCGGAACAATGTTTAAGTTTACCTTGAGGTTATCCGACTGGGACAATGTTCAGGTTTACCTTGAGGTTATCCTACTGGATAGATGTTCAAATTTACCATACTGTTATCCGAACTAGATACCTAATCGTCCAGCCTCGTCAAACCCTGTAATCCCTGAGTGCGAAGCAGGACAGCTTATCCCAACTAGATACCTAATCGTCCAGCCTCGTCAAACCCTATAATTCCCGAGTGCGAAGCAGGATTACGGGTCCCGACTCGGGGTCTATTCGTCCAGCAACGCCAGACCTTGTAATGCGTGAGTGCGAAGCAGGACTCGGATACCTAAGCGTCCAGCCTCGTCAATCCTGGGACCTTCAGTAAGGATACTGATGAAAATAAAACTGATCGCATTAAAAAACAAAGATGTAATAATGTTGAACTAAACTTTGTACATCTGAATTTTAAACTTTCTTATAATATTTGCGTATCTAGAAGTTTGAACTCGTATTACAAGTTACGATGCTACGGGAACTGTTCTGTTTGTGTTTTGAGTATTACTCTATGGCTGAATAATATTTGTTTTCGGAACATTACCCTGACAAGTCTTAAAATTTGTCAGTGTTGGCACGAGGTCTTTGACTCTCCCTCCTGTCGCCCTCCCTTGGATCCGCTCCTGCAAGTTACACGCTACCTCCATGAGTTGTATTCCACAACCATTTCTTCAAGTATTACAACAGCGCCTTTGCTAGAAAACAACAAATAAATGCCCTCATAGCAGATGGTTGGTTATGTTACAGCGAAGACGTAAGCACATTTGCTGAAGGCAAGAACAAAGAAAACCTTATTTCGTATAAAAGTTGCTATCATGAAGTGACGACGCTGGTACTGCACTCCAGAACCTCCTTTCAACATAAAATATTTCTCTTACTTTCTAATTAATACGTAGATGAATGTTACACAACTTATACTTCAGGAAAAATACATTTACTTACGGTATTGGAATACTGATTCCCGTCACTTTAAACCTAACTGTTTATCCTATTTAATTCAAGTAAATGTTACAATAAATAAGAAAATATATTTATTAAATTTTTGAAACCTAAGGTCAGTGATTAAATGTAAATTGTTTCAATTTGTTTTTAAGTGTTTAGATTATGCATTATTCCTTTTAAATAGGTTAAGTAAGCCTTTACATGTCTCGTTAAGGAAATAGGACATAGCACACACATTATTCACGCAATAATAAAATACACAATCACTAGATTCCTAACAGTAAAGGTTTGTTACGCTTATCGTGTTAGTGTTTTTGATAGTGTGTAAGCTCAGGGTTAAATCTGTTTGGGCAATCGATGGCAGATAAACCGTTATTGGTGAGTCTGAAGTGGGCTAAAAATTTAGAATTTCCCCTGCTAAATAGCCTGGTCCAACGACCAACCGACGTTATTTTTGTTTAATGTAGTTTTGTGGAAATTTAAAATTTTATTTTTTTCCTTATTTAAGTACTCGAGTCTATGAAGGATAAAAATCCTATGACTGTAGCATAATTTAACACAGTAAACTGATTCGACAAAATTTGGAATGCTGTTTGTTTGACTTTATTCTATCACAATAAAACAGAATTCCACTAGTTCCCAAGAATTCAACTGAAGCACTTGAACTATATTTATTATTAATCTCTATATTCATTATTTTTTATGTTGCTATTATTGTTGTAGTATTTTCATAATAGGATATATATTTACTATGATTGTATAGAGAAAAAAGGAGGTTAATTAAAGATAATGTTACAGGTTGAATCTCTGTATAACTTTAACCTTGTACATTTACCATTATTGCAAACAATGCTAGGGCAAAGATATTGTGACATAAATAACAGAATTCTTGAATTTTGTAGCCCATTACGTTCGGTGAATCTTAATTAATCACTTAAACAATAGTTTATGACTATCCGAACTTTAAATTTTGTAAATTTGTTAAAAATTACTGAGTCAGAACTTTTTCGATCCCTATGTACCGATCTTCATCAGTGTTTTTTTTTTTTTTTAGTTGAACTTTTTGTTTTTATGTCAGGAGAAGAAACTGATGAAGATCGCCGCATAGCGATCGATAACGTTCTGTCTCAGTAAGTTTTAACAAATATACAAAATTTAAAGTTCGGATAGTCATAAGCTATTGTTTAAGGGATTAAATAACAGAAGCGTAAAATATAACCTAATTTGTTTAAAAACAAGATTCTAAAACCAGTTTATTAAGAAATTGTGTCACTTCAAAATTGTTAAATTGAAGGTTTTGTTCTGTGTCATTGAGAAAGTTTTATTTTTTAAAAATTAGTTTAGTATCTATGATTCTTCCAAACTCATTTCACTCCGCCATGTTGTTTAAGTAAATATTGAATGCATATAATACATTTGAAACTCGAAAATTCGTCAAAAAATCATCAAGTGTAGAAACAATTTTCGAAACTAAAATAATTATACTGTATTATTATACATTTATACACTATACTCGGGCCAGTAGTCAGGAGAGTGGGTATTGGGATATAACCCCATGGATTTTCTCAAGTAAAAAAATGTGCACAAGGCAAAAAAACACTAGAAATAAATTATTCATTACGTGAGTGGCTAATTTTTAATTAAAGGGTGATTATTTATGAATTAAATACATGCTAAATTGTTTCTTCTAATTAAATGAGTTTTTTTTAAGTGAGTTTAAAAGGCATTCTTGTAGTCTACTTATAATTTATAAATTATATCTTTCCAAAACTATTTTCTGTCTACGCCTCTAACTACACTAAATTACTAATAAAAAACTGTAATAAAATTGTAATTTTTTACAAAACTAATAAAATTAGAAAGTTCAGTTTGTAAAAACGAAGTTACAACTAGTCGCGTGTTAAATTTTATTAAAGGAGTAATCGGCCTTTAAGTCGCCCGTTATTTCTTATACACTATAGTACACGCTCACAAGTCGCAAAACAATGCAGAAAATCTTAAAACATACTTTATTAGAACTCACGACTAACCTTTGGTTAACATAACCTAAGAGTTGAAAATTTGTTTTATTTAACCAGTAAGAAAACAAAACAGTCCTTGAAAAAAATACTCAAAACAAATTTTTTGAGTTGACAATGGGACACATCACCCGAAACGGCCGTCCTCAACAAATATAACTAAGTGCTACTATAGACAAGTTTATAAATATTTATAATTTTTTAGTGAAAACTAGTAGCTCACGTGAAGATCAAATCAACAAATACAAAAAAAAAATGTTCAAACTCGTCAAATTGAACATTCTCGCGCTAAATTCAACTAAACAAAATTAACCTACATTGGTATAAAATAAATTTTTAACTTTAGTTACAGGTTAAATCGTTAGTAAACATAGCTTGAAATACTAACAACGGTCAACAGATAAACTGACCTTGGCGGTTCCACAACTACAGTCTACAAGCTCAAACACCGACTGGCTATAATCATTCATGCCATATTGTTAGCTTCTCCTTCCACTCTTATCTCGATAGGCCGCATTAGTCATTACCTTATTAAAACTCTATCGATTTTCTTTTGCCGCTACGTTATGCAATTCAACGGCAATTTAATAAACAAAAACCATTGATTTTACGATAGTATTACAGGAAAGTCATAAGATCAATGATGCTCATTTCGGAAACGGTTGGTTGAACTTGGATAAGACTGATATGCCAATTAAGTAGACGTGGGCAAAGAGTCACTATTTTTATGGTTTCCGTTTTTGTTTTTATTGGGGTTACTTTTGGGTTGGCACAAGTGTGAGTTATTCATACAGCAGAATGTACGTGCCTCAAGGTTCCATTATTAAAAATGCTGACCGTGCTAAATGACTCAAGCATATTGAGTGACGTACTTCAACATAATATTATTTCTTGCAACCTAACTTGTTACATCTTTACAAATGATTTCTTGGGCAGCTTAACGAGCTTTCGTGCAGGAAACGTTTTCCATTTCAAGATTAAAACAGGGATGAGCAAATCTTTAACACAGAACATTTTAAAAGCCAATATTTGTTAAATGTTTAATATTTATTTCTATGAAATGTAGGAAAAGGGAAACTAAAATAACTTTGTAAAACGAGGTGCTAAAACATAACAAGTTCAAAAAGGGGCTAAAATCTCATACACTAAGACTTTTTGAAAAGACCCAAAATGAAAACGGACAAAAAATCTGGTAAGGAGATGATATTCCACAGCTTAAACATATAAAAGGAAAATTAGTAAAAAAATAAATATAAATCCCAACTAACTTTGTCTCTATATGAATAAATAACAAAAAACATTATTTTATTATTAAAAATTTAAATTTATTTACCTTTTCGTTGTATTAATATAATTTGAACATTTATTTTGTGCTTAATAAATATAGCTAAACTTTCTCTCTATATGGGTTATAGGATTATAAATTACAAATTACACTTTTGTTTTACTTGCGACCAGACATTTGTTAACTAAAAGTTATTAATTGTTAACTTACACTTGCAGGAAACGTTTTCGTCTTCCGGCTTCTTCAGCATTGTATTTTTGCCGCTAGGAATGCTGCCATTGTGCTTCCTCGGTACCATTTTTTTGAAAGTTAGAAGTGATATGGTCGAAAAGTGTGTGTGATCTGTGCCGTGTTTGTTCATTTAAGATGTCATTTTTATGTGTGTTGCTATGTCTATATATTTCAAACTGTTCAAGTGTGTTTAATTTATGGCCTTTCTTGCATGTGTGGAGGATGCTCATGTTATTTTCCATACTTTTGCATGAGTGTTTATTTGTCCATGAGGTGATTTGCGAAGGTGGATTCAATAGTAGTGTGCAGTACCCTTTTGTGTTCTTTATATCTTTCGACAAAAGATCTGCCTGTTTGTCCAATATAGAACTTATTGCAGTTGTTGCATTTTAGTTTGTATACTCCTGGGTTATTGTATGTGTTGGTATTGTTATTAATGCTGTGTCTGATACCTGTTTGGCATTTTAGCTGTCTGGTCGCAAGTAATAGCAAAAGTGTAATTTGTAATTTACAACCAGCTCGTCATGAACAGTAACAAGATTTCGGGATTATAAATGTAAAGAGCATATGCAATAGAATCGTAGGCCTAACTGAATTAAAAGGTAAAAGATTATTACAAATCATTAACTATTTACAAATTAAAGTTCGGATAGTTATGAACTATTGTTTAAGGGATTAATTAAGATCACCCGAAGGTAATGGACCACAAAATTCAAGTATTTACAAGTAGTTTTAAACTGATTTAGACAACATACATATAGTATGGCCCTTACTATTGTAGTGGATAAATTGTGGAGGACATTCTCCCACTTGTTCTGTTTCATGCAATTTTGTTGACACTTAGCAAACTTTAACCAATAGTTTATTGATTTAACTATATTGCTATTAAACTGTAATCTAATGGCTCAGAATTTGAGACTTGCCTTTGTTTAATAAACACTTGAAATTCAGCAAAATGTAATGATCCATTTTCTTACCTTTCACAATGCATTCATTTCGTTATTAGAAGGGCTTAAATTCCTAAAATTGTTTATTATTTTTGACAATATTAAAAATTTAAGCTCATGAATAAGGTTAACTTAGGAGATATCAAAGTATGGCTGGCTGCTGAAGCAAGAAGAGAACATCTAGAGAAAGCAATATATTTAAGTGAAGCCAGAAAGGTATGAACCCAATCATCAAGTATAAAATAAGAGTATATATGACCTATAGGTCATCAATTTTGGTTGTGAACCTTCTGGCCTCCGATTATAACAGAATCTAACTTCTGATGATGAGGTACCAGTGGATACTCGAGGGTGCAAGGGATCCTATACATCTGTTATATAAAGCTAGAAGCTAAGTTAAGAAGCAGTTTCAAAATAACTGCTTGAAAGTAATTTCTACAGCTCTTTTAGGGATGATAGTATACTCAACTTAATGTTGTATAATATGTTTACCTTCAAATATATTTTAGATTTAAATTTTATTTTTATTTAGTTTACGCTCAATGGCTAATAACATTGAATTATATTAGTCATTACACAGGCTCCAATTACGAGTTGTCGAGGGGTCATTTCTTTGGGTCCCTGGTCACTGCGGAATATTCAGAAACGCTAAAGCAGATGCAGGTGCAAAATTAGCAACAAGTATTGTGCCATCGACACAACGTGTGTTGGCACCAGCTTTTGTATGCAATGTTAAAACTACACTATTCTCTGGTTAGAATGAAGAATGGCAAAATGTAAATGGAAACAAGCTGAGGGACATCAAGAATACCGTACTACCATGTAGGTCATCTGTTCGTTTAAATCGTAGGGAGGAAGTTGTGGTAACTTGTCTTCACATTGGTCACTCCTTGTTAAAACATGGATGGTTGATGCGAAATGAGGATCCATCACTATGTCAGTTTTGTGGAGGTACCATCACAGTCAAGCACATTCTGCTTTACTGTGATGAGTTAACTGATTTGTATTTATGTCACGATCTTCGAGGAAGTTTAAAGGTGGTTTTAGGGGGGATGTCACAGTTATAGACCGTATCATCACTTTCTTACGCCACCTGAATCTATATAGCGATGTATAAAATCTTCATAGTTTAAGTTTTATTTTATTTGATTATATTTATTTGTCTTATTCTAAATTTACTTTTGAAATAACATTTTAGTTAGGCAATGGTAACCATGATTGGTTTTTCGCCTGGAAAAAAATCAAAAAAATATATTAGTCCTTGATATGACTTTAAATGTTATTTATTTCATATCGTCTTACTTTCCTTGTAAGTCATTAACATTTATAGCATTGTGCTTCATTTTAGGAAAATTATTGTCTGTTTTAATTTAATCTGTGTGATTCATTTGAAACTCTCCTAAAAACATATCGTTTTGCTAAAGGAAAATATTACTCTATATAATTACTATTGGGTTGAGTTTAAGTAAAAATGTAAAAGCTGAAACTCTTTTAGGATTGACCATTTGCAGAAGCGTAATGCATTTGAGATCTTATTTTAAAATAGCTTGGTATTTGAGGGTTTCTTTAAGTTTTTTAAAAATAATTCAACTTGTGTTATATCAGTGACATCATAATGATGAGGATGTGGTTGTTTCTTAAATGTGGCTTCCTGTGAAGTACTCTAAATACTATTTTATAAAGTATTTGGATAAGATGATTCATTTTCTTATCACTGCAGATTATTTTAGTATCAATTCCAGGAGGCGTTGTCATTTATTATGAGCACTTTATATTTCAAGATTAATAGGATTTTAAAAGCTAACTTCTTCTTAAAGAGATTATGTGTTCACCAGAACTGTTAAACCAATTTTATTATCTGGGAAGGGCTTAGCTATTGAACTGAATCATTGAGTTATCTTAAAGTCATTTATCAAAATTTCTTCAAACAATTTAAATATTAAATCTTTGTTGCAGTTTTGTGTTGTACATCTTGAGGTTTTTATAGAAATTACACTTGTTTGTCTTATCTTGGCAAAAAAACCACTACTTACTGATTTATTCAGAAGACTCCCTTCGCCCTAGGTCAGCGCATTTTTCAATGCAGTATTGAAAAATGTGCTGACCTAGTGCGAAACGCATCTGCTGAATAAATCAGCAAGTTGTGGTTTTTGGCCAAGATAAGACAAACAAGTGTAACTTTTTTTTAAATTTCTGAACTGTCAAATTGATTAGTCGATGATTTTATTTGGATAAGTCTGTAGGTTCAGTATCGCCTTTGACCAAACTGTCTCAACATATTTTCTTCAAACTTCATTTTATTTTAAAATGTCCAGCCCAATCTATAGAATTCTTAAATCTCTTTTGCTTTCCATGCATAGGGACACAACCTTTTAACTTAGATTTTTGCTTCTATTGTTAAATTTTTCAGAAATAATAAGTTAATTTCATGAACAGCTTACACTTTTAATATGTCTTAATTAAATAAATTTTTCAATCCAAAGAATCACACCAAAGCATGCAGTAGAATAATTACAATTTTAAGATAAAACCATTTTCTGAATGAATAATAATAAGAATAATAAATTAAGAAGGTTTCTTGTCAAACAGAAATTGTAATCAGAAAACATAAACAATAATAATTTTTATTTTGAATAGAAAACCAATTACTTCTATCATCAAAACAAGATCATCAAAAAGAGGTGATATAAGTACTGTAACTTTCTGAAACACTAGGTGAAAGGTTGAGTATGAAATAAATTTTTTTTTCATGTAACTGTTTGTTTAACAACGATTAAAAGATTTTAATGTAATGCTTGAAGTAGAAATAATTTTGGTTTGAATTATTTTATTTCCTTTTAAAGTAAACCATTATTATACTTTGTCAGCTTAGTATTTACTAAACTTCTGAAATTTTATTCTATGAAAAAGTCTATTTATTTCACTAAAACACTTGTAAATATTTTACAAACCTGCCTATAGTAGCACTTACTTATATTTGTTGAGGATTGCTGTTTCGGGAGATGCGTCCCATTGTCAACTCAGACCATAACTGATCTTAGGTTAGGGTATTAGGGTGAGGGTGGGCTATTATGAGAGGGTGTGGGTGTACTTTATAAGTATTAGGAGTTATGATGTCAAAAAGTGCGTGTGAGTTGTAATGTAATTGTGTATTGAGTATGTGTGTAGGGTGTAGTTTGAAGTGTCTGTATATTTTGTATTGTTCGGTTGTGTAGCACTGGTTATTTCTGTGTTGTTTATAAAGAATTTGTAGGTTAGATGTTATGTCTATGTAGTCATGTTTTGTGGAGTTGAGATAATCGGCGAAGTTTGATTGGTAGTTATTGTTTGTTAGTTATATGTTCTTAGTAGCATGTGTTGAAAGACCTCCCTGTCTGGCCTATGTAAAAACTGGGGCACGAACTGCAAGTAGTTTGTAAACTCCAGCGGCGTTGTAAATGTCATTGATTTGTTGTTGGATTTTAATTGTTTTTTGAGAGTGTTGTGTATAGAGTAGGCTATTTTGTAATTGTATTTTCGTAGTGTGTTAGATTCTGTGTATTGGTTATAGAATTAAGTGCTACTATAGGCAAGTTTGTAAAATATTTACAAGTGTTTTAGTGAGAACTAGTAGCTCTCATGAAGATGGAATCAACCATATGATTATTTATTTATATTTTGTGTCTCTTTAAATTTATTTTTCAAATATTTAAATGTTTTAAAACTTAATTTCTTATTTAAAACTTGCAGTTTTTGTGTTGTACATCTTAAGGTTTTTATAGAAATTAATTAATAACAAACAATAAATAATAATATTAAATAATTGATACAAACAAGAGTAATTAATTTCTTATATTTTATTTTTATATATTTTTTATAATAATATTATTTTTTAATATTTTTATAATATTATTTTATTCCATCTTCAACTTGAGCTACTAGTTTACATTTAAACACATGGATATACATTAATTTATGACTCATCTATGGTAGTACTTACTTTCTTTGTTAAATGAGACGGTCGGTTTGGAGATGTATTACATTGTCAACTTGAACCCTAACTCTAGTTACAATGTAATACATCTCCTGAAACTGCTATTCACAAACAAAGAAAGTTTTTATTGTTATAGGAAAATGTAATGTATCAATGTATGTTTAAGTGTTTGGATGAAATTATAAATTTCTGAAGTTCTATTCATAATTTTTAACAAAATTTAACCTCTGAAATAAAATCAACAATAAAATTCATATACAAAGATTGTGTAAAAATAGATAACTGTAACATAGCCAAGATTCAGCTGTAATCTCTAAAACAAAATAAGTCCTCTATAGAATATTTTAATCCACAATTTCTAAATTATAATAGGCATTAAATAAAGTGTCTAAGATAATGATTAATTTATAAGACTTTTAATGAAATTTTAAAAAAATTCTATTAAATTGTTAGCCTTTTAAAGATAAATTAAACCTTTATATTTACTGTTGTTAGCAGCAAATGAAACCACTGTGGATACGTTTAAATGATTTTTGTAAAAATAAGATGAAGTCATGCCTTCATAAGTCTCTACATATTCTGCTAATCAGGATACACGTTTATAACTGCCCCAGAATACATAGTTATATATTCATGATTATAAGTAATCAGATCTATGTAGTAGGTTTCTCTACAGTTCCCCAAAAAAGTATTGTTCCACTTTGCTGGTGCTGAATGAAGAAGAAGAAAGGCCTTTCAAACTTCACAACCACCATCGACCTCAATGATACTGACAGTGTGGCAGCACTTGCTACTGTCCCTTTTTCTGAAACTTCGATCTCTACTTTATGTACTGCTTCAGTAATGTAAATGTTTTTGGAAATTCCTTCAAGATTAGCTTTTTCAGGCTGAAACAAACTATTCACTCCTAGTTTTTCTAAAGGATACTTCAAAAAAACTGTACTTTCCATTTTCATCCGAGGTAAGAAGTAAAGAACATTATTAACCTTAGTGTTATTGACTAAATCTTCCAAGTCTCGAACTGACAGATTATTTAAAAAATTCCGAACATCATTGTTAGGAATTACTAGGTACATTATCATTTGATTTCCTTTGTAAGGTAACCCAATGATCCGACACTTCCTGGACCTGTCATCGTAATATGGTATATTTGCATCGTTTGCCATCATATTTACTTTGATTTCTTCTGCCTTGCCATTAGTTCCTCTTGTGTAAAATGGTTGCCTGGAACACAATTTTAGAAATAATATACTAATTATATCATACCTTAAAATATAAGATAAATCAAATTAAAAATTAATATATTTTCTAGTTTAACTTTTCTTTAAAAGCCATATTACTTTATAAAATTGTTATTTATGACAGCTTTGTAAAAGATACCATTTACAAATCCATAGCATTATTAAAAGGAATATTATTTGATTCCATCTTCACTTTAGCTACTAGTTAGTATGTTATACCTGCCTATAGTAGCACTTACTTTTTTGCTTATTAAGGACAGGTGTTTAGGGGGGTGCATCCCATTGTAAACTCAAACTATAACTGACCTATTGGTTGTTTTAGGTTAGGGTGGGGTGGGTTATAACTCACATATACTTTTAAACAGTATAACAACCCCCAATTCTGGTTAAAAATAACCCTAATATCCCATTCCTACCCTAACCTAAAATAACGGAGAGGTCAGTTATGGTCCAAGTTGACAATGGGATACAAGAGCCAAAACGGTCATCCTCAATAATAATAAAGTTTACTAAGGCAAGAGTAACAAACTAACATATGTTCAAATGTTTTAATCATTAAAAGAACTTTCAACTTGAACATTTCTTTTTTAGCAAAACATATAATTTCATATGAAGATTAAAGGGAATATGGCTAGCTTTTATGACACCAGTTAAGAGTGTGTACATTTATATTTTGATAGTATAATTTTAAAAAAAACAGCTATAAAGAATACAATAACAGCAGTTACGACGTCTTTATGTACATTTCACTAATAGACTTAGTATTAATACAAAGATTACTTGCTTATTATTATTCCATTTAAAAACAAAGAAAAATCCTATTTATATTGTTATAGTAAAGTTTTGTTTTAAAATTAATACTTAAAACTCGTGCTCAAATTTTGTATTTTAAAATGTATTTTTTAAAAATTTTCATAGATATTTTTTTAATTAAAAAAAGTAAATTATTATGTAAAATTTGAAATGTATTTTAGTTGTAATTAATAAACATGATTATGTTTATGAACAAAACAAATAACTGAATATCAACTATAATAAAAACAATTAATAAAAGTTGCTTGATGTAATCATCTTAATTTCACTGATTAAACTATAATTAAAAGGTACTTAACTAAGTGAATACGTAATGGCTTACTTGCTGACGCGTTTAAAAACATTTGTTCCTTTTACAAAGCTACTTGAGTAAAAGAGCTAACCCTCTACAAATATTTTGAAACGCAACAGCAAGTAAGCCATTAAGTTTTCCCTTAGTTAAGTACCTTTTAACTATAATTAATAAAAGTCGATTATTTTAAATGCCTGTAAATTTATTTAGCTATTAGTGTTAATTTGTTTATTTCATTAGAAATGAAGCATTCTTAACAAAATCCAATGCATATTGTTATTTAAAGAATGCATGATGTTAATAATTAACACCTAGAAATAATTTTAGTGTTATTGTTTTGGCTCCCATTATCTTCAACAAATTTAAATTTTATTTTAAGTTAGATTATAGATTTCATAGTTTCATTTTTGGAAACAAAAGGTTTGATCGAAATATCTAGAAATTAATCAAAAATGTAGTACTAGTATTTTGTTTAACAATTACTTCCATTGATTGTTTCACTAATTAATTTGGCCAGATGGAATGTCACAAAATGAACTGAACATATTTCAAAAGCAAACCAAAATGTCTGTACAGTAAACTCTCTATAATCTGCCCCCCTCCCCCCAGTAATCCGGCCTTTTCTTCTAGGATGGAAGATGTAAACATAATCAATATATAAACATAACTTTTGTATTTTTCACTGCATGTCGATGTCAGTGATTGAGTGATCTTCACGCCGCCCGGTTCTTGTTGTGTAGCTCGTGGTATACAAATGCTTTCGAAGCTGTATATCGTTGCAGTAGTTATTTACAGTGACTATTACGGATGTAAAAGTGAACAATGTCGTTACATTGGAAGTGGAAACATATTTTTTTTTACTGTTAAAGATAAGGTAAAGTACATTACTGTTATTTCATTGTAAAGTACACACCAGTACATTCATTCCTGTTTTATCATTTCAAGTAGAGTACAGGACTATTTTCTTATGTTTTCTTTAATTTTGGGCAACATACATAAATATTGTTCAATATTCAGTACATTGTGTTTTTTCAATGGATCCGGTGTTTTCAGTAATTTGGCACTATCCCAGCTCCCATATCTGCCAGATTAGTGAGAGTTTACTCTACTTCAGATTATTATGAAACCTTTGGATGAAGCTCAAGCAACATAAGGTGGAATACCTTTTAAAATACATATTATCAAAGAGTTTTATTTTACAAAATTGTTTAAACAGTCAGAGATATTGCAGATTTTCTGTCTGGTATAGAGAAGTCTGCGCCTTAAGAAAAACATATCAATGAGTTTCTATAAATTGTTTTAATCTGGTTGATCTATTACACGTCAATATTATGGATATACATTTTTGTATCATTACTTGTCTTATTACGCCAAACATTAACCTTTCTTGGATTATCTTAACCTAAATCCTCATTTTTTATATAGGCTAATGACAGATCACAGACAATTTTGCTTCTTCAAACACTCAAGGTTTCGAATTTCTTTCCGAAATTCCTTTTCAAGAGCTCAATTTTAATTAAACAACTATACAAAATAACTTACGATTTATAAAATACATAACATTATATAAAACATAATAAAAGTCAACAATTGATAAAAATCTCTTAACAAATATCCATTTACAAGTCAAAATTTTTTCCATCACAATAAAACAGACAAATCACAGATACATTTACTAACACATCTACTATTATTAATGGAGTCAATATTTAAAATTTGTACAACCACACAATCATTCTAATTTATATACATTACCTCAAGTGACCAAAAAACCTACGAAAATGTTAAATTTCACTTGTAATTTCATTACTAAAGATAGTTTCTTTATTGTGATAGAAAAAAAGCAAAATCTTCCGTGATCTGTCATTAGCCTATATAATAAATTAATAGTTACTAACAGACATTAAATAAAAATACTAAATACTTATATTACTAAAGTGCTCATTAACTCTTTAGTTCTTGTCTGGACATTGTCAATTACATATATTAGAATTTAACATTTGTTGATTCCATCTTCGTGTGAGCTACTACTAGTAATCACTAAACACTTTTAAATGTTTTAAACTTGCCTATAGTAGCACTTACTTTGCTTGTTGAAGACGGCCGTTTCGGGAGATGTGTCCCTTTGTCAACTCAGACCGTAACTGATCTCAAGGTTTACGTAGGTTAGGATGGGGGTGGGATATTTTGGTGATGTGGGTGTATTTTGTGTGTATTAGGAGTTATGATATCAAAAAGTGCGTTTGAGTTGTAATGTAATTACACTTTTTGACCCTAATACACACAAAATACACCCACACCACCAAAATATCCTATCCCCACCCTAACCTACTTAAACCAGTTACGGTCTGAGTTGACAAAGGGACACATCTCCCGAAACGGCCGTCCTCAACAAGCAAAGTAATTGCTACTATAGGCAAGTTTAAAACATTTAAAAGTGTTTAGATATTAGAACTAGCACAACACAACACTACACTACACGACTACACTAACTCAAAAGGTTTGGTTCTTTTCGATTTTCTAACCTTGTACTGTTATCGATAAGTTGAAGAGCCTCTTTACTTGGTTGAAAATGAAGTACCTTTTCATGTTTTTTTACCATTTTCTTTATTTTTTCTGTTATCATCGGAGTATTTATATCTCAGTGAATATCTTTGTTTCTTAGAAACTAAGGGGCATTAACCATTATTCTCAGTACCTTATTTTGGAACAACTCAAGAATTTCTACATTAGATTCCTTTGCACATCCCCAAACCGGATTCAAAATCTGATTGTAGATTTGTATTTTATTTTCTAATGAGAGGTTTGAAATTTTGACTTCTACCCTTCTTTTGGTTGGGATTTTGATTTCTACCCAAGAGCCAATTGTGCTTACGGTATTTGATATTTAATTCCTCCTTCTTTTTCTTAATGTGGTGTTTCCATCTTAGTTTAGCATCTAGGTTCATACCTAGATATTAAGCTTTATTTTCATAAGGGATGATGATTCTGTAAACATCCATTAACAGAGGATCTTTTAGAACCATTGGGAAGTTGATGTGGACTGACCACTTCATTCAGTTTGATTTTCCATTTATCAGTCCATTCTAGGAGTTTGTTTGTTACTCTCTGGACTTTGTCCCTAGATATATATATGTCTTTGTCAGTTGCTAATAATGCTGTGTCATCTGCAAACATTGCTATGGTTACTTCTGGGGGGGGGGGGGGAGTTGAATATCACAGGTGTAAAGTAGGTAGAGTACTGGACCCAGTACACTATCTTGGGGTACTCCTGCTTTGATTTCCTTAATTTTGGAATATTGTCCCTCCTGTTTGATTCTGAATGTTCTGCCTGTTATATATGATGTTAACAATCAAACATATTTCTTTGGGATCAACTTATTTAATGTATGGATCAGGGCTTCATGCCACACCTTATCAATGGCTTGGGCCACATCTAGAAATAGTCCAGTGCAGATATATTTATCTTCTAAGGCTCTTTCTATTATATCCATTATTCTATGGACTTGATCTATAGTGGAATGTTTTTCTCTGAAACCAAACTGCTATCCTGAAATCAGATAATTTTTCTCTGTGACTGGTTTAAGCCTTTTCAGTAAGAGCTTTTCGAATAGCTTAGAAGTTGTTCCTACAAAGAAGCGATATTGGTCTATATGACTTAATATCATTAGGTGATTTTCCTGGTTTTGGTAACATTATAACTGCAAATATATATGAAGAACAGAAACTGAAATATATTAAAGCAGTAGATTGAAAATTTTTATATTGTAGTTAGTTGAAATAGGATCTGTAGATGTAGTTATTAATTAGAGTATTTAATAACTCTATACAAGTATCACATAAAATAAATTAAAGTTAGTATCTCTTAATATGTATGTACCTTGATGTATCTTGTGGATTAAAGGGATATTCCCATTCACCATTAAAGTATAGAGCACTGGCCAGAATAATATTTGTTTCTACAGGAGGTGGCTCCGAGAGGAAATTCTGAATGTGGTCTTGAGTGTTATCTGAAACCCATCTGAAAATAATCATGAATAATATTTTGATTTTACAACATGTTTACATATTTAATAATTATTACTTTTTAATCCCTTAAACAATAGTTTATGACTATCCGAACTTTGAATTTAGTAAATTTGTTAAAACTTACTGAGACAGACTGTTTTCGGAATATAAAATTCAAGAATTATTACTTCATACTTCATATTCAACTATAACTCCTAAAATAGAGGGACAGTTTGACACAACGTTATCGAGTGAACCTCAATTTGATCTCTACATCTAGCTACTTGGATACTAAATTCGGGTTTCTAATTAACCTAATTTGTTTTGAAAATGTATTTCATTATCTTGTGTGCTGCAGATTCAACCAACAAACCCTCAAAGTGAATTTTCTACTCTAGATTTTGTCTCTACATTTTCACTTTCATAATTTTAAAATATACTCATTGTTAAATACTGTAGTCAAAATGTCACTAATTTTAAAGTAATAGAGGGGAAACTTTTATTATATTTGTAAATTTGCATCAATGTGGATCAGCAGAGAGAGCATTTGTATCCAAAGACTATATTGTTAGTCACATTGTTTCATGATCATCTACATTGTTTCTTGATTTTTAAACAATCATTATTGTTTTTAGAAAATTTTATGCCAACTCTGTTCCATGTCTTCAAAAACCTTACTACAATTTTTTTATGTGGTGCTCTTTCAATTTCTGATTACCACTCTTAGTTGTAAATTATAAAATACTTTTCATTTACACTGGACAAAATTCAAGTTGAAACATTATTTTCTTTACATCTTTAAATTGAGCTACAGTATTAGTTTAAATTTACAGTATACACTTTTATATCCAAGGTGGTATATGCAAACTAACCTCCCTGCTTTTAAATGTAAATAAAAACATTGTTTTTATAACTATAATAAATTTTTATTTTATGACATAGGAAGTTTTTCCTACTTGGTTTTAAAACGGATGTCAGACAAGTGGTGGCCTTGGTTGTCAATACACTGCTGCAAGCGAACTCTAAAGTTCATAAAGCCTCTCTTCCACATGGCTTGAGGTTTGTGCTGGACTTCCTCACATATTGCTCCCTTCAGGCCAGGCAAGTTCCTGAGAGGATGTTTGAAAATCTCGGCTTTCAAGTAACCCCACAAAAGAAAACTCACAGGGGTTTAGGTCGAGAGTTCTGCCGCGACAACAGACTTATTGATGCGAATAAACATCTCAATGGAAATACCTCTCTGTGCATTAGTCCACACTGTAATGGCGACTGATGCTGAGCACCTTGTATACTTACTCCTCTCCTGTGTCGATTGTCGCTATACCCACCACTCTTTGTGTCTCCTACTGCTCATTACAGAGGAACAAAAATCAGGAGGTTATTTTGTCTCACCCTTTATATGTTAATATGTAAATGCTTGGCTACAATAGCCCCTACTTTTGTGTCCCATTGTCAACTCAGACCATAACTCGCAAAGTACTTATTGCCAAAGTTGGCAGTTCGCCAGAACTCTCTAAATGGCCATTCTTATTTAGACAAAAAGTAAGTCCAGTTATAGGTATATTTATAAATATATATATATATATATATATATATATATATATATATATATATATATATAATATATTTTCTTGTTTAATAATCTAAAACAACATCGGTTATTCAAATACAGGAATATTTATTAATTTGTATTTAAAGCTTTTCGTTGGTAAACCGTATCAAGATCATCATTTAATTATGAATATAAATTAATAAATATTCTTGTATTTGAATAACCTATGTTGTGTTATATATATATATATATATATATATATATATATATATATATATATATATATATATATATATATATTGATATATGTTAAAGTAAATAAGTTATAGGAGAGGGATTATAAACCAATTTTAGTATAGAAAGAATTGATCTTCCATCAACAACATTTCTCTGCCTTTAGCTGGCTATAAAGTAGCTTTAGAGGGACGGCAAAAGTAAAACTTGCTAAGTTTAGTTGGCCCAGTAAATGAAAAAGTCATTGAACTTACATTTATCAATTGACAAGGCAATTCCTGTTATATTTTAACCTTAGTCTCCAAATCTATTGGACAAGAGCTGCTTACTTGTTTGTCTTTTCTTCTGAAATTTCTTTTTTCACTTTACAAGTCTTCTTCAAATAACTGTGGAGTGTTGACTTATTAACACACAGGTAAATTTTAATGTTACGTAAACATTAGAATATCACTGCTGTACAAGCTGTTGTTTACAAAGACTCTTCTTTCTATCTACTTTGGCACAAACTAATACTACCTTTCAATTAAGGTAGTTTTTTTAATCAAAGTGTTCTTAAATGAATATTAACGTTCTATGATCATTAATTTTAAAAGGCATTTTCTCAATGTTAGGCCTAAATATAATTTTCTTTTGTTCTTCTCTCGGTTTTGGAGAATATATCACCCAAATATTACCTTATTATTACTTTATGTACAATATTTGATACTTGACTTGCATCATTGGTGATTTCTTGACAATACCTTGCCTTCAAATTTAAATAACTTTGTTTTTAAACTTTACATGAGAGTGCACTAAATTTTTCAGATGAGGTATAAAACAAGTACCTAAACTGTAGACTTTCAAGACTGAAGCTGGGAAGTAATTTTTTCATTCATGGGGTTGCCAGGATTGTAGCTGTTAAATAGGGGGTCATGTTTTAGGAATTCAGAATAATACGTATTTAAATATGAATCAAGACATCACGATATTCTTAAAATTGTAACTTACTTTCATTTGTTATGTTTGTATAATTTAAAATAGCTTACAGTTAATTTTAAAATTAATTTGTTTGCTCCTTAATGGATTTTGGATATATTCTTTTGCTATTTCCAGTTACAAAAACAAAATGGAGTGAATAAATATTGAAAATTGACTCAAAACCAGATTTCATGGTTAGCATGAAAACTAAAAGTTTACAATTTTTTTTTCTGGTTGCTTAAACAATTAAGTAGTAATGAATTGTTATCTAAGTAAATGGCAAATGTTTATTGTTCATTGGCGGATCAATAGTTGATTGATTATTAATTAAATAATACAATAATGATTTATAATATCAATATTAACATACTTATTAATGATATCTCTTGCATTATCACCATGTGTCCTGTATTCCACATTTTTAACATCACTTCCATAGTATGCTATCGCACGTTTAATGAAATTTATTTCTATTGGAATTCCTTCTTGCACAAAAAGAGCATTTCCAATTGAAAAACGCGGACTATCTGGATCACTCCCAAAATCCTCCAACTGGTTTTGCAGCAATCCCAGCTGTTCATGAGGCAAATCTAAACTGTTGAAAAATCAGAATTTTCATACTTTATCAACAATACTATTTTTAGATTAAGATTGTTCTAATAATCTATAAAATAACTAAAAATTATGTTTTGTTACAGTTGATTTTCATCTTACTCTTTACAAAAAATGCCTATAGTTAATTCTTAAGTAAACTAGAAAACATTTTTTGTTGTTATTTACAATAAATTATAGAGAAAAGAATTTTTAATATTAAAAAAATGTACTTTAGATATCATGAATGGTAAATATTTGTTAATAAATTATAACAAATAATAAAAACTTAGTAAATAATCACAATGAACATGTTAATATGATCAAACATTTTTTATTAATAAATAATTATTTTAAAATTTTATAAATAATGTCTAGTCAAACTTATACGTATTTATTATTGAGATATAACACTTTTAATTCCCCTTAGTGAGTTTTATAACTTTCTCAAGAATTCTTTATTTATAAAGTTGTATAAAAGTCTCATCAATTAACATAGACTACAAAATCCATGAACAAATAACTACATCGACTCAAAAGCGGAAGTCAAATGTGGATTATAAAAATTATATTTTTATTTGTGTATAAATAAAATTTTATACAGAGATAAATAGTTGAAAGTACGGAATAAAATTTGTAGTAGAAATATGATGTGATAATTCAATACAAATTTACAAAATCATTTGATATGACTGAGGTTAATATAGACATTTGTTTTTTAAAATGTAGGTTTAAAGGGTTAACAACTGAGAAATAGTTTTAAGAGATTTTAAAGTGTTTAAATATTAACATATTTAAAAAATATTTGTTTGCTTCATCGTATAATTACCTAGTTACTAAAATTATTGTAGCATCTAAGAAATTATATTTTCTTACTATTGGTTTATTATTATGTACTTGGGATTAGTCAGTTGTTCTGATAACAAATGAGATAGTGTACTTAGCCCTAGTAAGTAGACACTCAGGAAGAGAAATATTGTTCTTCAAAAAACAATTTTATTATTGATGTAAGTTTGATCCATTCTTGTGCTGTTAAGACATTTCTACATCAACTGTTCATTTTTGAAAAAGTGTCTGAGTAAGGGGCACTTCAAGTGATATTTGGTTGTGGAATTTGAATTTCAATGAACCAATAAAATTTGTAGTTTTATGAATAGAGAAGTTCTCCATTAAAAGTTATTAAAGTTAAGAATCTACAAAAGAAGCTTGAATATTATAAAGTGATATTAGACAGTAACCTTTTAAAAATTTAATAAAATGAATAATTTTACCAATATTTCCTAATAACTTTGAGTTACGTTTTCACAATTTTTATACAGTTTTGACCTATTTCATCATACCTTCCGGTGAGTTCCATTGCTGCCGAAAAACCCAAAAGATTAGAAATTTCCATTGCAGTGTCATTTCTAGCTCCTAGGAGTACCATCGCAAGAACTGAAGCTATACTCAAGGGAGAAAAGATAACATTATCTGTTTTAGATGATTCTGAAATTACAGCTTCCAGCCTCAAGGCAAATTTACTCAACGAGTGAGCGAGAAGTTTATCAATTCTTGCAGCCAGTGTTACATCAGTTACCTTCTGTAAACCAGGAAATGTGCCTTCATTTTGAAACACAAAGTTCCCGTTGGAAACATGTGCAAAGAAAACACAAGAGACTGTTAGTAACACAGTAATCTGAAAAAAAACAGAAGAACTATCAGAGTAATAGGTTATACTATTTGCTTGCAATAAAAGATTAAAAAATATTCTACTGGAGTTATGGTCTGAGTTGACAATGGGACACATCTCCCGAAACGGCCGCCCTCAACAAATATAAGTAAGTGCTACTATAGGCAAGTTTGTAAATATTTACAAGTGTTTACTGCGATTTTATAATCTAATTTGGCAATAAACTTGGATTATTTTTTATTGGGAAATTTTTAATTGTTAACTAAAATTTTCCAAGTTTGATCATAAATATAAGAATTTCAACAAAAACAAATTATAAAAACTATTTCATACTGTTATTAATAACAATTTAAATGCCATGTTATTATTGTAAGTAAATTTCTATAGACAATTTAAAACAAATTTTTTATTTTTATAATTTAGAAAACTATATGTTCAGAGACGATTTTACTTATATTTACCATTAAATTTTATTTATATCACAGAATTTTAAGAAATAATACTTGCAATTTATATTAGTTTTTTTTATTATTTTAGTTCATATTTATCTGATGCTTATATCTTCGTGAGCTACTAGTTAATACCTATACACTCTAATATATATTAATATGTAAACACTTGCCTGTAGTAGCACTATAAGAAAATGAAGTGTCAATACATGCATGTTTACATATTAATGTATGTTGGAGTGTTTTTTAATAAAATACTCACTGTATATGGAATATTTTTTATATTATTTGATTCCATTTTCAACTTGAGCTTCTAATTTACACCAGCAGGTAAATGAATATGCCACACTTGTCTATAGTACGTTTGCATTCTTGTTTAATAAGGTTGGTCATTTGGGAGGCATCCATTGTCAACTCAGACTGTAAATGGCCTCTTGGTCTTTTTAGGTTAGGGTGGTATAGTAAGTTTTAGGTAGGGCTGGAAAGAGATATTAGGTGATTGTTGAGATAACTTTGGGGGCAAAAAAGTGAATGTTAATTAAATGTAATGTGAATATTTTTGCATAATATGTATATCTAATGACGACTTGCCCTTTTGAAAGAGTAGGCATAATATTGGGCCTAAATTATCAGGCATAAAAGGCTCTAATGCCAATTTATGATAAAAAAATAATAAACCAATATCTAATTATAAAAATTATCACTGATTGATTCATTTATAAAATTACTTTAAAATAGGCCTAATAGGGTATTCTAAAATAGACCTATAGTTAGTTTTAGTTTAATAAGGCGATAAAGAATATAAAAACTATACACTTAAATTTTTCCACTTAAAGTCAATATTATTGTGGGACATGCAAAATCTAGAGAACATAATCGATTTTACATACAATGAAATGTTGTAAAATTTATTACTGAAGTTTAAATCAAACCTTTGAAGATAGTTTTAAATTTGACTTAGATACTTTATAACTGTAATACGTGTCTATAGTACACTGTTTGAGCTGCGGTCTGAGTTAATATTACTGCTCATCTCCTGAATAGGTCTTCCTCATTTAAACAAAAAGTAAGTATTACTAAAGGCACATGTTTAAATATTAATGTATACGTATATAATCTAATAGCTTTAGTTAAAGATGGAATCAAATATTGTAGAAACACTGATGAAGATCGCTCAGTGTAATTAAAAACATTTTTTTAAAGTAAGATTATATAAATTTAATTTAATTTTAAATTTTGGCATGTCATAACTCCTGCTTGCGATGCTGTTTAGAAAAAGATAACAAAATACTCTAAAACTTACATACTTACTACTTATGTAAGACGTACCTACTTAGATCAGTGTAAGCAATAAAGTTGGTTTTGAGTAAATAAAAGCTTGCCAGCCATACAATGTTAGTTTATTTTGTTCACATCTTGCACCTGGCATGTGTGTGCTTGCCTTAATGTATTGTCTATTAACGTTGCATAAATTGCATTTGTCCATACTCATTAGGTGTATTTTTAAATTCAGGTATGTACAGTAAAATTAGTTTCTATTGGACAAATTATTCCGACTGATGGATTTTATTTCCAAGCAAACATTTTTAAACCTCTGCACTTTCCATTCTAATGGAGTTCGCGAAGGTTATATTCAACACATGGTTTAATAAATAAAATTAATTACAACTCTACGATATTTTTCATTAATATAGTAAAGCTTGTAAGTAAGTGATGTTAAATTAAATGTTGCTCTTAAATTGTCAAAAATAGTTTTAAAATTTAAAGAAGTTAGAAAATATTTTTAACCATTTTAAAGTTATATTAAATAATCTTATGTGACTGTTTTACCGAAAAATCCGAATTTTAAAAAGAATTCTGTTCTAAATTGTACAGTGTAAAATGTTTTAATAATTATAAATATGGTAATAATTAATTGTTATAACAGATTTAATAAATGTCAGTAGCCGATATTTATTGCTTCTAGATTCACAATAGTTTAAAATGCGATTTACTAAAGTTCGCTCATTTCAAGTCGGCCTCTGGGAGTTCATTAAAGAAAGTAAGCGACACCTTCTCGTTACCATAGCAACGCAGTAACAGTGGCGAGTTGTTTGCTGGCTGAGGAGTCACGTTCTCTCGTTCTTGAGTATCAGATCAAATGTTTTCAAAGGAAGAACTACTGCCGTCAGAGGTCCAAAGCCCTCATGAAAAAAAGGTGATGGAGAATGGTCAAAAATAAACAAACACGTAGTTAACATCCGAGTTTTCCTTGCTTCTGAGTTGGCTTTGGCAGCTGGCTGCACGATTTGACAACACTGCGGCCGAGCGCAGCGCTAATGCCGTTTACGCCTGAACCCACATCAGTTTACTATCAAATAAAATTCGCTATAAAATTAACACCTAACTTTATTTTAATAATAACTTATGTAACGGAATAAACAAAATTAAACAATTCCAACGGTATATTGGTTAATGCTATCCGATGAATGGATGTTGAAAAAATGTTTAACAAAAGGTGCTATAAAAAAGTTTGAAATAAAATGAAAATTCTGAAACTATTAAATTATGTTTACAAGACCTTCTAGAATATCATTTTAAACTTTAGACAATTTGGATCACAGATTTATTAGTTTTGAATTTTTCAAGTGAAAGTATCTTTTTAAAGACTGCACAAACCGTGTTTTTCGGTTATGCTTTGATATAAAGATGAAAATAAAACCGATTTTTTTCAAAAAAATAACAATTAGTGCAGAAGAGAATGGCGAATGTTTTGGTTTTTATTTGGTAAAAATTGATAGCATAGTTCAGATTTTATGAGCATCCAAACTCGAGTCTCCAAACTTTTGTTACGGACAGTAGTCCTATTGTACAGTACATTAAGATCAGAAATAGGGAGAATTTTTGAATTTTGTAGTCCATTACGTTCGGTGAATCTTATTAATCACTTAAACAATAGTTTATGACTATCTGATCTTTAAATGTAGTAAATTTGTTAAAACTTACTGAGACAGAACGTTTTCGATCGCTATGTGGCGATCTTCATCAGTCTGACTGAAGAAATATGGAGGTTACAGTGACCGTTTTTGAGAGTGATAAGGTGAACGATTCAGTCGATAAGAGAAGTTTGGTTCAAACTTAAAGAGAAATTTATCTAGGTAACAACGTAGGGGTAAATTCAAAAAAAAAAAAAAAACATTGTTACCACTGTATAAAAGTCGAAATTCAGAAGAAAAAACATTTAACGAGGGCCGCAGCCAGGAGTATTTTGGGCCCCTCGAGAATTGTTATAAAGTTTTTCAAAATCTTTTATTTGCTAAATAAACCATTTTAAATTAACTGATTTTGTAATTAATTTCAAACTCTCGTAGGGCCATTTAAAATTATTTCTTCAAGATACCATTCTTACAAAACAAGTTGACAGTAAACTATAGGCATATAGGCTACAGTCAGTAAAGTTTCGGAAGAGCGCTGTGCCCTCAGGCTACTGGCCGACAGAACCTTGCAATTCAGTGACAACCGTCCTCGCACTTCTTACTAATTAGTCGCCTATTGTATACTTTAAAATGAAAACGCTTTTTATTTATTTACAGAAATATCAATAGCATTATAGCTTCGTTAGAAGGTGGTTAATAAAGAAAGATCCTATAAAACAAGAAACAACTGAATAGGGTTTTATTATGTAATTGCATTATTAACATTATATTAAACCTTATACAAATAATTTCTTAGTAAAACTTTTTCGTGTTTGGTACTATTTTTCTTTATTATTCAATTCCGTCTATTAGCTCACACTCTTCTTATATACAGCAGACATATATCTTGTACAAATTTTTAATCGTTGATAAAATATATATTTTTATTCATCCAATCACGATCAAATACATTTTTTTCACCTATAGTAGATGACAATTGATATTATTACAGTTGTTTTTCAAATATTTATTCAATAATCAAATTATAAAAATCTGAAGGGTTTAGATCGGATTCGAACAACCTTAACCCATTGCACGCGTATAACGTGATTTCTCGTAAGGCTGTAATCTCTGTCAGCGCGTATTACGAGAAATCACGTATTTACAATATTTTGTATATGGAAGTCCTAGTTGTCTGTTTAAAGTCCTTTACAATGTGAGACAATGTTTGTTTGGTGTAAATAAACTCCTCTGCTACGTTTATTGTTCTCGGTCTATGCGTGCGCGTATGACGGGAATTCTCGGCAGGACGCAGCGTCTGCCAACTGTGTCGTATTTTGTGTTAGCATTGTGATTGCTATAGTTGTTTACTGTTTACGTAAGTGACCTTTGTTTGTACTGTAAAAATAATTTATTGTTTATGATTTCGTAAATAGTAATTTTAGTTACTTTAATTTTATTTTATATGAATTTATTGATGTCTTGAATTAGCTAAATATGTTTACATCTGTGAGTAAATTTTCAATAATAAATGTGTACAAATATAAAAAAATTATAAAAATAACTAGTTTTTTTAACTATAATTTTTTTTTTCAATACATCTTTAGGAACTCAGAATTAAATAGAACTTTGAACATTTCCCAAAAAAGTTTTTTTTACCTAATAGCACGTAATCCGTTAGTTGCCCTTTATAAGTCCCTCGTGTTAAGGGACATTGTTTTCATGGTTACCATACAATATTATAAATAATCCTCTAGGATTAAAAATGAATGAAAAGAATAAAATAAACATTCTGGATTAACGGTATCGTACCTTGGTTCAAAAACGGACAATGCGAAAGGAAAGCTAAAAAAACTATAACACAATGCAAGCGAAAAAAAGCGTATAAACAACAACACAAAATATTAGTCCACATCATAGAGGAAAATGGAAAACTGCAAGGAAATTCGCTTTCTACATTGTTGCCACTTAATAATTTCGTTATTGTGACTAGGTATACATATTTAGTTGTAATTATAAAATAAAAATACCTGAAATAGAATTTTTCTTTGTTGACTAAAGTAAGAATTACTTTTTAAAAAAAATATATTAGCCTAGGCTACTTGTTTATTTACCTTTCAATGAAACTGCAACTTCATTGATATTTATGTTGTGTGAATAAATAAAAACAGTTTTCATTTTAAATTACCCTGTAGGTGACTAATTGGCAGGTCGAGAGATGAGACCTGAGGGCACAGCGTATAGAAGGTAATATTCGTAAAATACTCCACATTCTCCGATGTCCGTATACTTGAGAATTAAAACTTCCAAACTGCGCCTAAATACAGTAGCTGTGGCTTGTGTTCGTGAGACAATTGATGAAGGATAAAGTTTTAAACAAACCTATGAAAACCCTCGTAGATCCAATAATTCTTTCTAAAACTGTAGTTTGTGAATTTGCTGCTTTTAAATTCTAATTTCTCGTAAGCCTTCAACCTAACCTCTTAATAAATAACACCCTTTACACGCGTTAAACTTAATGTAGGCCTACATCGAGTACTGTAAATTTGCCCTCATTTTGTCAACTTGTGTGTAATTTTAAGCTTTAAAATGATTTGGAATTTAATTTTCGAAACGCTCTCCTGAGAGTGGTTCTGGAACCAGAGTGACAATAACTCCCCGGGGAGGATTTCTGGTCACGCTGCGGCTCTGAACACTTCCGACATGTAAAACAAGTTAGAGGAGGGGTGTACTCAACTTTTTAATGCGACCATTAGAGTGAAATACATCATGCGAATGTAATAAGGAAAAAGTAAGAACTTGTAAAAAGCTGAGATAGATACACGTACCATAGTACAAATATGATCTTGCTTTCGAGAATGGTTTTGTTGTTGCAGAAACTTTAGATCTGGAAGCTAAACAAAAACGACAAACTGTAAATGAAAAGATTGACTTGCGATTCAATTATCTTATTTACTAAACAAAATTAATGGCAGCGTTTCGACATCTTCGTTATCATCAGACCTGATACAAAACTATTGTTGGCTCTAATCTATGAGACTCAGACTCAAGGGGACTTTGTGTCAGGTATGATGATGATAACGAAAATGTTGTCGAAACGTTGGCACTGATTAAAAATAGTGAATGACATAATTGACTCGCAAATGTTACACATTATAATTGCTGCGAGTTTAACATGAGCAAAACACGACAATGGCTGGTCAAGAAATGTCTTTTAAGAACAGTATATTTATTATTTAATATTAATTAAGGTAGAAATGAGGAGAGAGAGAGAGAAGACAATTAATTTCGAATACTAAGAAGAATGAACAGCAAATAACATCAACAAAAATATAAGTCCATGAAGGAAAAAAGCCATTAGCTTGTCAACAACATAATGTTCGTGTTTTCATAATACTTTATGTTTAGATATTTCTAAAACTGCTACAAATAAAGAGTAGCCTACAGGCACTCCTGGGGAAGGTGTTGTACCACTGGCAGAATAAAAGGAGCGCAAGAGCCGTTTACAGAAGCTCAAAAGTCGCTACATCTATGACACGAGAATAACAATAAGAAAATATTAATTTAATACAATATCGATTAATTAATCACTTAAACAATAGTTTATGACTATCCGAACTTTAAATTTAGTAAATTTGTTGAAACTTACTGAGACAGAACGTTTTCGATCGCTATGTGACGATCTTCATCAGTGTCTTCTGCTTGGAGATGTTGGGTCAAGCGGTGACGGTTTTAAAGGTAGGTTTTCGATAGCATCAAAGAGTATGTGCGATTTGTATTGTGTTTGTTCGTTTAATATGTTTGTACTTTGTGTTTTTGTGTGTCTGTAAATTTCATATTGTTCTAGTGTGTTGAGATGTGGTCCATTTTTGTTGATGTGTAGGATTTCTAGATTATGTTAAATGTCTGTGTATTTGTGTCCTGTTTCTTTTATGTGAATGTAAAATTTTGAGTTGGTGTTCTGTTTGTGTTCTTCGACTCTTTGTATAAAGCTGCGACCTGTTTGTCCAATGTAGAATTTGTTACATTCGCCGCAGTTCAGTTTATATACGCCTGGTGCTTGTAGTTTATCTTTGTTGTTGGCGTTGTGTTGTATTTTGTATTGTAGCTTGTTATTAGTTTTGTATCCTATTTTTAGACATTTGCGGGCTGTTTTGTTTGTTGTTTTGTTTATGTATGGTAATGTGATGTATTTGTTTTCCCTGTCTGTAGTTTTAATTTTAGTGTTTTTTGTATTTTGTACTATAGTTTGTCTATTATTGTGGTGTAGCCATTTGTATATGCTAAATATTTAATTGTGTCTAGTTCTTTGTTTATGTTTTCTGTGGTCATTGGGACTTTGTCTCAATCACCTGAGACTATGTCTCAATAAGTTTTAACAAATTTAAAGTTCGGATAGTTATAAACTATTGTTTAAGTGATTAACTTAATGTTTGTTTTTTCATAATACTTTATGTTTAGACATTTCAAAAACTACTAACAAATAAAGAGTAGTCTACAGGCACATCCTAAGGAAGGTGTTCGACCACTGGCAGAATAAAACGAGCGCAAGAGCCATTTACAGAAGCTCAAAAGTCGCTACATCTATGACACGAGAATAACAATAACAAAATATTAATTTAATACAATATTGATGTGTGGTTATAAAGCACAGACGAATAACAATGTTTAGGGACTGAATGTTAGTTCTTTTTATTGAATAATACAGAAATGTTTCTGTTATTATTTATATGAAATGTAATTAGAAATTTTATTGCTCAGAAGTATAAAGGAATTGAAATGAGAAATGAATTTAAAAAATTAATCTGGTTTGAAAGGTTATTTAACGATATAAAGTAACTGTTTATCCTGTTCGAAATTACCCTGGAGAGAGATTATTTCCTAGAGAGCCTCAGAATGATACAGACTATTACAGGAAAGAATTAACAATATAACAGATAAAATTTGAAACGAATAAAGAACAGCAATTCATAGAAATTGAATATTGTTATAAAAAAATAGCAAAACAATTCTAAGCAATTCAAATAACTTAGTATTTATACTAATCTGCTTTATGCTCAAGTAATTTTTTTCGGTAAACAACTAAAAAAACAATTTTAATTAATTCACTTAATTAAGTTTTAACTATGGTAACTTGTAAACGTGATGTTACGACGTTACTTACCATTATCAGGAAGGTACTGCGAAGGAACTCGGCTCACTGGGCCCAAGCACTTTAAACTCCACGTTAGGATTGATTATCTTGTAAGCATGTTTCACACCGGCAAAACTGGTACTGACCCCCTCCATCTACCTTTTGAGAGAATACTTCTTTTAAACTATTCAAGGTTAGGTTAAATTAATATGATTACCTCTGCCAGAGACAGTATGTCAACAATTAAACCTCGCGTTGGAGGAGTAAACTACTTCAGGAAAACGAAAGACGGTTTGTTGAGGTTAATTTAAATGCAAATAGATTTGTTACGGAGCCAATTTCCTAGACGACATGGAAATTAGGTTTATTTGTAATTTTATTTTATAGTATTTATTAATATTTGGTAACCAATATAGAACATAAAATGTAAACATTCTTTAAAGATATTTGATACAATTTAAAGATAACGATGTCAAGGTGTTTAAAAAATGTAACTTTTGAATTAGAAAGCCGTTAAAACTAGTCTTGGAATATCAAGTCGTTTTAATTAAAGTGTATGCTGATGAATTAATAATGAAAACGCATTTTTGCTTTTTTTTGCAGAAACAGTCGCCTACATTCTTAAATTACAAAATATTCTTAAGAAATGAAACACAGTTGCTAAAAAATGTGCAAAATAATTACTTGTAATGATAAACAGCTTAGTGTAAAGTGGAAACGTGAATCATAATTGTGAGAATTAGAGAAGTACTTTTTCGTTAGAAATGTGTCATTTTAAACTTAAAACTTCAAGGAATTATGAAATCAACGATTTTTAAAATGTAGGCTATACTCCACTGTTTTTTTTTTATCTGACCGTTGAAATAAAACACAGTTGCTATTTAGCAACTGAAACATTTTAAAATGAATCTGTGTGTGTGTGTGTGTGTGTGTGTGTGTGTGTGTGTGTGTGTGTGTGTGTGTGTGTGTGTGTGTGATGCTTTGAAATCAATTAATTACTGGTTTACCAAAGAGTAAATTTATTTATATATCTGTAGTTAAAAATAGATTCTATTTTACTAATTTATTTGATTATTGTGTATTTATATGTAATGATAGATGGTGCTGGTTTTTTTCTGATTCTGATAAAAGTTTGCGTACCTGAAGAAATCCGTAGACCCTTATAAAATTGATAAGTGCTTTAAATTCCTTAAGAAACAGGTTTGTAATTGATAGCCAGGTTAGAGATGCGGTGTTGTCACATAGTGCCAAACTTTGGATCTACTGACTGACATGCATGAGCAAATCTCACACAGGTCAAATAATATGGCAACATGGGCGTGAATCACTGTGAAAGTCAGTATCGCATTGGCTCCGCCGAGATGAGATCCCTACCACTCCCTGTCCTATGGATACTCGATTCGGAAGCAAGTTGAATATACAGTAGAGTCTCGAAATTCCAAATTTCAATTTTTCGGGTTTCCGTTAAATTTGAGTCGGCTAAGCCCCGGGAATAATCAGCTAAACCCCAGGCGTTTAAAAACATTTTCACGTCAGCATTGGCGGTTTCAAATAAGAACCAAAGACTTACCCAAGATTGAATGGGTAGAGAATATTCAAATAATGTGTTTTTTAATGAGTTTGTGCCTGAAACTAATAAGTTTTTGAAAGCAAAGAATTTACGCCTCGGAAGTCTATTTCACTGTTAGACAAAGCACTGTCGCATTCCGATTAAGATCAAGTAGGCTATGATTATATCGGTGCACTATATCTTCCCACAAATGTTAGGAGCCTAATCCAGGCGATGGATCCGTGTGTTCTGGAATGTATGACAAAAAATACACTCGTTACATTTTACAATCTCTCTTGGAAGCGACTGAAAGAGAAGAAAGCATTGTAGGCTTTCTAAAAAAAAATACAGTCAAGGAAATTGTGTACTGGAATCGTGGAACTAAATAACAAAAGAAACATCAAGTAAGTCGTGGAATAAAATCCTGAGGGATAATAAAACTGTTGGCTGTATTATTGATCCACAAGAAGAACAGATTTGACTTTTCTTATCAAGAAACTTCCAGGTTGTGATAATTCTGTTGTGGTAAGTTTGAGATGTTGAAATAGTACAAAAACTACTGAAGGCAGTGGTAACGAGAATAAAGATGAAGGTTTGACCGAGACAGTACAAGAAGGGAAAATTAGTCACGGTAAAGGAACGACCGCCTCGGAAACTGCACTGCGCTATATTGAATAACAGACACCAGACCAACATATGTGTTTCTGCTAAGATGTCTACGCGACACCGCAGCACGAAAATGATCTTATAAGCAGACGCAAAAGACACTTCAAAACCTTGCTTCCAAGACACTTCAAAAAGATATAGCAACCGTGATGAACAATGTATTCCGAAACAGCATTAATTTATGTAAGTACTGTAAACTATAAAGTTCTGAGTTCATTAGAACTCCTGTTTTTTCTAACGTACTGGAACCTATTTTGGTTTGATCCGAGTTTTCGGTAATCTGAAGGGGTCTCGGTCCCCTCTACTTCGAATTATCGAGTCCCTACTGTACTTTAACAAAACACTTTTGTATAGGCCTATTTATCGGCGAGTAGCTGTGCGCGAAGCCTTCCCTGACACAGACTGTACTAACCGATGAAAGAACATTTGTTTGGCCATGTCGATACCGAAAGATTTATATAAATTTGTTAACTCCAAAAACATAAACTAACTAAAATAACCCTCATAAATAATTATCCGTGAGATTCTACGTGTATATTTTGTAAAATCCTACATAAAACCACACTGTGCTAGCAATAATAATAGCTTCATAGTTTTGTAGCTATTTTTAACAATAACAAGCTGTCCTTAAGAAGGTGAACCCTTCTTGACTGTCTGATAACCCTGCCAACAGAAACTAACTATTGGGCAATACATACTTCTTTTGCAGTCAGTCTTAGAAAAACGATTATTCCCAATTAGTCTTACCTTTAGGACAATTATCATCAAGTTAAAATATTATAGTGTTTTGTATCCGTTGTCAAATAACTAATTCTAACACTATCAGAACGTAGCTATAAGTATCGTAGAGTATAATCCTATTCTTTGGGTGATGTTTAAAGTTCTTTAGAATTAATGTATTTTTGGGTTGTAAATAGAAACGCTATTATAACTGCACACAACGTCCGTATCTTGTTAACTACGTGGCCTTGAATACCAAATCGCCGCTGCCTGAATACAATGTAAAACATGTGCAGTCCTGAAATAGAAAGTAAATTTATTTCCGGTCTTAGGCATATAAATATTATACGTATTATAATACGACAAACAGAGGGGTGTTTAAGCTGTTACTTTGGATTGTTTAGCTTTAAAAGTGTTTTTATTATCTTATATAACCTCAAACCCTCGCTCTCTCATGCTTCTGCCAACTCCCTCCCTCCAGCGGACTTATATAGCCTCAAACCCTCGCTCTTTCATGCCTCTGCCAACTCCCTTCCTCCAGCGGACGTATTTAGCCTCAAACCCTCGCTCTCTCATGGCTCTGTCAACTCCCTCCCTCCAGTGGACTTATGTAGCCTCAAACCCTCGCTCTCTCGTGCCTCTTTTCACTTTCCCCCTTCAGCGGACTTATATTGCCTCAAACCCTCGCTCTCTCATGCCTCTGCCAACTTCCTCCCTCCAGCGGACTTATATAGCATCAAACCCGCGGTCTCTCATGCCTCTGTCAACTCCTTCCCTCCAGCGGACTCATATAGCCTCAAACCTTCCCTCTCTCATGCCTCTTTTAAGTTCCTCTCTTCAGCAGACTTATATTGCCTCAAACCCTCGCTCTCTCATGCCTCTTTTAAGTTCATCCCTTCAGCGGACTTATATAGCCTCAAACCAGCGGTCTCTCATGCCTCTGCCAACTTCCTTTCTCCAGCGGACTTATACAGCCTCAAACCCTCGCTCTCTCATGCTTCTGTCAACTCCCTCCCTCTAGCGGAGACGTTGCCGGATCTGCTTCACAGTCTACTCTCTGCTGCGCTCTGTACCATCGTAGCTGTTTGGTTCCAGTACCATACACAACCCTGTGCTGCGTCTAAATAACATAGCTTATTCTTTGGTTGATGAACCTTGATTTCCCTCTCGAGCGACATCAGGAATCCAAGTCTGCAGCCATTACTTCCCTTTAGGGATCAGACATCACAGCCCAAGTACATGATCGCAAAGCATATTCTATGTACGTTTTCCTTGGAAACGTCAAGGTGTCACATTACGCTTACATATCCTTATAATCTGCTCCAAGAATATTTTAAATAACGTGGGAGGACGCACCAGTCCTGTTTAAGACCCCCTGCTAATTAAAAAGCCTTTGGAGGTCTTTTTACCGATTTTGGTCCTTGCCGCGGTGCCGCAATACTGAATTTTCCACCTAATTACGCAAAGCTTACCCCAAATTGTTTAGCGATGCCCTCCATCTCCTCTAAATCCACAAAGAGTAGTTATACTTCTTGGTTGGTTACCATCCTTTTTCTTAAATTTGATTACCCCAGAAGAAATGGCCCATTGACGATCTTCCAACTCTAAAACCCGATCGATCAACTTTCTTCTGCAGCACCATGTTTCTTTTCTATCATCATCTTAATTAACTTTCCATATAATCGGCTTATAGAGCTTGTAACTACAACACCCCTGGAGTTCTTACAGGTATTACGGCTGCCTCGCTATCTATGCCGCCCTCCATTCTTCTGGGACGTCCCTCCATTATACAGTTTTTCACTACCGCACGTTTCAGCCGGTATATTTCCTTGTCTTGGAGCTCTATTATTTTATAATTATTTTCTTGTATTAATAATACAACACACTTTAACAAGGGTCTTGTTCGAGACTCACAGAGTTATTAAGCAAATCAAGTCGTTAATTTACTTAATTCAAACGTCCAAGTTTCGCCGATTGCCAAGGACAACATATCCACGAATTGATTGTTAAAGGTCACACTTACACACTCATAGTAGCCTATTAAATATTAACTTGAATCTCTATGCCATCAATTGAGGCCATTCTAGTTTTATTTATAAACTCGGAAAAATTTGTTTATAAAAATAATTATGAATTCCTTTTGAAATGTTTAGCACACATATAACTCACCTATAACCTTTTAGAGTAAGGTTCTTGGTCACTGTGGAAAAACCAAAAAATGCAGTAGCATGAAACAGCAAAACAAGTCACAAACGCACAGGCTAGATGCCAATTACACAACGTGATAGTGCATTTAATTGTTTAAGCAAAATAAGAAAGGAATTATTACTGAACGTCAATGGTCGATGAATCACTGAAGGTATCTGTCCTTGAAAGTCTGTTACGCAAGCTATATAGATGGGAGTGACTGTACTTCGGACACTAATTGTAAAACGTAGATTTCTGAAAAGAACCCTAAAATTCTCAAAGAATATCACTTATGTGTTGGAGTGATCACTCTATTATGAGTAAAATACATGAAAAAGGTAAGCATTCTTAAAGAAGTTAAACAGTTTTCTGAGGCGATGTTACAGGCACTGAAGAAGGTCTTTTACACATTTAGGCTACACATATCTTGAGAAGCAGCAAAGAACAGGTTAGGTGTTATCATTGAGGACCACAATGTTATGGTTTGTGAATCATACAACTGTTCAAATCATTTGATTAGAAATTGTGTTTGAAAAACAAATTAGAGAGCGATCAAAATGAAAGTAGGAACATCATCTTTCAAAAAGACGCTCACACAGACAGCAAGAGCTACTGAAAATTTGCAGTTTTTGTGTTGTACGTCTTGTTGTACACCTTGACTCACAACACTGAACAATGCACTGGCCTAGTGCTAAACTACTGAAAATTTGCAGTTTTTATGTTGTACGTCTTGTTGTACACCGTGACTCACAACATTGAACAATGCACTGATCTAGTGAAAACTACTGAAAATTTGCAGTTTTTGTGTTGTAGATCTTGTTATACACCGTGACTCACAACATTAAACAATGCACTGACCTAGTGCTAAACTACTGAAAATTTGCAGTTTTTGTGTTGTACATCTTGTTATACACCGATACTCACAACATTGAACAATGCACTGACTTAGTGCAAAACTACTGAAAATTTGCAGTTTTTGTGTTGTACGGACATTGTACACCTTGACTCACAACACTGAACAATGCACTGACCTAGTGCGAAACTACTAAAAATTTGCAGTTTTTGTGTTGTACATCTTGTTATACACCGTGACCCACAACAATGAGCAATGTACTGACCTAGTGCAAAACTACTGAAAATTTGCAGTTTTTGTGTTGTACATCTTGTTTTACACCTTGACTCACAACACTGAATAATGCACTGACCTAGTGCGAAACTACTGAAAACTTGCAGTTTTTGTGTTGTACGGACGTTGTACACCTTGACTCACAACACTGAACAATGCACTGACCTAGTGCTAAACTACTGAAAATTTGCAGTTTTTGTGTTGTACAAACGTTGTACACCTTGACTCACAACACTAAACAATGCACTGACCTAGTGCGAAACTACTGAAAATTTGCAGTTTTTGTGTTGTACAAACGTTGTACACCTTGACTCACAACACTAAACAATGCACTGACCTAGTGCGAAACTACTGAAAATATGCAGTTTTTATGTTGTATGTCTTGTTGTACACCGTGACCCACAACACTGAACAATGCACTGACCTAGTGCAAAACTACTAAAAATTTGCAGTTATTGTATTGTACATCTTGTTTTACACCTTGACTCACAACACTGAACAATGCACTGACCTAGTGCGAAACTACTGAAAACTTGCAGTTTTTGTGTTGTATGTCTTGTTGTACACCGTGACTCACAACACTGAACAATGCACTGATCTAGTTAAAACTACTAAAAATTTGCAGTTTTTGTGTTGTACGGACATTTTACACCTTGACTCACAACACTGAACAATGCACTGACCTAGTGCGAAACTACTGAAAATTTGCAGTTTTTGTGTTGTACATCTTGTTGAACACCGCGACTCACAACATTGAACAATGCACTGATCTAGTGAAAACTACTGAAAATTTGCAGTTTTTGTGTTGTACGTCTTGTTGTACACCGTGACTCACAACATTGAACAATGCACTGATCTAGTGAAAACTACTGAAAATTTTTAGTTTTTGTGTTGTACGTCTTGTTGTACACCGTGACTCACAACATTGAACAATGCACTGATCTAGTGGGAAACTACTGAAAATTTGCAGTTTTTGTGTTGTATGTCTTGTTGTACACCGTGACTCACAACACTGAACAATGCACTGATCTAGTTAAAACTACTAAAAATTTGCAGTTTTTGTGTTGTACGGACGTTTTACACCTTGACTCACAACACTGAACAATGCACTGACCTAGTGCGAAACTACTGAAAATTTGCAGTTTTTGTGTTGTACATCTTGTTGTACACCGTGACTCAGAACATTGAACAATGCACTGATCTAGTGAAAACTACTGAAAATTTGCAGTTTTTGTGTCGTACGTCTTGTTGTACACCTTGACTCACAACACTGAACAATGCACTGATCTAGTGAAAACTACTGAAAATTTGCAGTTTTTGTGTTGTACATCTTGTTTTACACCTTGACTCACAACACTGAACAATGCACTGACCTAGTGCGAAACTACTGAAAACTTGCAGTTTTTGTGTTGTACGGACGTTGTACACCTTGACTCACAACACTGAACAATGCACTGACCTAGTGCTAAACTACTGAAAATTTGCAGTTTTTGTGTTGTACGTCTTGTTGTACACCTTGACTCACAACACTGAACAATGCACTGATCTAGTGAAAACTACTGAAAATTTGCAGTTTTTGTGTTGTACATCTTGTTGAACACCGCGACTCACAACATTGAACAATGCACTGATCTAGTGAAAACTACTGAAAATTTGCAGTTTTTGTGTTGTACGTCTTTCTGTACACCTTGAGTCACAACACTGAACAATGCACTGACCTAGTGCGAAACTACTGAAAATTTGCAGTTTTTGTGTTGTACGTCTTGTTGTACACCGTGACTCACAACATTGAACAATGCACTGATCTAGTGAAAACTACTGAAAATTTGCAGTTTTTGTGTTGTACGTCTTGTTGTACACCGTGACTCACAACATTGAACAATGCACTGATCTAGTGCGAAACTACTGAAAATTTGCAGTTTTTGTGTTGTACATCTTGTTGTACACCGTGACTCACAACATTGAACAATGCACTGATCTAGTGAAAACTACTGAAAATTTGCAGTTTTTGTGTCGTACGTCTTGTTGTACACCTTGACTCACAACACTGAACAATGCACTGATCTAGTGAAAACTACTGAAAATTTGCAGTTTTTGTGTTGTACATCTTGTTTTACACCTTGACTCACAACACTGAACAATGCACTGACCTAGTGCTAAACTACTGAAAATTTGCAGTTTTTGTGTTGTACGGACCTTGTACACCTTGACTCACAACACTGAACAATGCACTGACCTAGTGCGAAACTACTGAAAATTTGCAGTTTTTGTGTTGTACGGACGTTGTACACCTTGACTCACAACACTAAACAATGCACTGACCTAGTGCGAAACTACTGAAAATTTGCAGTTTTTGTGTTGTACGGACGTTTTACCCCTTGACTCACAACACTGAACAATGCACTGACCTAGTGTGAAACTACTGAAAATTTGCAGTTTTTATGTTGTATGTCTTGTTGTACACCGTGACCCACAACACTGAACAATGCACTGACCTAGTGCAAAACTACTAAAAATTTGCAGTTATTGTATTGTACATCTTGTTTTACACCTTGACTCACAACACTGAACAATGCACTGACTTAGTGCGAAACTACTGAAAACTTGCAGTTTTTGTGTTGTATGTCTTGTTGTACACCGTGACTCACAACACTGAACAATGCACTGATCTAGTTAAAACTACTAAAAATTTGCAGTTTTTGTGTTGTACGGACGTTTTACACCTTGACTCACAACACTGAACAATGCACTGACTTAGTGCAAAACTACTGAAAATTTGCAGTTTTTGTGTTGTACGGACATTGTACACCTTGACTCACAACACTGAACAATGCACTGACCTAGTGCGAAACTACTAAAAATTTGCAGTTTTTGTGTTGTACATCTTGTTATACACCGTGACCCACAACAATGAGCAATGTACTGACCTAGTGCAAAACTACTGAAAATTTGCAGTTTTTGTGTTGTACATCTTGTTGAACACCGCGACTCACAACATTGAACAATGCACTGATCTAGTGAAACTACTGAAAATTTGCAGTTTTTGTGTTGTACGTCTTGTTGTACACCTTGAGTCACAACACTGAACAATGCACTGACCTAGTGCGAAACTACTGAAAATTTGCAGTTTTTGTGTTGTACGTCTTGTTGTACACCATGACTCACAACATTGAACAATGCACTGACCTAGTGAAAACTACTGAAAATTTGCAGTTTTTGTGTTGTACGTCTTGTTGTACACGGTGACTCACAACATTGAACAATGCACTGATCTAGTGAAAACTACTGAAAATTTGCAGTTTTTGTGTTGTACGTCTTGTTGTACACCTTGACTCACAACACTGAACAATGCACTGGCCTAGTGCAAAACTACTGAAAATTTGCAGTTTTTGTGTTGTACGTCTTGTTGTACACCTTGACTCACAACACTGAACAGTGCACTGGCCTAGTGCAAAACTACTGAAAATTTGCAGTTTTTGTGTTGTACGTCTTGTTGTACACCTTGACTCACAACACTGAACAGTGCACTGGCCTAGTGCAAAACTACTGAAAATTTGAAAAATTTCAGTAAGTAGTGGTTTTTTTTTCTTTACCCCAAGTTGATATCAAAAGTGTAACTACTGAAAATGTTAACATGTCCCTTCTACACTTCACAGGATGTTTCAAATATCAGGGTTTTAAGTAGTTATTCCATTCATTTTTAAATTAAAAATTATATATGAAATGAAAAAGAAATTCTTACATTTTTCTCCAAAAAATGTTCAGTTAAAGTAATATTCATCATACGACACATCCAGTAAATAGGCAAGTTTTTCCCACATCCTGGTTAGTGTTGCTGAAGAGCTTTTGTCACAATTGCTTCAATTAAGCTGTTTGTCAAACTAGGTAGGTCAGCTGGTACTTGAGAAATAAACGATTTATGAAGTCCCACTCTTAAAAATCACAGTGTCAGGTGAACAAGGAGGTCATGAAAAGAAAACATGTCATTTGGTCCGTGGTAGCCAATCCAGTGCTTTGGTAAACGTTGTTTACTTGGTGGTATTCTTTCTACTGCCAGGATGATCGGAATCATCTTATTGCCAAATGAAGTTTTCTGGTTCATTTTATTCCAACTGAGGAAAGAGCTATAGCTGTACTGCATCAAGGTAAGAAACCCCAGTTAAATATAAATTTTTCATTGAGATTTGGCCCAAAATTTAATTTTGTTAATAAACCATACTACCTGGCGGATTTATCACTGAATACGATATGATCAAGAAAATCCTCATCCCCTTAGGGGGTGAGTTGCCCAAACTTGAGTAACGCAAACTTGAGTTGCTTTTTCACAGTATTTAGAGTTGAAAGCACATATTCATAGTGAAGTGATAGCAACGTGACTAGCGAGAGACACAGAAACTAGAGTTGCTCCGGTCACGACATTTTGTAAACTCGTTGCTTAGTTTCTCAGTTGCCAGCAGTATTTGTTGTGTTGTGTATGTGTTTCTCAAGAGTGCTATCGTATTTAAAGTTCTCTGTTCTTTTTTTAAATTTCTGTTAAACATTTATAAGTATGGATGTGAGCTGTTATGTAGATGGGGTATCATTAACTCAGACCGTAACTCAATGCTTGACATATATAAGTTACTATTTTTTTAATTTCAAGTAAATAGTTTTAAACCTTTTAGAATACATTCGCTGAACTGTAATTGATGGTAAAATAGTAACATTCATCTCTTAATTTATTTTACATTTCAGATTTCTATAGTTTTTATAGCAGAAACATTTCAAAAATCTTAGAATCACTATGGTTTTGAAAAGTTAATATTAAGTAGAAAATAAAAATGCATTGACAACCTCAGTTTTACCAAACTTTTTCAAAACTCATTTGAAATTCATCTAAGCTTCTCCAGGCTAACCGTGTTCTGTATGCTCAACTTCATCTAAACACAGACTGGTGTTCAAAGATGCACAGAAAAAATGTTTTTACTAGACATAATTCGAATGTACTGAAATCCGCATTAGTCCAGATTCCTTTGATTTGGACTTCATCCAACCCAGCCATTTGAGAGCAGGTTTTAAATTGCATATATTTAAATTGTACAGTATTTAAAGTACATACGTTAAATAGTTAGTAAATCAAGGCTGTAAACTATGCAATAATGATCTTGCTTAGAAGTAAGCGTTTATCACTGCAGTGGCGCACCCGAGAGGGGCCAGGTCCCTGGGCCCCCTCGGCATTCCTATAAAGAAATAAATGACACATGTTATCTTACATTGGAAAAAGTATAGTGTGCATACATCGTATATAAATTTAACTACCAAGATTAACCAATAAATAAGTGTTATTAATTCATTTTTTAGTTTTATTTGTGCCTGAAGTATTAAGAGCATTAGTTAATTAGCAAATTAATATGTAAATAATTTTTAAATGCATCAATATTAGAAGCTTCAGGGATATACCCTAAAAATACACAGTTGTAGAGTTTGCCCTTTAAAATAAAACAAAGTATGTATTAAGTAACTTGACTGATTTGGAGGAATATTATAACCGAGTTGATGTAAGTATGTGATGTCCTTGGCCCACCCCTTAATAAAATTTTGGGGGGATCGCTATAGCTTCACTGTGCCAGAGAGAACAATGGTTTGGTCAGGCAGGGTGGTAGTTGGACAGTTAACTGATTGTTCAATAAATCAACTTTAAAGAAAAACAACAAAAAAAGTTATTTTTAAAACTACTGAATGTGTTGTGTGGTCACACTGAGAATGAGCCTATATCCTAATGTTCTAAATACTGTAGTCTTGTCTCCTGTTCTTTATAAACCTAATGCCAAAAGTATAACATGAACATTTTATATTTAATAGCTTTTACAACAAAGTTTAGAATTAAATGGCTGCTTGTAAATTACAAATACATTGCAAATTTTTCATGGAGCTTAATTATGTATTTTTGCCAATTTTAGGTTTACTTCATTTAGTTTGGAGTCTGATACATCAGAGTGACAAAAGCCTGCAGTTAGTCTGAATTAAAGGAGGTTGACTGTAGTTGGCAATGAAAGTGTTATATACTATGTAGAAAGTACTATTTACATAATCTCTAATTGTAGCTTTGATGTAAGATGGCTAATTAGAGGATTTATGTTTTAAAGGAACTTTGATTGGTAAAACTTATGATGTTCCGGCAATTAATAACGTTTTCAAAAATACAATATTTATACAACTGTTTTACAAGTTAAGGTTGGGAAAAATATTGAATTCCTTTTGCTTGAATTGAAAATGGGAAATTGAAACCTATGGCTTTAAACACGTTACATTAAACAATTCTCAGTAACATGTATAGATGATAGAGAAGTAGGTCACATTAAACAATTCTCAGTAACATGTATAGATGATAGAGAAGTAGGTTACATTAAACAATTCTCAGTAACATGTATAGATGATAGAGAAGTAGGTTACATTAAACAATTCTCAGTAACATGTATAGATGATAGAGAAGTAGGTCACATTAAACAATTCTCAGTAACATGTATAGATGATAGAGAAGTAGGTCACATTAAACAATTCTCAGTAACATGTATAGATGATAGAGAAGTAGGTTACATTAAACAATTCTCAGTAACATGTATAGATGATAGAGAAGTAGGTTACATTAAACAATTCTCAGTAACATGTATAGATGATAGAGAAGTAGGTTACATTAAACAATTCTCAGTAACATGTATAGATGATAGAGAAGTAGGTTACATTAAACAATTCTCAGTAACATGTATAGATGATAGAGAAGTAGGTTACATTAAACAATTCTCAGTAACATGTATAGATGATAGAGAAGTAGGTCACATTAAACAATTCTCAGTAACATGTATAGATGATAGAGAAGTAGGTTACATTAAACAATTCTCAGTAACATGTATAGATGATAGAGAAGTAGGTTACATTAAACAATTCTCAGTAACATGTATAGATGATAGAGAAGTAGGTTACATTAAACAATTCTCAGTAACATGTATAGATGATAGAGAAGTAGGTTACATTAAACAATTCTCAGTAACATGTATAGATGATAGAGAAGTAGGTTACATTAAACAATTCTCAGTAACATGTATAGATGATAGAGAAGTAGGTTACATTAAACAATTCTCAGTAACATGTATAGATGATAGAGAAGTAGGTTACATTAAACAATTCTCAGTAACATGTATAGATGATAGAGAAGGAGGTTACATTAAACATCAGTTTTACAGAAGAATTATAACCAATATTATTTTAAGACAGGTAAGTTTATAATATATTATATTTTTAAAAGTAATGCCATGGTGTTAGAAATTAGTTCCTGTCAAAATTTGATAAATAAATCAACAGTTGCAATATTCTGGTCTATTTTGCTTGAAACTTTGGGGTAGATCACTCAGGATTTATCATACTTTGAAACCAAAATGTCAGGTTTCTTTACTATATATATGTATATCGTTACTGGAATTCATGGAGCTCTTGTTTAGGAAGGAGCTTGGCAGCAATCCTGCCATGATTTAAATATGATTTTGCACCAGACTTAGTACAGTGTGCACCACATAGCTTGGGATGTAGAGGACTGGAAGTCTGTGTTGTAATACAGACCGACTGGATTGGAGTTACTGTGCTAACCTAGACTATATATTATCGGCTGGTAATGTAAGGCACCAACTAGTGCCTGCTAAGTGGCTAGGTCTGTCCTTTTGTTTCATTTTCTAGTAGCTATTTAGTTATTTTGAACTTTTTTCGAGAGTTTGTTTTCAAAACTAGAATCTGTCAGAAAAGTAAGTCAGTTTACAGAGGGTTGTTAATTTTGAAGGTCAGCAGAGGGATCGATAGTGACTTACTCCATTTATCTAACCCTCCAGTGGAAAGACCTGGTAGGACGGGTGAGTCATGGGTTTTTTACCAGGGTTAGTGCTAGAAATAATAGCACTATTGGTGGCAAGAGCTAGTTACTGTGCAACATTTTCTGTAAGAACTTCTATTTTCTTGCAGTTTTTGTGTTGTACATCTTGAGGTTTTTATAGAAATTACACTCGTTTGTTTTATCTTGGCAAAAAACCACTACTTACTGATTTTGTCTGCTGAATAAATCAGTAAGTAGTGGTTTTTTTGCCAAGATAAAACAAACAAGTGTAATTTCTATTTCCTTGTTTAATTCTACATGGTTTGAACAAGAAGATTTGATTGGCAATGGCAACAGTAGCAATATGTCTTTTCTCTTTTACCTTTGGTTTTAAAATGTTAACTAGCTCTTCAAACATTAGTAAATAAGGCTCTCATTTTTGTCAAGATAGTTAGGATTGCTTTTATCATGAGTTGAGGGACAAGTTTTATGATCGGCTTCTCAGTTACCACACGTAAAAGCAATTCTTTGCAATTCCGAACATAACCTTCAATGACAAATACATTTTGTTTTAAATAGAAAGAGCTTATATGCATAAATTGTTTGTAATTATATCAATGTTAAGAAATTAAGAAATAAGGCCGTAAACAAAGCTGTTGGTAATCTGCTTTTTTAACTTCAGGGATTGGTGATCTTCCAAATATAAGGATAAAAGAACTGGTTGGATTTGTCTTTTTCCCACCTCATCTTTATTTTAGTTTATAAATTCCCAACTTAAATAGTAGCCTTAGGTAGTGAACCTTTTTAATGGAAAATGTAGGTCCTCATGCACTTGTGAATTAGGAAGGAAGATACTTTAAACAACCTTCTTTTGTACTCGGGAAACCCTTTGCTCTTCCTTCCAACCAACTCTGACATGGAATTGTGTACCATGAAGTATCAGGTGTAGCATACAATAAGTATAATGTAACAGGCATTATAGGCAGGACTGTGCGAGTGGGTATCCCTATGACTAATATTCAACCCCCATAACTACAACGCCATAGTTTTGTTCTTATCTTGAGTGAGTGGATAACAGTTGAGAACTTTTAAAACTGTGAAAAGGCTCTGACACCTATTCACTCCCTAAATAAGGGCTAAAGTGGCTGGCGAACCAGCAAACTTTACAGCAAATCACCATGTCAGAGCTAACGAAACTCTGTCCCATTTCATCACTACCAACATGTATCAATCTTGATCAGTCAAAAAAACCCTATAAGTAGATTTATCTTTTTAATTGTTAGAATGGTTGATGTGTGCTAACTTACGGATATAAATGTGTTTAGATTATGTGAAATGTAGGTGTGGTCACTATTGTAGTGTTATATCAAGCCTGTGTTATTAGTTGCAGTCTGCACATCCCCGGTGGCCATAGTGTGGTAAATATGGTACTGCTATCACTTGCTTGTTTTCAAAAAAGTACATTTTACCAGGTATTGAAATCATATTATTGCCAGATGGAAGAGTATTATTGTTGTGGATGAAACATTTCCACTCTAGTCGCACCTGTTCAAACCCTAGAATGCTCCTTAGTTGTCTTTAAAAGGAATAATAGTGATTATTGGTTTATAAAAGTTAAGGCTATAAACAGTGCAGGTTAGAACCATTGAAAAATGTATTCAGCTTTAACCTAATACTAAAGACAAGGTTTTATTTTATATATTTCCTAACTTTTTGAGGCAGCAGTTAACAGAAACACATCTTGTCCCGGAACAATTGACAGTGAAACATGGACTGACAACTGGACTTCTTTCTTAAGAAACTGATGATTGAGACATGTGGGAAATAATTACTTGAGTATTGAAATAATGACATTTGTTGAATACATCTTCGCGTGAGCTACTAGTAATCACTTACAACTTTTTTAAAAAAATGTTTTAACTTGCCTATTATAGTAGCACTTACTTTTTTTGTTGAGGACGGCCGTTTCGGGAGATGTGTCCCTTTGTCAACTCAGACCGTAACTGAGTTGACAAAGGGACACATCTCCCGAAACGGCCGTCCTCAACAAAAAAAGTAAGTGCTACTTTAGGCAAGTTTAAAACATTTTTTTAAAAAAGTTGTAAGTGAAATAATGAACTGAGTAGCACCAACAAACAAACTAAACTAAGCAAAAGAAAAACTTTTGTTAATCTTATTTTTCATTTGTTGGTAGAGTACAATATAAAAATCAATAATTCATTAGAGTAATGCAAAAACCATCAAACTGTTATTCTCAAAATACGTCGTACCTACAGAGACATTTTACTTAATTTGTAGTTAAGCTCTGGTTGGGTGATTTAAGACAAACTGCTATTAGTCAATCCAATTCACCAATCACTAGTAATTTTCATTAACTAGTGATTGTTTGGAGAGTTCACTAATCAATTCAAGGTTAAATATATGGGTTACTCCATCACAACCAACCATGTATTACCCAGAGTGAGATTAAGTATTTAAAGGTTTTCACAGTTAAATCATAGTGGGGAGGTTGTTATTGTTATTTTGTACATATAATACACTGTTATTTTATTTGTTTTAGTGATGGCAAGCTCAAGTAAAAGATGAAAAGTTGTAATTTTTATTTGGATGGGAAATGGACTATGTAAGAACAAGTATGCCATTCCTTAATAATGTGGGTGTGTCAGTAACGCAGAAAAAGTTGAATGTCACCAAAAACTATTTACTCATGGACTAAAAAATGTTTCTACCTGCTTATTCTAATTCTGCTTTATGGAAAGAAAAGGTAATGCAGTTGAATCTCAATAAATTTTTCAATATTCTAATTTTTTTAAGGCACTAGACTAAGGTAAAGTGGGAGGGATTATTCCAGTTTCCAAGGTCATCCCTCAAAACAAGAAACTGTATTAACATTGTATGATAATTAAAAGTGTATTTTTAGAAGCTGCAGATATATTACTTGCCAATTAAAACAAAACAAATATGATATAATTCCTGCTAATCTATAGTTTCCTGCAAATACAGTAAAATGAACAGTTGGAGTTATGAGTTCTTGTTTCATTTATAACTTTAAAATTTAAATATTGATATTTGTTGATTCCATCTTCAAGTGAGCTACTAGTTTTCACTAAACAATTATAAATATTTATAAACTTGCCTATAGTTGCACTTACTTATATTGGTTGAGGACGGCCGTTTCGGGAGATGTGTCCCATTGTCAACTCAGACCGTAACTGGCTCAAGGTTTACGTAGGTTAGGGTGGGGGTGGGAATTATGGTGGTGTGGGTGTATTTTGTGAATATTAGGAGTTATGATGTCAAAAAGTGTGTGTGAGTTGTAATGTAGTTGTGTATGTCTGCAACTCAGTTATGGTCTGAGTTGACAATGGGACACATCTCCCGAAACGGCCGTCCTCAACAAATATAAGTAAGTGCTACTATAGGCAAGTTGTAAATATTTATAATTGTTTAGTTTAAATATTGACTTTAACTTTTATCACCACAGCTTTTTTCCTTGCAATATTATGCACCACTACTTAAGTTGATATGACACAGTTGCCTGTTTTTCGATGAATGATTTTTAAAGATTTAGAAAAAACAGAAATTTGGTAAAAGTTGTACCACTTACAAATACTATGGGACAGGATATAATTTAAATTTGTTGATTCCATCTTCAAGGGAGGTACTAGTTTGTAACTAAAAACACTTGTAAATATTTTGCAATTGAATGTTGTAGCCCTTACTTTTATAATTGTTGAGGACAGTCATTTCGGAAGGTGTGTCCCATTGTCAACTCAGACTGTAACTGACCTCTAGGTTAGGGTGCACACCCCATCCTTCAAACACCTTGAGGTCAGTTATGGTATGAGTTGACAACTATAGTTGGTGTGCTTACAAGCTGGCAGAGCTCAAGGTGGGAGAAGGAATGGATTACCTTGTGTTATAAAGACAGCTGCTTTCCAAAATCTCTGTCTTATCATTGTATAATAGACCAACAGTCACAGTGTGAAAAGTTCTTAATTATGAACAATGTAAAGAGTTGTGAAACTGCTAAGTAAAGTGAGATTTCATGCAATTAAGAGTCATTTGAGGTACTAACAGAAGAGTGGAATTTTGTTTGAAGTAAGAAGTTTATTAGAAATTAATGTGGAAGCGGATTGACTGTTTCATAGATGATTCAAACTATTCACATAAAATCATAAAAATTGTTGATGACTTAAGAGTATCGTCATTTTTATTAAACTTAATGTTAAATGCAAATAATATTATCTTATATTTTCCTCGTTCATATTTATAGATCACAGTAAGATTTGGGATTGTTGAAATTGATGATTGTATTCAAACTCTGGCAACTATAGGAATAATGTATTGCTTTCCTGATTTTTTTAATGCAATTAATTGTAAATAAAAAAAATAGCATATAATTTTGTCATGAAAAATGAAAGTTCAACCATATTGAAAACATAAGTAATAAAGTAGCTACTGACACTTGTTTTTTATTTTAAAATATAAATTTAATTTTTTTAAAATTTATATAAATAATTAGAAAGTTAGTAAATAAATAAAATTTTATTCAAACAAATTTGGTAAAATCAATTATAAACTTTTTTATATAATTAAATTATTTACTTGTAAACTGCTACAAATTACTTGTAATTCCAGTAAATTTTTGATAAACATACATAAATTACAAATTTGGCAAGTCATTAACTAATCTAATAATAATTAATCACTTTAACAATAGTTGATGACTATCCGAACTTTATTGTGGTTTGCAGCCTGTCTTGCTGTGTTAAATTCTTGAATTTTGTAGTCTATTACGTTTGGTGAATCTTAATTATTCACTTTAACAATATCGAACTTTAAAGTTCGGATAGTCATAAACTATTGGTAAAGTGTTACAATAAAAATATTGAAAAGAACCCCAATACCACAAAAATAATCAAAAATAGCAAATAAAACAAGTTACTTAAGATTAAACCCTTATGTACATTTCGATGACCATGTCATCATCATCAGAGGGTCTTGTTACAAAACACAATCTAGCACACAAGAAGTTACAAACTAGAATGATTCTAGTTTGTAACTTCTTGTGTGCTAGATTGTGTTTTGTAACAAGACCCTCTGATGATGATGACATGGTCATCGAAATGTACATAAGGGTTTAATCTTAAGTAACTTGTTTTATTTGCTATTTTTGATTATTTTTGTGGTATTGGGGTTCTTTTCAATATTTTTATTGTAATATATTGTACCACTGTGCTCTTGATATTGTGTAATATTGGTAAAGTGATTAATTAAGATTCACCGAACGTAATAGACTGCAAAATTCAAGAATTTAATTATAATGTTAAACTTTTGCTGGTCATCATGGATTAAGGTCTGTGACATATTTGTTTTCTTAAAAAAATTATTTTTATAATTTATTTCATACATATATAAACATTATAAAAAAATCACATCTGCTCACTTATTCCACAGTGAACTCCCTTATATAGCAAAAAAATTAAACAGAAATGGGCTTGAAAAATTCAAACTGCCAATATATGTGTTTGGTACCTATTGTAAATAAAATGTTAAAAGAGTCTGAAATGTTCTATGATCTTGCTCATTTTATGCTATATTGTGCTTGCGTTAAATATCCAATAACAATATAAGTAAATATTTTACAGTGTTTGTTTGTTAGTTTATACATATTTAATAGTAATCTATTAGTGTAACCATTTAAGAATAAATTCACTTAACAACAAAGTGTGATAAATTATTTAATTATTAACACATTTATTAACATAGTTCTTTGGTATCATTAATAAAAATTATTTGGAGGTAGCAATAAGTTACACATATATCACTACTCACTACTCACAATAGATAGGCAATGCAAACCCTTAGAATAATAAAGCTTGAATTCTATAACAGAAAATTAACCTTTAGACTCAAAACCTGCTGCTGAAGAATAAAATTACAAACATATGATGTGTTAGACAGAACACGAAGAGGTATGGTGTAGAAACTAAGCAAAGAATATGTACCATAATCCATACGTATGAAGGAGTAATTGATTAAAGGCAATATTGCAATTTATAAGTAACAGGACACTACTTGCAAAAAGAAAGATGCTACCAGTATGGTAACGTCATGTAAAACAGTAGGGTGTCTAAATTAATGGAATGTAGACTGTAAGAAAAGAAAAGGGTAAGGTTGGAGAGAAGGTATTATAGGGGTCATGAATAAGAAAACATGACAGAAAATGAAACATGGAATAGAGGAGAATAACAGAAGATTGATATTTGGAAAGTAAAATTTATAGAAAAATTAATTCCTAAATTGATATGTATCTATATAAAGATAAATACTATGATTTTGAAATAATTATATATATATTTCTTTTTAACATTTTACTGTTACTTAAAATTTTTCTGAAATTAAGTCAACCGTTTTTCATGAATGTGATTAGGCCTACTTATATGGAAATGACTTTACATTAATATTTACTGTTATTATATATTTCATAAATATTAAGCTCTTTTAATATATTCTTATACCTGAAAAGTAATTTTTTAAAATCTGCCATGTATTAGGTTTGTCATAATTTTAATTACAATTATCAAAATAGGGCAAGATATCCTACAACCCCCATGTTCGTATCTTATATTGACCCCTATACGACACTTTATCATGCTCTAAAATCAGGAATTTGTCATCAGATTTGTTACAAATAATGTACCATTTCATCATTATCCCCTATGTATTAAAGAAATGGGTGGAAAATAGCATTCTCTTACAACAATAAATGTACAGTCAACAACTATTGGAGACTCACATGGGTCTTAATCAATTATCTAATTATGACAAAATTCATCGATCATTTTTAAAGATTTGGCCTAAAAATTGTGACTTTATGCCACTACTAATATCTTTATAATTAAGCCAGTAAGGTTTTTAAATTATAAAAACTTGAAGTTCAATGCTATCCTCACACAATTTTTTACAAAACTGTTTTATGTAACTTAAAAAGGATACTTTAAGCTCAAGTGATATAATTGCTACTTTGGCTATTACAATTTTAAACTCTTTAATTTTGTAGTTCATTATGTTCGGCAAAACTCAATTAATCACTTTTACATCAGTTTATGACTATCCGAAATTTAATTTATTTTGTTTTTACAAATTTACAAAATAAATTAAAGTTCGAAAAGTCATAAACTGATGTAAAAGTGATTAATACAATTTTAAGGCTTTTAAATGTCTTTTTTGAAAGTCTTTAAAAAAAAATTTTTTTTAACATATAGTTTGTAAAATTTCAAAACTCTTAAAATCCATTACATTAAATATAATTAGTGATGCACTTGAATAATCAAGTAGATATTATACTAAAAGTAAAAATACATAACCCTTTAAAAATAATGTTTTGTTTTTAAAATTACTATGCTTTAAATAACCAATTAAAACAATCAAATAAAGTTTTTTTTTGTTTTTTGCATGAATTCAATCTTACTGTCTAGTTTAGCTTCTACTAGTATAAAGTAACTACTGTGAAGTAAGTTGCTTCAAAACCAGATAAAACTGGCCTTTTAATACCTTATAAATGTTTAGAAAACATGTGACAAAAATAAGGTATATTCTAGCAAAGATATATCTATCTGATTTTTATTCCCTAATGCCATCTAATGGTCATATTGATGTTACCCAGAAATTCTCATTAAAACTGACTCAACATTTCTTTATATAAAAGTCAAATAAATGACCCTTAGTTAGAATAAATAAAGTGTAGTCTTATAAGTTTAAAATTTAAATATTTACAAAATAAATAAATAAAACTATATACATAAAACTTTAACCTAACCACTAAACAATATATCACAAATGGTAGATATTATCCTGTACATAGTATTATGAATGCATGTGATGATGTGAAGGAATGTCTTTTGGTGTGTGTAAGAAAGGTTTTGGTTTTGTAACGGTACCCCAAAAGAGAATAACACGAGATTCATTATGACGGATAAAAAAGAAAAAAGGCCTGTCCACTTTTACTACAGGTGTTGTTCCATCTCTATAAATAGAAATGGCAGTGGCAGCTGCAGCTATTGTACCAGTCTCTGTTACTTCAACCTCTACTTTATGAACAGCTTCATTAGCAAAAACATTTTCAGCTATGCCAGTTAAATCAGATACGTCGGGTTGAAATAAGGTTTTTACTCCGAGTTCTTCCAAAGGTTGGCGTAAATTTATGGTAGTCTCAAGTTTCATTCTTGGCAAAAAATAAATAATACTGGTGATATTTGTAGAGTCTACAAGTTCTTCCATATCTGTAACCGTTAAATTGTTAATGAAGTTTCGGATGTTTCCATCTGGTATAACTATAAACAACGTTGCGACGTTCCCTTTATAAGGTAACCCTATTATAGTGCATTTCCTGTTTTCATCTACAAAGTATGGAATTTCTGCATTGTTCACCATTGTTGGCACATCAATAGTTTCTTCTTGGCCATTGTGTTCTCCGATAACAAATGGTTTCCTAAACACATAAAATATAAATTGATTAGATCTAAAAATTCTAACTTTAAATATGTATTTAAACAATGCTAGGGACAGTTTCAGCAATAACAATATAAAACATTCATTTAAATAAACTTCAGAGATTAAACTTTGAAACAAAACTTTCGTTTACTAAATGTAAATTTACTTTAACCTGCTGCAATCAATATTTGTTATATATCAACTTTATTTTTAATAAAAGTATAATCCTAACAAATTATGGAAAACTGAAGAGTGGATTCTAAGGAAATGGTGCAAATTACGAGAGTTCAGCCTCTTGTAACAGAGGGGTAAGAATGAACCACTTCTCATTTGATATAGCAACAAGGATACAGAGAACAAGGATCAAGGAGGTTGTATATTTGCCCTTACTGCTCTAAAGATTTCACTCTTTGTTTTTATTGCATATATTTCTATTGCAATTTTAAATATGAGAATGCTAAGGACAGTACTGGCCAATTAACAAATCCGTCTAGTGGTCTAGGTTCTTCCAAACTTAGAGAATTTTAAAATATCAAGGAATCATTTAATTTATTTTTATTTCTGAAATGAGTTAAACACAGAAAAATACTGTATTAACACTGTTACTTAGGCCATGCAACTTTACTACAAAGTTTTGTTTACCTTTGAAAACAAGTAATGTAAAGATAAAGTAAATTCCTGCTGTGGTTAACAAAAAAGAATTTTATTTTAGTTACCCTAGGCTACTATTTATGATTTTGTGTGGTAACCATGGCAACAGTTTAAGGTTGTACAGTTGAGGTTTCGAAGACTACAGATGGGGGGAAAAATTCATATACAACTTTGAGAAATTTATTTCCAAATATTGGATGGTTGGCTCAGTGCCAAGGCATGCTAGACTTCAAACTTGAAGATTCTCAGTTCAAATCCGGCTAGACCTCACAAATCATATAATTTAATTATTAATTAAATATTTGAAAAAACTGTATTAACATCAATAGGTTACATCCACTATAGGTTAAAAAAATGTATTTGAACTTGATTGGATGAATAAAACCTTATGATTGAAGATTTATACAAGATATATATCAGGAGAGTATGAGCTAATAGAATGAATTCAATAAAATACATTCTAACATTTTCTTTAAATAAGAGAGAATCTGTAGCATTTTAATGAATAGTCCTACTCTACTGCCATTAGGGATTAAAAACAAAATAAACTGTTTACTCTAACTAAAGACTGGGCAAAGAATATACCCAAAATACTATGTTAGGTAATTTTTGATTGTACATCTAACATACCAGTGCACTTGGGTCAACTTTATTGTAATTCAATTATTATTAAAATTGTAATAAAACAACAATTGTTAAAGTGTAATACTTTTACAAATCAGAATCACACAAAATCATAGGAAATAGATTTAGTAAGGCATCTTACATTTTAGTTGCATGTTCTGGGTAAAATGGATACTCCCATTCTCCATTGAAATAAATAGCGTTAGCAATGATAACTTTTGAATATGGCGATGGCGATGCATGAAACATATCCCTTATATGACCTCCTGTCTTATTCTCTATCCACCTGTAAAAAAATAAACAAAACGTGTTTTTTAAAAGGGTAGACCTTCTTAAACATCTGTCGTCATTAAACGTAAGTCCTACAACACGGAGGATTTTATATAATGGTATATATACTCAATTTATATTCACATCAAGTTTATGGTGGAAACAATAAATTATAACCTAAGATCTTGATTTAAAACAACACAAAAATACAAAATTTGTCAACCCAAAATGGCAAAGTTACACAAATAAAAAAATGTTTTTGTAATTTCTTTAAATTACTTTATAATTCACAAAGGTAAAAATTAAAACAGTTTACTCTAAATCTCACTACGTATTAGTTTATTAAAACAAACACACTGCCTTATTAAAACAAACAGACTAGTTTTGACGACTATGTGCTTTTATCAGTAGTAGCCAAGCACTGATGAAGGCGACATCGTTGTCGAAAGTAATCTGTTTGTTTTGATAATCTGGTGTGTTTGTTTTAATAAACTAATGTGTAGCGAGATTTGAAGTAAACTGTTTTAAGTTTTACCATTGTGAATTGTTCTCACCAGCTACGGTCTAAATAACTTAATACCTAATAATTGTTTCATTAAAAGAATGACTCTGCTATATGCATATATTATACTAAATAACTACATGATTGTGCAAATATTTTATTGAAATTGAAACATATATTTTTTTAAAAAGATTTGTAGTAAATAACAATGGTGCTAGGAAAATACTACAAAATAATGGTTACAAAAATCAGAATCAGTGCATGTAGACATTTCATCTACTAATGTTACCCATCTACAAAATTTGTCTGTAAAATAATTGGTTGAATATGCAATAGTTGTTTGGGAATTCGACTTGGAATTATTTATAATAACTCACCCCTAATGAGACTACAAAGCAGCCTAGGGGCAACTAGTAAAATCTACTCCAATTTAACAGCCAGTCAGTTGTGTTGTGACAGTTGTGTAACCCACTGAGAAAGTATTTATCACATTGTTGTGTCAGTAGATAACAACTGGCCAGTCAGTTGTGTTATGCATTTGTGTGACCCACTGGGGAAATATTAATCACATCTGGTTGTACCACTAGGTAACAACTGGCCAGTCAGTTGTGTTATGACAGTTGTGTAACCCACTGGGGAAATATTAATCACATTGGTTGTACCTCTAGGTAACACCTGGCTGGTTAGTTGTGTTATGCCAGTTGTGTAACCCACTGGGAAAATATTTATCACATTGTTGTAACACCAGGTAACAATCAAGATGTTATAACCCGACCACTTACCAAATCTGTCCCCTCAGATACCAAAAGGTTTATAATTTCTACTACTGTCTATTACATTCTCAAATAAAACTCTTAGAAAAGGGAAAACAGAAATGACACAATTTTATAGTTAAAAATTACATTTTATAACCTACAACGTGCTTTTCCTGAAAGCAGCCTGAATAAACCTTTCTTACTCAGGTATAGGCCATATTACTGCATAGTAATTTGCTTAATGATAAGGAGGATGTTAAAAATTAATAATAATTAATTAATAATATTACAGATTTTTCAAGCTCATCACTTGCCCTTAGGGTTCAATACCTATTAGTATCATCAGTAAATAATTACAACATAAACTAGGTACCCCTTGATGATTAAACATAGTGCATAGAATCAAATACAGATAATCAACTATCTCCCAGCAATATGTGTACCCTCCCATTTTATTTGCGGGAATCTAAAGATAACTTCCAATTGTTGTGACTACAAAAGTTAAGTTTTACTTTGTATTAATATTTTAAATAACAAACCCAATTACCACAATATAACTTTATTTAAATAAAGTTATATTGCAGTTATTGGGTTTGTTAATTAAAATATTATAACAATTGGCCACAGTTGCTCAAGAAATCATTTACTTTGTATTGTCTTTTGTGTTGAAGATTTACCATAAAAAGGCAGTTCATTGTTTGAATTTTAGTTCCCGTTTTTTTGACAACTTGAAAAAATTTATGGGAAAGTGTACTATAAGAAATAAACACTGAGTATTGAAATTAGAAAATGTTATTTCATTTTCTAACTGCTGTAATAAAAATTGTATTACTTCAAAGTAATCAATAGTAGTTTTTCAACTCAGGCAATCATTGCCAACTTTGTGTCGTTTTTAACGATTATTTGAATATTTTCAGCTACTCATTGAACTGTTTTCTGGACGTTATATTATTTAAAAATTTGTATACAACTTTTGAAACTCCCACAGTACCGTTAATGTTCCTAACTATAGTGAATAAAAGGATGAAGCAGTAATTTAAATCTTTCAAGCACAGTAGGAGGCACTAACATTCCAAAGAACTATCTTGGAACATACCTGTACAATATTAAGTTGTATAGAAATTATTAGTGGGTGTGTTAAGGAATAAAGAAATTAACGTAGCTGTCATTTAACTGTTACAAAAGTGTTACGTTACAGTTATCTTATACAAAAGAACTAAGGCTCCTTATGTAACGGTTTACAAAAAAAATTAGTGAATATAATTAAGTAAATAGTTTTCACTTACATTTTTTACAAACACAATTACTTGACTGATCAGGAAAACCATGAAAAAACAACCTACTTTAATCTCCAAGTGTCACAAATTATGTTACAAATCACTTCCAAGATAACAAATAAAACTGGATAAAGCCAATTTTACTTTCAAACTAAAAATACAAACAGTTTTGTAAATTAAATTACTAATTGTTTAAGTACAATGCGCACTTAGAGTTAAAGTAACGAAATTTAAGTACCTGTTCATCTTTATACGGGCTGCTTCAGAATCATGTTGGAAATCCAGCTGAAATATGTCACTTCTGTAAACTTGTCTTGAAATATTAAGAAAAAGTTCTTTAACCTCAAGATCCTTTTGCACGAATACGGCATTGGCTATTGAAACTTCTATTCCTGCCCTCATTCCAGGTTGTGACCGAAGACGATTTATTATTGAAGCTAATTCCTCATGTACTAGATTACTCCTAAAAATCAGAAGCCTTAATTATACCTCATTTACGTAAAAATTTATATAAAATTGTTAATACCACACTTGATATAAAATTTTTTTTTGGTCATGATTTTAGTTGTTATTTGAATATTAAATTACCAAAATGAAGCTGAGCACTTGTTATAAATATGTCACAAAATATCTTCATTATTGAAATTTATTGTGATAAATATGTAATATTACCACGTATTGTTATTCATATGATTAATAAATGCCACATTTTATTCATACAGCATTTTTTTTTAAACCTTTACCACCAATATCTTATATTTTATATTTAAATTTTCAAAAACTTGTAGCATTTTTGTTGTGCTAAATTAAAATTAGAAATTGTAAAACATGATTTGAAAGGAAAGAAGATGTTAATTGAACAGAAAAATTATAAATGAAATTTTATTATGAAACTTTAGTGGATAATGGAATAAGAAAGACATAGTTGTTCAAACAGAAACCTGCTGAAAGGGTGCTGGAAGAATTGTAAATGAAAGATTAGATAGCTTTAGAAGATAATGTGTTTTTAAGACAAGTAAATCATATATTTAGACAAAAATGAAGTCAGAGAAGAAGGAAGTTGAGAGAAAGTTACTTTTGAAGTGAAGGTCTTGACCTCAGGCAAGAAATTAGGACTGAATAAATTAAGAACTTATTTATATATATTCTTCTCCCTTGATGTAATAAATATTGGATTTAGTTTTTTAAAATAATTCTTAGAATATAATTCATAAAATATATCCTAAATTAATTATAATTAAAAGAGCTTGGCTATACTTTTCTTAATTATTTCATTACTAATATTGCCAATACTAAACAAAACATTTCTTAGTGATACTTTGCTCAGTCTAAATAGTTTTAGCTGCTTAATTTAATTTTTTTTTAAATTACTGTATAAAACCACAAGCATTTTCAAGACACTCTTTCACAAACTTTCAATTTTGTACTATTTTTGTTGGCATCCTCTCATACCAGATACGTTGAAAAATTTCCACGTAATAAACTTTACTTCTAAGACAAAAAATGTTCAAATCCTCAATATCAATAAAAACAGCCACAAAATCCAATGTTGGGAAGTTCAGTAGATGGTTAACCAGTGTGTCTCGCTGGGTTTTACAACAATTTTGAAAGATAAAATGACAAAAACTGTAAATAAAGCATTTTTGCTTTGCGGCGCCGCTAAAGAACTTTCCAGGCACTACTTTTATAGCTTCAATTCAAGCCTAATGAAACAAATAGGTATAATGTATCTGTTAGTACTTTTCTACATAATTAATACCTCTCAAATACAGTTACATAGGTGAACACATCATTAGTAAAATTGTGACAGATGTTGTGGTAGAAATTAAAAAAATTCTGAAGAAACAAACAGAGGCAGACAAATAAGGCACCTGACATAACCCCTCTACAGTTCTCACATAAAAATAATTTAAATTATTTAAAATTACTCTACAAGACTGTAACTGTTTAAAATACAGTATATTTATTCATACAGCCAACGTTTGTAAAGTTTTAAACTAATCTAAGGAAATAAAGAATTAAATTCTATATTGTAATCTTAAGATTTTTCTGGTTGAAATGAAAAGGAAATAAGTTTTTAAAATATTGAGTCTGCCCTTAAAATATTGTTTCGTTAAATCATTTGCCTAAAAATCTTAATACAGAAAAAACATACTTTTTAATCTGTAGTAATATAATTTTTTAAATATCATAACAACCTATTATACTGTGCTATTAATTGCAACCAGACCTTTTGTTAACTTACACTTGGAGGAAACGTTTTTGTCTTACGACGTCTTCAGCCTCCTTCTGACAATTTAACAACATACAGTTAACGAAAAGTCTGGTCCTAAGTAATATCAAAGTGTAATAAGTAATCAACAACCAGCTCGTCATGAACAGCAACAAGTTGTCAATATCATAACAACAGTGCAAATAATTGTTGGAAATAAAATCTTACCTGAAAAAATTCTGTTCAATTTAAAACTCAAACGTGAGTTAAATTTAAACATCTACCTATTACTTAATTTCATGCATCACTTCTGCTCTTTGTATTAAGGCTGTCTTTATAAAAAAAATTATTAAAAAATAATTTCGGTTACACTGGACGATTTATTAAAAAGAATTATAAACATACCTTCCTGTCAGATCTATGCCAGTAGAAACACCAAGTAGGTTAGCAACCTCTTTGAATGTTTCGCCCCTAGCACCCAGAAGAACTAGCCCAAGAGCACAAGCAATGCTGAGAGGTGAGAACACGACATTTCGTCTAGGGTTAGTCTTCATAACAGCATCCTCCATTTCCAAAGATAGCCTAGCTACAGCTCGAGCAAAAAGTCTGTCTGCCCTGGCTTTTGTAAAAGGATCCATCAGATTTGTTATAGGAAAGGTCTTATCTTCAGATAGGTTTTGGGCTTGAGAGTCACTTTGAAAAACAATATTTGCATCCACAGCAACAATACACAGCAGAAAATATTGCCAAATCATTGTTTCACCTAATCAGGAAAAACATGCATAAATGAACTTTCTATGTTTAAATCTTACTGGTTATATATTTAACACAATATTAAATCTTACTGGTTATATATTTAACACAATATTAAATCTTACTGGTTATATATTTAACACAATATTAAATCTTACTGGTTATATATTTAACACAATATTAAATCTTACTGGTTATATATTTAACACAATATTAAATATTACTGGTTATATATTTAACACAATATTAAATCTTACTGGTTATATATTTAACACAATAATAAATCTTACTGGTTATATATTTAACACAATATTAAATATTACTGGTTATATATTTAACACAATATTAAATCTTACTGGTTATATATTTAACACAATATTAAATCTTACTGGTTATATATTTAACACAATATTAAATCTTACTGGTTATATATTTAACACAATATTAAATATTACTGGTTATATATTTAACACAATATTAAATCTTACTGGTTATATATTTAACACAATATTAAATCTTACTGGTTATATATTTAACACAATATTAAATCTTACTGGTTATATATTTAACACAATATTAAATCTTACTGGTTATATATTTAACACAATATTAAATCTTACTGGTTATATATTTAACACAATATTAAATCTTACTGGTTATATATTTAACACAATATTAAATATTACTGGTTATATATTTAACACAATATTAAATCTTACTGGTTATATATTTAACACAATATTAAATCTTACTGGTTATATATTTAACACAATATTAAATCTTACTGGTTATATATTTAACACAATATTAAATCTTACTGTATATATATTTAACACAATATTAAATCTTACTGGTTATATATTTAACACAATATTAAATCTTACTGGTTATATATTTAACACAATATTAAATATTCCTATAGATATCAAACCGGTTCAACGGTTTCTATTTTGGTTCAGCTGGAAAATAAGACTCAAGTAAAAAAAAATTATAGATAAATATTCAAATCGTAAATAATAAAAAGTGTTTCAACAGTTTATAAAAATTTTATATTTGTATAAAAGTTTATATTTGTTTAAAAACAAAGGTAGGCTATTATTTCTGATCATTTTAAGATTTTATTGTAAACAAGGCGTTTGTACAATTCAGCCGACCCTTGCAGGAATTAAGGAAACCCAAAAAAGTTAAAATTTAATAAAATATGAATGTAGCTCCCTTCTACTACCCTTCATAGTAAATGGTTGAATAAAGTAACAGAGTGGGAAATTTGTGAATAGGGAACCTACTTTGAGTGCCATGCTAGTGGAAAATAGAGGAATTACTAACTAATGAAAATGTCTGCTCACAAAACAATCGATTCTGGCTGAGCATATATAATAAAAATACGTGTAAGTGATTATTAACTAACAATACAGTATTACATATTATTCAATTGCATATATAATACAGAACAATATTCTAATATCCATATATAATGTCAGGCTTTTTCTGTACACTTGAATACTTATTTTGACAATGTAGGTTTTAAAAAAGCTTTTATTTGTTAAAGTGTTTACACACACTTTACTTAGTTTATTTTAAAATGGAAATAATTTGAAGCAAAATAATCATAATATGCTTTAAAATAAATGATATTATTCATTTATTAGCAATTATATTAAATTTATTATTGATTTATTATTAAATTATTTATTTATAGAAATAAAATATTTATTATTTAATTAATTATTAATAATTTGTTTATTACTGGTTTTGATTTATTATTCATTATTTTGCCCACAAAACCGTTATGCATGTGGGTGAAACACGAAAAATAATTATTGGAATAAATTTTTAACTGTGAATATATTCTGTTTTAAAATTCATGTAAGGAAGCTCTATATATTGGTTATAAGTGTTTGTTCAATCCAATTGTATTTCATGGGATGCTTTTTTAAAAGTGCTTCAGGCCTTGAAAAAGACATTCAGCTCCAATATAAAATAAACTTTGAATGTGTTTTCACATTTTCTGAAATATGATATAAACAAGTACAATAATTGGAAAGTGTAGGTCTGGGAATGTTTTGCTATTTGTTCACTTTTAACACGTAAACAGTTTTTTTTTAAATCTATCAATTTTGAAGTTTAGAAATATTGTAGTGAATTTTGTTGTCTATGACCGTCAGCTAAACTTTTACGTCCGCAATTTATAAATAACTTATAATTTAATTAAACTTATGAAACCATATTTAAGTTCAGAAAATCCTTGATTAAATTTAGACGTAGAAATAAATTGTTATTTATTTGAAATTCAGGAAAATGAAATTAACAACATTTTTTCAGCAACAAAAAATTATTACAATGAACAATAAGCTTTTTCTATTAATATATTATTTTTTTATTATTTTAGATTAGTGTTGAAATTATTATTATTTATCGATTCACGAAATGCATTTTCATTACTATTTACAAACTTTGAGAGAAAATGATTTGACAATCAGTGGGAATATTTAATAGACTACAAAGATTTATGGCACTCGTTCAGTCTGGAGGTTGATCGGGCACACTCATGGGGAAAGTTGACTCATGGGCTTTTAATGAATCACCGGTAAAGTAAGGACAAACCCTATTTAAAATATGTTCTTGAATACAAAAATTTTAGAATACCAAGTTCAATTCTCCCACACGTGACATTAAAAAAGTAACAACTAACATTTCTAATCTTAAAAACTTATAAACACATGACATTGCAGGGGCTAATGGAGAAAATGTTTGAGGTTAATGCCCACATTAGGATTTTTGTAAGGTTTATAAAAGGATTATTAAATGTGTTTTAAAAATCTTTTATCAGCTAAAATGTTTTATCAAACATATTTTCATTTAAATTTGATATAAAACTAGCTGATAAGAAAAATTTAAGGTGCTAATCAATACGTAGATATAATGCCCATAAAATGTCCACAATGTTCAAAGTACATATAAAACTTCCAGAGATCACCCAAGTGGACTTGCTAACCTGCCCTGACCTCGCGTAAGCCATTCTCGGCGAGCTGCCTCCGTCTAAGATGCGCAGCGGTTAGTAGCCCAACACGCGTATAAAAAAACTATAGCACTAAAGGTTCCGCTCTGGCTCGGCTGCTACTAGCCAGTCTGCGTACTACGACTCTCGCCCTCCTCCTGCCACTTTTTCAGACCTAACACCCAACGCTAGCAAAACGTTTACAGCTGTGTGTGTTTGAAATTCCGCTTCTCAAAATCGTCCAATGCTGTCACTGGTTTTGCTTTTACACGTGTTTTATCTGGGAAACACTTGCACATCCGACATTGCATTCTCATCTTTTTGACAGTGTCAAATAGTAGTCGTACTGTGGTAAAATAGTAGTTGTACTGAGGTAAAATAGTAGTTGCGCTGTGGCAAAATAGTAGTTTACTACGGTAAAATAGTAGTCGTACTGCGGTAACATAGTAGTCGTACAGCGGTAAAATAGTAGTTGTACTGAGGCAAAATAGTAGTTGTACTGAGGTAAAATAGTAGTTGTACTACGGTAAAATAGTAGTTGTACTGCGGTAAAATAGTAGTCGTACAGCGGTAACATAGTAGTCATACAGCGGTAAAATAGTAGTTGTACGGAGGCAAAATAGTAGTTGTACTGAGGTAAAATAGTAGTTGTACTACGGTAAAATCGTAGTCGTACAGCGGTAACATAGTAGTCGTTCAGCGGTAACATAGTAGTCGTACAGTGGTAAAATAGTAGTTGTACTGCAGTAAAATAGTAGTTGTACTACGGTAAAATAATAGTTGTACTGCAGTAAAATAATAGTTGTATTGAGGTAAAATAGTATTTGTACTGAGGTAAAATAGTAGTAGTAATGCGGTAAAATAGTAGTTGTACTACAATAAAATAGTAGCCATACTGTGGTGAAATAGTAGTTGTACTGAGGTAAAATAGTAGCCATATTGTGGTAAAATAGTAGCCATATTGTGGTAAAATAGTAGTTGTACTGCGGTAAAATAGTAGCCATACTGTGGTAAAATAATAGTTGTACTGCGGTAAAATAGTAGCCATACTGTGGTAAAATAGTAGTTGTACTGAGGTAAAATAGTAGTTGTACTGCGGTAAAATAGTAGCCATACTGTGGTAAAATAGTAGCCCTACTGTGGTAAAATAGTAGTTATACTGAGGTAAAATAGTAGTTCTACTGCGGTAAAATAGTAGTTGTACTGCGGTAAAATAGTAGCCATACTGTGGTAAAATAGTAGTTGTACTGAGGTAAAATAATAGAGCAAATGTTGAGGTACTACGACAGTTATGAAATGATTTATTATGGTTTTGGTTTAGAATAGATATAAAACAAAGAAATCTTTTGAAATGTCATGGTCCATATACGTACTTTGAAAAAAAATGATTTTCTTATAAAACACACAATGGTTAGGATATCAAGGGTCATAGAGTATGCCCGACTCTATCTTAGTTTATTAGGTTAATGCTGTAATAATCATAATGTCAAGGCTTCTGAGAAAATAAACAGACAAAATGCTCGCCTAAGATCTGAGCAAATCGTAGAAAATAATCAAATGCAATCATATACTGAAGTTTTAAAATATTTAAGAAAGCGAAATCTATAGACCCTACTTTTAAATTTCACATTTGTTTTGATTATTCATTTTAAAGTTGTCCGTACGCATATTTAAGTTAAAAACAAATTAGATGGCTTAGAGCTTAATTACTAGATTTGTTCAGCATACTTTCTCATTTTTTTAAAACTAAAAAAAACTAACACTAACACTTTAGTGTTATTTGATTCCATCTTGAACTTAAGCTAATAGTTTGTTACGGTTTAAAAAGTTTAGAAAATAGGATGTTTGCGTATTTTATGGGAAAAGTAAACTCAGGCCAACATTGCTTTAAAGTTAAAGCAACATATACGGTACAATACCTTATATACTCTTCGTTTAAATACATTACAGCTGCGGTTCTCAACTTCTCAGGCTTTGCGCCCCCTTTATGACAATGGCATGAGGTGGCGCTGCCTCCTATTTATGTTTAGTCAAGAATTACAATATTTGTGTGAAACTGCAGCCGATTAAACTTTTAATATATTTTTCTAAACTCCACAGTGATATACTTCATTCGGGCCTTGAACAATCTGTATAGATACATGTAGAAATAGCGTCTTGATTTCACAACCTAACTAAGTACCCAACTGGGAAAGGTTTGAATGTAAGAAAAGTAAACAGATAAACTTCGAAAACAGACAAGCAAGCCTAACGTCCCCTTACACGATAATATGTTGCCAAATTCAAATATAGACGAATAGGAGCGTAGTTTTACATTACACAATTACAGCGCAGTCAACGAGCAATCACTTGATGAAGGGTGTGTTTCGAAACAAGGGTAGATTTCTAGCACCATAAATTACCAAAGTTTTTACCACTAGGCCCATTTATGGTTTAAAAATATTTTTTTTTATTCCTTAGAACGTATTTTTGAGTAAAATATTCAAAAAGGGGAAAGAATGGAAGCTGGAAATTAATACCATTATAATATATATATATATATATATATATATATATATATATATATATCGTTAATGTGTATATTAATCATAGTATAGTCACAGTGTGCATAACTATACCTAAAATATTATTTGTTTAAAATTTAATTTACGATATTAAATTAAAACAAAGATGGTTAAATTGCCTATCATAGCAATCAACAACATTTTAAATTTCTTAGTTTAGTTGAACAAAGTATAGATTTTATTTTTAAAGGATGGGAGTGTTGACATTACAATTAAAAAAATTGTAATTTAAGAAATGTAATTTACAAGCAAACGATTTTAACTAGAGTATTGCCATCATGGTTCTGTATAAAAACAATGCATTTTTATTTTCTTATTACAAATATTGCTTTGTTTGCCATTAAATGTACGTAATATTTTTTTTCAAAATGTTCACAAATATAACACTAATATTAAACAGAAAAAATTGTTACTTTCTTTGGATAATTTTTCACTCTGTTCCTGGTTGCTCGAGTAAATAAATATTCTTATTACACTTTTGCTATTACTTGCGACCAGACGTTTTGTTAACTAAAAGTTGTTAAATTGTTAACTTACACTTGGAGGAAACGTTTTCGTCTTACGACTTCTTCAGCCTCCTGATGCGATATATATATATATATATATATATATATATATATATATATATATATATATATATATATATCGCATCCTGAGGCTGAAGAAATTGTAAGACGAAAACGTTTCCTCCAAGTATATGTTAACAATTTAACAACTTTTAGATAACAAAACGTCTGGTAGCAAGTAATAGCAAAAGTGTAATAAGAATGAACAACCAGCTCGTCATGAACAGCAACAAGATTTCGATATTAAATAAAAATTCTTGAATTTTGTAGTCCATTACTTTCGGCGAATCTTAATTAATCAATTAAACAATTATAATTAAAGAATAAAAATATGGTACAACTCACAAATATACAATTTTTTATTTCAAACGCGTTTCAACGACTATATATTTAAAAAATATATATATATATTTTAAACATAACCTATAAAGTTTTAGCAAAAGTAATAACAAAAGTGAAAATCAACTTTTGTTTTTACTTTTGATAAAACTTTATATGTTATGTTTAATATATATATATTTTTTAGTTAATTTCATTTGTGTATTTTCACTGAGGATGACGACAAATTAGTCGTTGAAACGCGTTTGAAATAAAAAATTGTATATTTGTGAGTTGTACCATATTTTTATTCTTTAATTATAACTTTCACTCACAAGCCAGCTCGAATATTAGTTATAATTAAACAATTGTTTATGACTATCCGAACTTTAAATTTCGTAAATTTGTTTTTAACAAATTTACAAAACTTAAAGTTCGTATACTCAAAGTAGTGTTTAAGTGATTAATAAATAAATATTTTTCAAATTTGAGGTTAGTTTTCATTTTGGTATTATTTTAGTCTTTAACACCTGCGATTAGAAAATACTAAACTGTTCCATGTTAACGCTAAACTTTTCCTCGAATTATTGAATTGCACAATTATATCAAAATACAAAATATTTTTGTAAACGAAATTATCCATTTATCAATCTAACCACAGGAAAACTTTAAAAAGTTGCACCTTATTTATTTCATTTTTCATCCGATAATTTCCAATTTAGTTTATACGAATGGAATCATGTATATTCAACTAGTTTCCATCTCTTGGAGACCTGAGAATCTTGTTTTTCTGCCAATCAAGTAAAAGCTGTTAATAGACGACCTTGAAAAGGCCTCTCTTTTCATAAACAAATTCCACAAAATTGTAAACCCTAATTAATACTTTCTGTTGACAATCAAAATAGTTATGTCATAATTTTCTGTACTTGTGATGAAAAAAATATATAACAGTTATTTTCCATTTAGTATAAAATTATTTAGAATAAAAAACCCGTTGTTTTAACGAGTTAAGAATGTTATTTATTAGGACTAAGTTTCTGCACTTAATATGTTGCTCTTTACAAGTGATTATTAAAGTTATGGCCTACAGCTGTCACTCGAAACGTCATCTTGGTAAATCATTTTCGGCTTGTTAAATCAACCATAATTTAATCTGTGTAACAATTGTAGGTTAACAATAATTTATCAATTTCAATAAATAAATATTCTATACCACAAATAACTTTTTCATTTATTCAACACCGTATGTGCATTTCGATTGCACAGAAATAATCCTCACAGGTAATATACAAAAATAGTTTACAAGTAGTTTGTTTTGTAAATTACCTATGTCGATGATTGCTGTGCAACCAAAATGTACATAAGGTGTTGAATAAATGGAAAAGTTATTTGTGGTATAGAAATTTTTTGTATTTAAATCAAACATTACGCCACCGTTGATTTATTTAGTAATAATTTAAGTTTCTAGTGGTCCGTATTTCATTTTTAGAAAATTTTGTTACTATATTGTGCTTTTATGCATTTAAATGTCAAATATATTTGTGCGAGTTTGTCGCTGATAGAGAAAGTTTCATGTTTGTTAAGTAGTAATATGTTTGCTTAATTAGATAAAACTTGTGAAAACAATAAATCACATCCGTAATTTAAATGGCATTTAGAAGAGCTTACGCATTTAGTACAATAAGGATTTATAAAAGGACGAAAATAAAATAGGAGAATACTTACAGACGATGGAAACACTAAAACGTAATGAAAGTCTAGCACAACACCACGGGGAGCACACACTTCCGACGTGTCAACAGACTGCAAATGCTGAATGAATCTGGAGTGAAGCAGACGTTCAATGTTATGTACACAAGGAGACCAACAGTTCCCCTTCTCCCCTCTCTTGTTGCATTGTCATCAATGGAATCGGAATTTCCAACGACGGGGTTTGATCCACCGCCAACCCAGTACTACTACACATTACGGGAATGCTTCGGTGAGTCATTGTGTTTTCAGTTCACTGTTTACAATTTTCGCTTATTCGTTACGTAATAATAAAAACACTGGCCTATTCTAGGGAAACTTATCTGTAATTATAACAAAAAAATAATAAGATGCCCTGGGTTAAGTATGAGAGTGTATTGTTAGTGGTAGGTCCCGCAAAGCTTTTATCGTCAAAGGTGAAAGATAAAATAGAACAAAAAAGAAAATTTCGGACATTCTTAGGGATTGAATGACAGGGATATCAACAGATGAAATAAGACAAAAACATCATTCAGAGGACATCTCATTTATATCATACACTTGCGATTACTATAGTTACTGTTGTGACACACGCACACACACACGCGTGCGCACACACATATACTGACACAAATACACTCACTCACAAACACACACACACACACACACACACACACACACACACACACACACACACACACACACACACACACACACACACACACACATATATATATATATATAAATATCGCAATATGTATTCTTGTGTGTTAATAAAGAACTATATATTCTTTATATATATTTATATATATATATATATATATATATATATATTTGGCAGCAGGGCGTCATTTTTCGGTATAGCTCTTGACTCGTAAGCTGGAGAATGATCGATCGATAGAAAACAAAAAGCCCTTTTTGAAATCATTGGCTTTTGTAGTGCGTGTTGCATCAAATCCCATCCCTAAGAAATTGCAGGCGTTGCGGTTGTTTAGAAAACTGATATAAGTATAATTGTTAACAAAACTTTTTCTGGTTAATATGACAAATAAAATTAAATAATATTTATAGCGGCTTTTCGGCCTAGTCAAATCTATATTATTGTTATATAAATACTATATCTCATAATATAATGTCTTTGGGAGTGTCATTCGCTTCCTCCACCCTTCCCCCCGCCCGTGACGTCACGCGCCAGATTACGTGTGATCAGCTATACACAAGTGGCAAACATTTGAAAGGCTGCCTACCGAACTGCCTGTCCTATGTATTCACACGCTACAAGCTTTTGTCTGCATGTTTCTACGTAGACAAGTTAGGAGACATTTCGACAGGTTTTGAGTCTAGATCGTTTTTCGTTAGGCCATTCACCAACCCTTCAATTCTTTACACGTTACTACTGTCAAAACAAATGGGAAACGTATTGTAAAACCCCAGTTTATGAAACTGACTGCCGTTTCTGACTTAGGACTGTTGGTTTCCTCTCTGTGGTGGCTGTAGTCAGTCGAAATATGTCTGTTTTAGTAACAGTATATCCCCGAAAACCTTACCTGAAACGAGAAGAGTGACCCGACTAGAGTTTCGAACGCTTTCTAAAGTTATTTGGCTCTTTTAGACCTTCCAACAGGCTCGGTTCGCTCTGGGTTAGTTCCGTTCATGTACGAGATACACCTTAATCCAGCTTAGAAAGTTCTTATCCTCTTACTAGCAGGCAGTAAAGATCCTCCTTTAGATGTATTTCGTTAAGAAGTAATGAATTCCCTAACAATATATTTGTCCAAGTAGAAGGTGGACACTTATCTCCGTCCCACAGGAAAGCATATCCCAGTCAGTCAATCAGTAAAGGGGACCTCTAGGTTATGTAGTATCTGCCGTGACACTAGCTGCTGGTAGAAATATGGAAACAGAGGTTTTTGGTAAAGCGCTGGAACTGAGTGTGGTATTCTCCACATGGGAAAGCAGGTCTAGTTCAACCAAAACTATACCCACTACAGAAGCATATCCTGTTTTTAAATCTAAATGTATCCCATTAATCCTGCTCAGGGTGGCGTAGGCACCTTCAGACTACCCTGATAAGGTCGAGGCTTGCAATCTGTCTCACCTAAACCATAATTTTGTTCTATTTTCCCACACAAAACCCTATCTAAAACAATCTTTCGCCATAAAACATGCATTTTACAGGCGAGTTCTTTCATATTTCCTCCACTTATGCTCCTCCGCTAACACGGGCAGCTGCTCTCGGTTTCATGACATCTACAAGGTGACATATAAGAATAATTTAGTTTCATACAAAACCTAGTTTTAAAAAAATAATTAAATACCATTGAACCAACTATCTTATAAAAACAATTTACATTGTAGAGAACTCTGTGCTATTTAAACGTATTCTTATTTGTTATTCTACGCGGGAATTGTGTTACTTAAACGTAATCCATTGTGTTATTCCTAGTAGAATTGTGCTACTTGAACGTATTCCATTATAATTGTGCTACTTGAACGTATTCCATTTTGTTTTTACTAGTAGAATTGTGCTGCTTAACCGTAATCCATTGTGTTATTCCTAGTAGAATTGTGCTGCTTAAACGTAATCCATTGTGTTATTCCTAGTAGAATTGTGCTACTTGAACGTATTCCATTTTGTTTTCCTAGTAGAATTGTGCTACTTGAACGTATTCCATTTTGTTTTCCTAGTAGAATTGTGCTGCTTAAACGTAATCCATTGTGTTATTCCTAGTAGAATTGTGCTACTTGAACGTATTCCATTTTGTTTTCCTAGTAGAATTGTGCAACTTGAATATTTTCCATTGTGTTATTCCCAGTGGAAATGTGTTATTTAAACACGGAAAGTTGTGGGAGCTGTGGGAATCTACAAGCGGGAGTTGTATGATTTAAACTTATTCCTTTGTGTTATTCCACGGTGGAATTTGGCCATTTAAACTTATTCCATTCTGTTATTTCTAGTAGAGTACTCCATTGTGTTATTTTTAGTAGAATTGTACTATTTAAATGTATTTAATTGTATTTTTACACACGGGAATTGTGTCATTTAAATTTATATTCCATTGTATTATTCTACGGGGGAATTGTGCTACTTATACCTATTCCATTGTGTTATTCCTAGTAAAATTGTGTTATTTAAAAGTGTTCCATCTTTTGTTTTACACGCGGGAGTCGTGTTATTTAATCGTATTCCATTGTGTTATTTTACAATGAATTTTTGCTACTTAAACATATTCCATATTTTACACTAGAATTACGTTATTCAAACTTATTTAATGAAAAACATTTGTTCGTCTTAGGCTTAATGATTTCCTTGAAACTTTCATGTCTCAGATAACGTTTACGCTATTAAAAGAGTTGTAAAAATTTGATTTTTTTAAAATTCCTTATCCAGAAGCAGTAGCATTAAATAAACAAGATAAGTAAGTGAAGTCCTACACTACTGACAAAGAATTCCTGGTCGATTTTCTAGTGTTGGGTTTTCCCTAGAATGCGGTCCGATGGATATTATGAAATGCGCGTATAGTATTAACTGGCGGGACGCGAAGATGATATAACGGAAACACCACGAATGAATCAAAGGCGGTAAGTCCAACAGGAAAATATCAAGCTGGCACAGTCGTGCCCGGCATTCAATCGAACTCTGTTATTAATTATTTCTAATTGTTAAAAAAACATTTAACTTCCAAGAAAATGTTGAAATTAAATTTTACTTTAGTTTTTAGGGGTTGAAAATGGTTTTCAGAGGAAAACTGACTTAAAAGTTATCAGAAAACAATCATAATTATACAAATGAACTAATTTTAAAACTTATTCGTTTTATGAAACCAACTCTACAGACTTTATATATATATATATATATATATATATATATATATATATAATAAATAAAAAATATTTCAAAAACAAGAATACTTTTATTGCAAATATTATTCAAAGCTTTTCGCCGATAAAATAGAAGATGCTGGTACTTTTATCTACGCGAAGGGATTGTTAGAAATAAAGATGTGATGACATCACTCCCCCCTCAAAAAAACAACAATTACTTTGAATTAGACATATATTTTTTAAAAATATATCTTCATGAAACATTTCACGTTTTCTATTGTTAAAATTACTCTCATTTCATAACATTCAGTATTGCAAGGTAAAGAATCCTGTAACTCATCGGTAAAGTAATTTTCATGAAATATTCTTCTTAGTATTATACGAATATACGAAGTACCAGCGCATTGGTTTATGTAACTGTGTTTGGAGTACGACCTGGATGCTCTCAATAGACTAACATCGATATAATAACAAATTTGTATGTTTCCTAAGCTCAAAAATATATCTGTGAGCTGTTTAATCTTAAACTTTGAACGTATTTCCGATCCCATTCCTTGTGATTTGATTGGCTTTTGCAAAGAACTGCAATTTGTTGTTTTCTAAGTACAATAACTTTATGTTTCTTGGGTTGTTAGTACATATGTAGGCCTAAATAGGAATATAATTAAATTGAGGGGGTCGATCGCGCTCTTTGCTGAATCCGCACTTACCTCGTGGTTATTATTTCATTCTTGCGTGCATAATTCCATTATGGAATAAGGTTTATGGAATCCTTAGCAATTGTTTCTGTTTCGCAAATGCCGTGGAGCTGGACCGATGATTCAACCTTGTAACCGGCTATGAGCGAAAACCTCATACACAGCCTCCTATTTGTAGACGATCATATCATTTTAGTAGATTACAAAGAAGATATCACTTTGAAGAAAAATTTGGAAAACGGGCATCCGAGATCAAAACTGCGATAAAACCATCATACGAAATACCGAGGAAGATCAAGAGATTAGCAATAAAGTAAAGAAACCAGTACGAATACTTGGGGGTGACATTAACAGAAACAGGACCGGATGTAATAATAAAGAGAAAACGGAGGAATAGTAAATACAAGACTATACACTCAGTCATCACAAACAAAACCAAACACTAAATTCTTAACCAATGCAAGAACGTTGCTCGCCGTACAGTTCAGAGACAAGGGCGGTGAATAAAGGAAAGGAAATAAGAGTAAATACGAGATTATACACTCAGTCATGGGGCGAAAACATCACAAACAAAACCAAACACTAAATTCTTAACCAATGCAAGAACGTTGCTCGCCGTACAGTTCAGAGACAAGGGCGGTGAATAAAGGAAAGGAAATAAGAGTAAATACGAGATTATACACTCAGTCATGGGGCGAAAACATCACAAACAAAACCAAACACTAAATTCTTAACCAATGCAAGAACGTTGCTCGCCGTACAGTTCAGAGACAAGGGCGGTGAATAAAGGAAAGGAAATAAGAGTAAATACGAGACTATACACTCAGTCATGGGGCGAAAACATCACAAACAAAACCAAACACTAAATTCTTAACCAATGCAAGAACGTTGCTCGCCGTACAGTTCAGAGACAAGGGCGGTGAATAAAGGAAAGGAAATAAGAGTAAATACGAGACTATACACTCAGTCATGGGGCGAAAACATCACAAACAAAACCAAACACTAAATTCTTAACCAATGCAAGAACGTTGCTCGCCGTACAGTTCAGAGACAAGGGCGGTGAATAAAGGAAAGGAAATAAGAGTAAATACGAGACTATACACTCAGTCATGGAGCGAAAACTTCACAAACAAAACCAAACACCAAATTCTTAACCAATGCAAGAACGTTGCTCGCCGTACAGTTCAGAGACAAGGACGGTGAATAAAGGAAAGGAAATAAGAGTAAATACGAGACTATACACTCAGTCATGGAGCGAAAACTTCACAAACAAAACCAAACACCAAATTCTTAAACAATGCTAGAACGTTGCTCGCCGTACAGTTCAGAGACAAGGGCGGTGAATAAAGGAAAGGAAATAAGAGTAAATACGAGACTATACACTCAGTCATGGAGCGAAAACTTCACAAACAAAACCAAACACCAAATTCTTAAACAATGCTAGAACGTTGCTCGCCGTACAGTTCAGAGACAAGGGCGGTGAATAAAGGAAAGGAAATAAGAGTAAATACGAGACTATACACTCAGTCATGGAGCGAAAACTTCACAAACAAAACCAAACACCAAATTCTTAAACAATGCTAGAACGTTGCTCGCCGTACAGTTCAGAGACAAGGGCGGTGAATAAAGGAAAGGAAATAAGAGTAAATACGAGACTATACACTCAGTCATGGAGCGAAAACTTCACAAACAAAACCAAACACCAAATTCTTAACCAATGCAAGAACGTTGCTCGCCGTACAGTTCAGAGACAAGGGCGGTGAATAAAGGAAAGGAAATAAGAGTAAATACGAGACTATACACTCAGTCATGGAGCGAAAACTTCACAAACAAAACCAAACACCAAATTCTTAAACAATGCTAGAACGTTGCTCGCCGTACAGTTCAGAGACAAGGGCGGTGAATAAAGGAAAGGAAATAAGAGTAAATACGAGACTATACACTCAGTCATGGAGCGAAAACTTCACAAACAAAACCAAACACCAAATTCTTAAACAATGCTAGAACGTTGCTCGCCGTACAGTTCAGAGACAAGGGCGGTGAATAAAGGAAAGGAAATAAGAGTAAATACGAGACTATACACTCAGTCATGGAGCGAAAACTTAACAAACAAAACCAAACACCAAATTCTTAAACTATGCTAGAACGTTGCTCGCCGTACAGTTCAGAGACAAGGGCGGTGAATAAAGGAAAGGAAATAAGAGTAAATACGAGACTATACACTCAGTCATGGAGCGAAAACTTCACAAACAAAACCAAACACCAAATTCTTAACCAATGCAAGAACGTTGCTCGCCGTACAGTTCAGAGACAAGGGCGGTGAATAAAGGAAAGGAAATAAGAGTAAATACGAGACTATACACTCAGTCATGGAGCGAAAACTTAACAAACAAAACCAAACACCAAATTCTTAAACTATGCTAGAACGTTGCTCGCCGTACAGTTCAGAGACAAGGGCGGTGAATAAAGGAAAGGAAATAAGAGTAAATACGAGACTATACACTCAGTCATGGAGCGAAAACTTCACAAACAAAACCAAACACCAAATTCTTAAACTATGCTAGAACGTTGCTCGCCGTACAGTTCAGAGACAAGGACGGTGAATAAAGGAAAGGAAATAAGAGTAAATACGAGACTATATACTCAGTCATGGAGCGAAAACTTCACAAACAAAACCAAACACCAAATTCTTAAACTATGCTAGAACGTTGCTCGCCGTACAGTTCAGAGACAAGGGCGGTGAATAAAGGAAAGGATAATAAGAGTAAATACGAGACCAAACACTCAGTCATGGAGCGAAAACTTCACAAACAAAACCAAACACCAAATTCTTAAACAATGCTAGAACGTTTCTCGCTGTACAGTTCAGAGACAAGGGCGGTGAATAAAGGAAAGGAAATAAGAGTAAATACGAGACAATACACTCAGTCATGGAGCGAAAACTTCACAAACAAAACCAAACACCAAATTCTTAAACAATGCTAGAACGTTGCTCGCCGTACAGTTCAGAGACAAGGGCGGTGAATAAAGGAAAGGAAATAAGAGTAAATACGAGAGAATACACTCAGTCATGGAGCGAAAACTTCACAAACAAAACCAAACACCAAATTCTTAAACAATGCTAGAACGTTGCTCGCCGTACAGTTCAGAGACAAGGGCGGTGAATAAAGGAAAGGAAATAAGAGTAAATACGAGAGAATACACTCAGTCATGGAGCGAAAACTTCACAAACAAAACCAAACACCAAATTCTTAACCAATGCTAGAACGTTGCTCGCCGTACAGTTCAGAGACAAGGGCGGTGAATAAAGGAAAGGAAGTAAGAGTAAATACGAGACTATACACTCAGTCATGGAGCGAAAACTTCACAAACAAAACCAAACACCAAATTCTTAAACAATGCTAGAACGTTGCTCGCCGTACAGTTCAGAGACAAGGGCGGTGAATAAAGGAAAGGAAATAAGAGTAAATACGAGAGAATACACTCAGTCATGGAGCGAAAACTTCACAAACAAAACCAAACACCAAATTCTTAAACAATGCTAGAACGTTGCTCGCCGTACAGTTCAGAGACAAGGGCGGTGAATAAAGGAAAGGAAATAAGAGTAAATACGAGAGAATACACTCAGTCATGGAGCGAAAACTTCACAAACAAAACCAAACACCAAATTCTTAAACAATGCTAGAATGTTGCTCGCCGTACAGTTCAGAGACAAGGGCGGTGAATAAAGGAAAGGAAATAAGAGTAAATACGAGAGAATACACTCAGTCATGGAGCGAAAACTTCACAAACAAAACCAAACACTAAATTCTTAACCAATGCTAGAATGTTGCTCGCCGTACAGTTCAGAGACAAGGGCGGTGAATAAAGGAAAGGAAATAAGAGTAAATACGAGACTATACACTCAGTCATGGGGCGAAAACATCACAAACAAAACCAAACACTAAATTCTTAACCAATGCAAGAACGTTGCTCGCCGTACAGTTCAGAGACAAGGGCGGTGAATAAAGGAAAGGAAATAAGAGTAAATACGAGACTATACACTCAGTCATGGGGCGAAAACATCACAAACAAAACCAAACACTAAATTCTTAACCAATGCAAGAACGTTGATCGCCGTACAGTTCAGAGACAAGGGCGGTGAATAAAGGAAAGGAAATAAGAGTAAATACGAGACTATACACTCAGTCATGGGGCGAAAACTTCACAAACAAAACCAAACAACAAATTCTTAACCAATGCAAGAACGTTGCTCGCCGTACAGTTCAGAGACAAGGGCGGTGAATAAAGGAAAGGAAATAAGAGTAAATACGAGACTATACACTCAGTCATGGGGCGAAAACTTCACAAACAAAACCAAACACCAAATTCTTAACCAATGCAAGAACGTTGCTCGCCGTACAGTTCAGAGACAAGGACGGTGAATAAAGGAAAGGAAATAAGAGTAAATACGAGACTATACACTCAGTCATGGAGCGAAAACTTCACAAACAAAACCAAACATCAAATTCTTAAACTATGCTAGAACGTTGCTCGCCGTACAGTTCAGAGACAAGGGCGGTGAATAAAGGAAAGGAAATAAGAGTAAATACGAGACTATACACTCAGTCATGGAGCGAAAACTTCACAAACAAAACCAAACATCAAATTCTTAAACTATGCTAGAACGTTGCTCGCCGTACAGTTCAGAGACAAGGACGGTGAATAAAGGAAAGGAAATAAGAGTAAATACGAGACTATACACTCAGTCATGGGGCGAAAACTTCACAAACAAAACCAAACACCAAATTCTTAACCAATGCAAGAACGTTGCTCGCCGTACAGTTCAGAGACAAGGACGGTGAATAAAGGAAAGGAAATAAGAGTAAATACGAGACTATACACTCAGTCATGGAGCGAAAACTTCACAAACAAAACCAAACATCAAATTCTTAAACTATGCTAGAACGTTGCTCGCCGTACAGTTCAGAGACAAGGGCGGTGAATAAAGGAAAGGAAATAAGAGTAAATACGAGACTATACACTCAGTCATGGAGCGAAAACTTCACAAACAAAACCAAACACCAAATTCTTAACCAATGCAAGAACGTTGCTCGCCGTACAGTTCAGAGACAAGAACGGTGAATAAAGGAAAGGAAATAAGAGTAAATACGAGACTATACACTCAGTCATGGAGCGAAAACTTCACAAACAAAACCAAACACCAAATTCTTAAACTATGCTAGAACGTTGCTCGCCGTACAGTTCAGAGACAAGGGCGGTGAATAAAGGAAAGGAAATAAGAGTAAATACGAGACTATACACTCAGTCATGGAGCGAAAACTTCACAAACAAAACCAAACACCAAATTCTTAACCAATGCAAGAACGTTGCTCGCCGTACAGTTCAGAGACAAGGGCGGTGAATAAAGGAAAGGAAATAAGAGTAAATACGAGACTATACACTCAGTCATGGAGCGAAAACTTAACAAACAAAACCAAACACCAAATTCTTAAACTATGCTAGAACGTTGCTCGCCGTACAGTTCAGAGACAAGGGCGGTGAATAAAGGAAAGGAAATAAGAGTAAATACGAGACTATACACTCAGTCATGGAGCGAAAACTTCACAAACAAAACCAAACACCAAATTCTTAACCAATGCAAGAACGTTGCTCGCCGTACAGTTCAGAGACAAGGGCGGTGAATAAAGGAAAGGAAATAAGAGTAAATACGAGACTATACACTCAGTCATGGAGCGAAAACTTAACAAACAAAACCAAACACCAAATTCTTAAACTATGCTAGAACGTTGCTCGCCGTACAGTTCAGAGACAAGGGCGGTGAATAAAGGAAAGGAAATAAGAGTAAATACGAGACTATACACTCAGTCATGGAGCGAAAACTTCACAAACAAAACCAAACATCAAATTCTTAAACTATGCTAGAACGTTGCTCGCCGTACAGTTCAGAGACAAGGGCGGTGAATAAAGGAAAGGAAATAAGAGTAAATACGAGACTATACACTCAGTCATGGAGCGAAAACTTCACAAACAAAACCAAACATCAAATTCTTAAACTATGCTAGAACGTTGCTCGCCGTACAGTTCAGAGACAAGGACGGTGAATAAAGGAAAGGAAATAAGAGTAAATACGAGACTATACACTCAGTCATGGGGCGAAAACTTCACAAACAAAACCAAACACCAAATTCTTAACCAATGCAAGAACGTTGCTCGCCGTACAGTTCAGAGACAAGGACGGTGAATAAAGGAAAGGAAATAAGAGTAAATACGAGACTATACACTCAGTCATGGAGCGAAAACTTCACAAACAAAACCAAACATCAAATTCTTAAACTATGCTAGAACGTTGCTCGCCGTACAGTTCAGAGACAAGGGCGGTGAATAAAGGAAAGGAAATAAGAGTAAATACGAGACTATACACTCAGTCATGGAGCGAAAACTTCACATACAAAACCAAACACCAAATTCTTAACCAATGCAAGAACGTTGCTCGCCGTACAGTTCAGAGACAAGGGCGGTGAATAAAGGAAAGGAAATAAGAGTAAATACGAGACTATACACTCAGTCATGGAGCGAAAACTTCACAAACAAAACCAAACACCAAATTCTTAAACTATGCTAGAACGTTGCTCGCCGTACAGTTCAGAGACAAGGGCGGTGAATAAAGGAAAGGAAATAAGAGTAAATACGAGACTATACACTCAGTCATGGAGCGAAAACTTCACAAACAAAACCAAACACCAAATTCTTAACCAATGCAAGAACGTTGCTCGCCGTACAGTTCAGAGACAAGGGCGGTGAATAAAGGAAAGGAAATAAGAGTAAATACGAGACTATACACTCAGTCATGGAGCGAAAACTTAACAAACAAAACCAAACACCAAATTCTTAAACTATGCTAGAACGTTGCTCGCCGTACAGTTCAGAGACAAGGGCGGTGAATAAAGGAAAGGAAATAAGAGTAAATACGAGACTATACACTCAGTCATGGAGCGAAAACTTCACAAACAAAACCAAACACCAAATTCTTAACCAATGCAAGAACGTTGCTCGCCGTACAGTTCAGAGACAAGGGCGGTGAATAAAGGAAAGGAAATAAGAGTAAATACGAGACTATACACTCAGTCATGGAGCGAAAACTTAACAAACAAAACCAAACACCAAATTCTTAAACTATGCTAGAACGTTGCTCGCCGTACAGTTCAGAGACAAGGGCGGTGAATAAAGGAAAGGAAATAAGAGTAAATACGAGACTATACACTCAGTCATGGAGCGAAAACTTCACAAACAAAACCAAACACCAAATTCTTAAACTATGCTAGAACGTTGCTCGCCGTACAGTTCAGAGACAAGGACGGTGAATAAAGGAAAGGAAATAAGAGTAAATACGAGACTATACACTCAGTCATGGAGCGAAAACTTCACAAACAAAACCAAACACCAAATTCTTAAACTATGCTAGAACGTTGCTCGCCGTACATTTCAGAGACAAGGGCGGTGAATAAAGGAAAGGATAATAAGAGTAAATACGAGACCAAACACTCAGTCATGGAGCGAAAACTTCACAAACAAAACCAAACACCAAATTCTTAAACAATGCTAGAACGTTTCTCGCTGTACAGTTCAGACACAAGGGCGGTGAATAAAGGAAAGGAAATAAGAGTAAATACGAGACAATACACTCAGTCATGGAGCGAAAACTTCACAAACAAAACCAAACACCAAATTCTTAAACAATGCTAGAACGTTGCTCGCCGTACAGTTCAGAGACAAGGGCGGTGAATAAAGGAAAGGAAATAAGAGTAAATACGAGAGAATACACTCAGTCATGGAGCGAAAACTTCACAAACAAAACCAAACACCAAATTCTTAAACAATGCTAGAACGTTGCTCGCCGTACAGTTCAGAGACAAGGGCGGTGAATAAAGGAAAGGAAATAAGAGTAAATACGAGACTATACACTCAGTCATGGAGCGAAAACTTAACAAACAAAACCAAACACCAAATTCTTAAACTATGCTAGAACGTTGCTCGCCGTACAGTTCAGAGACAAGGGCGGTGAATAAAGGAAAGGAAATAAGAGTAAATACGAGACTATACACTCAGTCATGGAGCGAAAACTTAACAAACAAAACCAAACACCAAATTCTTAAACTATGCTAGAACGTTGCTCGCCGTACAGTTCAGAGACAAGGGCGGTGAATAAAGGAAAGGAAATAAGAGTAAATACGAGACTATACACTCAGTCATGGAGCGAAAACTTCACAAACAAAACCAAACACCAAATTCTTAAACTATGCTAGAACGTTGCTCGCCGTACAGTTCAGAGGCAAGGACGGTGAATAAAGGAAAGGAAATAAGAGTAAATACGAGACTATACACTCAGTCATGGAGCGAAAACTTCACAAACAAAACCAAACACCAAATTCTTAAACTATGCTAGAACGTTGCTCGCCGTACAGTTCAGAGACAAGGGCGGTGAATAAAGGAAAGGATAATAAGAGTAAATACGAGACTATACACTCAGTCATGGAGCGAAAACTTCACAAACAAAACCAAACACCAAATTCTTAAACAATGCTAGAACGTTGCGCGCCGTACAGTTCAGAGACAAGGGCGGTGAATAAAGGAAAGGAAATAAGAGTAAATACGAGAGAATACACTCAGTCATGGAGCGAAAACTTCACAAACAAAACCAAACACCAAATTCTTAAACAATGCTAGAACGTTGCTCGCCGTACAGTTCAGAGACAAGGGCGGTGAATAAAGGAAAGGAAATAAGAGTAAATACGAGAGAATACACTCAGTCATGGAGCGAAAACTTCACAAACAAAACCAAACACCAAATTCTTAAACAATGCTAGAATGTTGCTCGCCGTACAGTTCAGAGACAAGGGCGGTGAATAAAGGAAAGGAAATAAGAGTAAATACGAGAGAATACACTCAGTCATGGAGCGAAAACTTCACAAACAAAACCAAACACCAAATTCTTAAACAATGCTAGAATGTTGCTCGCCGTACAGTTCAGAGACAAGGGCGGTGAATAAAGGAAAGGAAATAAGAGTAAATACGAGAGAATACACTCAGACATGGAGCGAAAACTTCACAAACAAAACCAAACACCAAATTCTTAAACAATGCTAGAACGTTGCTCGCCGTACAGTTCAGAGACAAGGGCGGTGAATAAAGGAAAGGAAGTAAGAGTAAATACGAGACTATACACTCAGTCATGGAGCGAAAACTTCATAAACAAAACCAAACACCAAATTCTTAAACTATGCTAGAACGTTGCTTGCCGTACAGTTCAGAGACAAGGGCGGTGAATAAAGGAAAGGAAATAAGAGTAAATACGAGCGAATACACTCAGACATGGAGCGAAAACTTCACAAACAAAACCAAACACCAAATTCTTAAACAATGCTAGAACGTTGCTCGCCGTACAGTTCAGAGACAAGGGCGGTGAATAAAGGAAAGGAAGTAAGAGTAAATACGAGACTATACACTCAGTCATGGAGCGAAAACTTCACAAACAAAACCAAACACCAAATTCTTAAACTATGCTAGATCGTTGCTTGCCGTACAGTTCAGAGACAAGGGCGGTGAATAAAGGAAAGGAAGTAAGAGTAAATACGAGACTATACACTCAGTCATGGAGCGAAAACTTCACAAACAAAACCAAACACCAAATTCTTAAACTATGCTAGAACGTTGCTCGCTGTACAGTTCAGAGACAAGGGCGGTGAATAAAGGAAAGGAAGTAAGAGTAAATACGAGACTATACACTCAGTCATGGAGCGAAAACTTCACAAACAAAACCAAACACCAAATTCTTAAACTATGCTAGAACGTTGCTCGCTGTACAGTTCAGAGACAAGGGCGGTGAATAAAGGAAAGGAAGTAAGAGTAAATACGAGACTATACACTCAGTCATGGAGCGAAAACTTCACAAACAAAACCAAACACCAAATTCTTAAACTATGCTAGAACGTTGCTCGTCGTACAGTTCAGAAACAAGGGCGGTGAATAAAGGAAAGGAAATAAGAGTAAATACGAGAGAATACACTCAGTCATGGAGCGAAAACTTCACAAACAAAACCAAACACCAAATTCTTAAACAATGCTAGAATGTTGCTCGCCGTACAGTTCAGAGACAAGGGCGGTGAATAAAGGAAAGGAAATAAGAGTAAATACGAGAGAATACACTCAGACATGGAGCGAAAACTTCACAAACAAAACCAAACACCAAATTCTTAAACAATGCTAGAACGTTGCTCGCCGTACAGTTCAGAGACAAGGGCGGTGAATAAAGGAAAGGAAGTAAGAGTAAATACGAGACTATACACTCAGACATGGAGCGAAAACTTCACAAACAAAACCAAACACCAAATTCTTAAACTATGCTAGAACGTTGCTTGCCGTACAGTTCAGAGACAAGGGCGGTGAATAAAGGAAAGGAAATAAGAGTAAATACGAGAGAATACACTCAGACATGGAGCGAAAATTTCACAAACAAAACCAAACACCAAATTCTTAAACTATGCTAGAACGTTGCTCGCCGTACAGTTCAGAGACAAGGGCGGTGAATAAAGGAAAGGAAATAAGAGTAAATACGAGAGAATACACTCAGACATGGAGCGAAAACTTCACAAACAAAACCAAACACCAAATTCTTAAACAATGCTAGAACGTTGCTCGCCGTACAGTTCAGAGACAAGGGCGGTGAATAAAGGAAAGTAAGTAAGAGTAAATACGAGACTATACACTCAGTCATGGAGCGATAACTTCACAAACAAAACCAAACACCAAATTCTTAAACTATGCTAGAACGTTGCTTGCCGTACAGTTCAGAGACAAGGGCGGTGAATAAAGGAAAGGAAATAAGAGTAAATACGAGAGAATACACTCAGACATGGAGCGAAAACTTCACAAACAAAACCAAACACCAAATTCTTAAACTATGCTAGAACGTTGCTCGCCGTACAGTTCAGAGACAAGGGCGGTGAATAAAGGAAAGGGAATAAGAGTAAATACGAGACTATACACTCAGTCATGGAGCGAAAACTTCACAAACAAAACCAAACACCAAATTCTTAAACTATGCTAGAACGTTGCTTGCCGTACAGTTCAGAGACAAGGGCGGTGAATAAAGGAAAGGAAGTAAGAGTAAATACGAGACTATACACTCAGTCATGGAGCGAAAACTTCACAAACAAAACCAAACACCAAATTCTTAAACTATGCTAGAACGTTGCTCGCCGTACAGTTCAGAGACAAGGGCGGTGAATAAAGGAAAGGAAGTAAGAGTAAATACGAGACTATACACTCAGTCATGGAGCGAAAACTTCACAAACAAAACCAAACACCAAATTCTTAAACTATGCTAGAACGTTGCTCGCTGTACAGTTCAGAGACAAGGGCGGTGAATAAAGGAAAGGAAGTAAGAGTAAATACGAGACTATACACTCAGTCATGGAGCGAAAACTTCACAAACAAAACCAAACACCAAATTCTTAAACTATACTAGAACGTTGCTCGCCGTACAGTTCAGAAAAAAGGGCGGTGAATAAAGGAAAGGAAATAAGAGTAAATACGAGGCAATACACTCTGTCATGGAGCGAAAACTTCACAAACAAAACCAAACACCAAATTCTTAAACTATGCTAGAACGTTGCTTGCCGTACAGTTCAGAGACAAGGGCGGTGAATAAAGGAAAGGAAGTAAGAGTAAATACGAGACTATACACTCAGTCATGGAGCGAAAACTTCACAAACAAAACCAAACACCAAATTCTTAAACAATGCTAGAACGTTTCTCGCTGTACAGTTCAGAGACAAGGGCGGTGAATAAAGGAAAGGAAATAAGAGTAAATACGAGACTATACACTCAGTCATGGAGCGAAAACTTCACAAACAAAACCAAACACCAAATTCTTAAACTATGCTAGAACGTTGCTCGCCGTACAGTTCAGAGACAAGGGCGGTGAATAAAGGAAAGGAAATATGAGTAAATACGAGACTATACACTCAGTCATGGAGCGAAAACTTCACAAACAAAACCAAACACCAAATTCTTAAACTATGCTAGAACGTTGCTCGCTGTACAGTTCAGAGACAAGGGCGGTGAATAAAGGAAAGGAAGTAAGAGTAAATACGAGACTATACACTCAGTCATGGAGCGAAAACTTCACAAACAAAACGAAACACCAAATTCTTAAACTATGCTAGAACGTTGCTCGCCGTACAGTTCAGAGACAAGGGCGGTGAATAAAGGAAAGGAAATAAGAGTAAATACGAGATTATACACTCAGTCATGGAGCGAAAACTTCACAAACAAAACCAAACACCACATTCTTAAACAATGCTAGAACGTTGCTCGCCGTACAGTTCAGAGACAAGGGCGGTGAATAAAGGAAAGGAAATAAGAGTAAATACGAGACTATACACTCAGTCATGGAGCGAAAACTTCACAAACAAAACCAAACACCAAATTCTTAACCAATGCTAGAACGTTGCTCGCCGTACAGTTCAGAGACAAGGGCGGTGAATAAAGGAAAGGAAATAAGAGTAAATACGAGACTATACACTCGGTCATGGAGCGAAAACTTCACAAACAAAACCAAACACCAAATTCTTAAACAATGCTAGAACGTTTCTCGCTGTACAGTTCAGAGACAAGGGCGGTGAATAAAGGAAAGGAAATAAGAGTAAATACGAGATTATACACTCAGTCATGGAGCGAAAACTTCACAAACAAAACCAAACACCAAATTCTTAAACTATGCTAGAACGTTGCTCGCCGTACAGTTCAGAGACAAGGGCGGTGAATAAAGGAAAGGAAATAAGAGTAAATACGAGACTATACACTCAGTCATGGAGCGAAAACTTCACAAACAAAACCAAACACCAAATTCTTAACCAATGCTAGAACGTTGCTCGCCGTACAGTTCAGAGACAAGGGCGGTGAATAAAGGAAAGGAAATAAGAGTAAATACGAGACTATACACTCAGTCATGGAGCGAAAACTTCACAAACAAAACCAAACACCAAATTCTTAACCAATGCTAGAACGTTGCTCGCCGTACAGTTCAGAGACAAGGGCGGTGAATAAAGGAAAGGAAATAAGAGTAAATACGAGACTATACACTCAGTCATGGGGCGAAAACTTCACAAACAAAACCAAACACCAAATTCTTAACCAATGCTAGAACGTTGCTCGCCGTACAGTTCAGAGACAAGGGCGGTGAATAAAGGAAAGGAAATAAGAGTAAATACGGTGGGAGAAGCTGCAGAATAATGTTAAGAGGGAAATGAGAACATACGAAGAATGATTTGCAAGAATGTGAATAATGATTGAGACACGAATACCACAGAGAGCATGGGAAGGGAAACCAAATAGAAAAAGGGAGAGGAGGCGCCCTAGAAGAAATATCAATGAGGGAGATGTATGTGGCAAAAAGAAATTTAATGCATGGATGTTGTGATGGCCAGGATCGGATCTAGAAAAATATTTTGTTGAGGGCTGGTGTGAGGGGAGGAAAGGGAATATATTTATTTCCGTTTGGAAAATATTTAGGAGATATAATAGATATAGTGTATACTTTAAGGTTCTTAACAACCCATTTATTACATTGTGGGTGGCCCTATTTATTAATGATTACAGTATGGGATTATAGGGAATAATATGGGTTTGTAAACATATACTACTGATTATAAAGTAGATTTAAATCGGGGACGAACGCAGACATCGGAAATGACATTTTAGTTTACATGTATAGTGTTATTTTATAGTTTGAAAATTTTCAATTTTCGATATTTTGGGAGGGGCTTAAATCCGCCACTGGTGATGGCAACAAATGCTGAGCAAGACGACGGATAAGTGATAACGTGATAATATTCATTTTGCAGATTGCTGAAAGGTTCTGAAGGAAAGGCTCCTAAAGTGTTGATGCAATTATCAGTTATTGAAAAATGAGAGCACAATGTAGCGTCAAAAACCAAAACTAACATATGGGTGTTATTTTTGGATTCAATTACTAAGAAGTACTTGTGTATTCCTGTTTACGTATTATTTGGCTTTGGCTTGCGCCCTGGATCAGTTGCAGATACCTGGAAATGACGTGTCGGGCTTTTATTAGTTTGTTGACTTCGGACGATGTGACGTTTGTAACACGACTTCAGCGAAAAGTCTTCAGGGCTTGTTCTATAGTATAGCAACTAAAGTACAAAATGAAATCAATAACCTTCTAATCCTACATCTGGCAAGGTGACCTTTATAGTATTAGTTCTAAAATTGTTTTAGTTCTTCTAGTAGTTACATTAAATAATCAAAAACATATTCATTTTATATGTAAAACATGCGCAAGTATATATTTTGTTGAAAGGTTGGCAATACGTGTTAATTTTGTACTGAAAATATTGATAAAATATATCTATCATGATTAAAAACTCAAAAATAATGAAAACAATCTTACAGTGTCTATACATTACATAATTTTATAACTTGGAATAATTTTGAATTGGATGGGAGGTAATTATTTGTGATAATATCAGATGAAACTATGAAACGGCTGATAATTGTTAAAATAAAGATTAAGATTAATTATTTGTTTGCAAAAATTTTGTGTCAAGCTATTCAAGATCCAAACCTTGAAGAAAAATTAAAAAAAGAGTAAAAATATGGGTTTAGAGACATCGGACACATATATATGGGTTAATATAGCGTTTGACAAAATCTCTAACCTCCACCGACTCGCTACATCACCTGCATAATACCGCAGTGATTTAGCCAAGAGTTCGAAACCCCACGGCAAGACCAGCATTTATGGATACAATTCTCCGAGATAGTCAAACTTTCTTAATTCTTGCCAAGCAACAAACTAAGGCGTGTCGGAGGACTTTCGCTAAGTACGATGAACGCATGCAAGGTTGCAGAGAAAGTAAACTGTAACCCATTGTGAAGAGAAGCAACGAGGGGGGGAGGTTTGCACACAACTGGTTTACCCAGCTTCTCCGAGCCGCGTAAAGATAGAAAACATTTTACAAAACACTTCCCTCTTTACAAAGAAAACGAGCTAAGAAGTAGAAAAATTGCTCCAATCATTGCGTTTTGAATTTTAAAGGATCAAGATTCTTTAGTTAGGCGCTTAATAAGTTTAGCCAAAATTGAGTAGAAATTATTACAAAATGGTGCATCTATAATAAACTGAATTTATTTAATTCCAGTGTCAGAAACCCAAAAATTAAATTAATTTACGGATAGGACTTGATTTATTAAGATTCGGTTTTTTCGGATTGAGAACTTCTTTGGGCGCGTATAAACTTTTTGGTGTAGAGTTCATCCAATTCTCATTACCTTCATATTTTCAAAGATTAACGAATTGACCCGAAGATTTACGAAACCCATACAACGTTAATAATAAAATCGATTAAATCTAACTGCTGTATTCGCTTTCACATGTGTTGGCCACGTCTGTTACTTCTCGTTGCAAAGAGTCCCATTGTTGTAATTTTCATCCATTGTTGCTTAGTTAACGTAGACTAAAACTGTAAAACACGATCTATAAAAATGGTCCAGTTTTTAATATTAACACTTAACTAATGCTAACGAAGAAAATCATAAGAAAGGGGTTTTAAAATTTTAAACACTTTGGGAATGTGTGAAAGAGAAAAAGCTATATAGTTTATTGTTAAATAAAAGCGTTTGACTTGCGAGCCAGGCACTATTTATTTACAGAGGCAACGTTTTAATAACAGCTACGCTATCGTATTCAGGCCTACATTACATAAGTGTGCAATAAAAAATAATAGCAACAATAACACTAATTCACAAATAACCGCAGCACAATGAAATTACTATAGTTATAAAACAACACATGTGCCACTAAAATGGGTAACGTTAGAAAAAACATTATTAACATAAACATTACAAACTATTACATACTTAATGGTATAAAAACACGAGAAAAGCCTAAACACTACTACAATTACAATGAGTACCAAGTCAGGAATAAATTACATTCCTGGGGACGATAGCTTACCCGTTACGGAAACATTGCCTGTATACATAAATAGTTGTACCTGACTCGCAAGTCAACCGCTTATTTAAACAATAACCTCTGCTAGTGTAAACATGATTAATATAAAATTAATTAAAACTATCGATCAATAATGGGGCGATTAGTGTATGTCAAAGGCGGAAAACAGTAAAGTACAGGACTATAAATGCTAATCTTAGGTAGCTGATTAGCTTTCCTGTTTTCCACCTTTTTCCTTTTGTGTTTCATTGTTGCCAACTACAAGGAAAAACTTTTACTACAGTCTTTAAGTGAAATAAAAACTCTTTAACTTCAGTTGAAATGAAAACTCATGCAAAGTATGAACATTGCTTTAAAACATTTGTATTTAGGTATCACGAGATTATGTGGTCGATACTGCTGAATTAAAACACAAGAGATTTATTTATAATTTTGAATAGTATTTATTGCATAAAACCATTTTATATATTACATACTCTTTCATGTAATTTATTTTCACTGTTCTATAATTCTTAAAGTTGTATTTCACTTCGCTTTGCAAGTGTAACTAAATCAACCTTTGAACCAACCATTGCACGAACAATGCCAGTCAACATTACACCGAGTCGTGATAAAATCCTAGTTCATCCCAGAGTTCATCAAGATAAACAAACAATGCATAACTGTCGGTTGTCACATGGACCATAAAATCAACTTCCTGTTACAAACACGAAGTGTTTAATGAATGATGAATTTTTTATGTCGTGATTTCAGTTTTTTGTATCTAATTTCATATAATATTAACGAAACATTCACATCCTTAATATTTTCAGATTTTTCTTATATCAGAAAATATTAGGGATAGTAAAAACGAATACAAGAATATGTTGAAGATGAATATTGAAATATGTGAATAATATCCAATGTAGATGAGTTTACTTACACATGTGTGTCCAACGGTAATAACATTATACTTGTCCCGGCGAAATAAGACAATTCTGAAGAAAATGCGTAAGAGGTAGGTCTACTTAAGAGAGAGGGACCTTGCCACTCGAGCTATAATGTTCCTTCATCTTTAAATACCAGGGAATATTTCTCCTACACCACTATCAGGCGATGAGATAGTCATAGTTTTCATTGAGACGACGGTTGTTTTCTTTGAAAAAAAGGTTGTTTATTGAAACAATGGTAGTTTTCTTTAAAGAAAGGTTTTTTGGGGGTAGTCATAGCTTTTATTGAGACGACGGTTGTTTTCTTTGAAAAAAGGTCGTTTATTGAAACAAAGATAGTTTTCTTTGAAAAAATGGTTGTCTCTTAGACAAGGGTTGCTTTCTTTGAGACGATGGTTACTTTCTTTGAAACAGAGATAGTATTTTCAAACAAGGGTTGCTTTCTTTGAAATATTTGTTCCTTTCTCTGAAACAAAGGTAGTTTTCTATGAAACAATCAATGTTTTTTCTAGACAATGGTAGTTTTTTTTGAAACAATCAATGTTTTTTTCTAGACAATGGTAGTTTTCTTTGAAACAATCAATGTTTTTTCTAGACAATGGTAGTTTTCTTTGAAACAATCAATGTTTTTTCTAGACAATGGTAGTTTTCTTTGAAACAATCAATGTTTTTTCTAGACAATGGTAGTTTTCTTTGAAACAATCAATGTTTTTTCTAGACAATGGTAGTTTTCTTTGAAACAATCAATGTTTTTTCTAGACAATGGTAGTTTTCTTTGAAACAATCAATGTTTTTTCTAGACAATGGTAGTTTTCTTTGAAACAATCAATGTTTTTTCTAGACAATGGTAGTTTTCTTTGAAACAATCAATGTTTTTTCTAGACAATGGTAGTTTTCTTTGAAACAATCAATGTTTTTTCTAGACAATAGTAGTTTTCTTTGAAACAATCAATGTTTTTTCTAGACAATGGTAGTTTTCTTTGAAACAATCAATGTTTTTTCTAGACAATGGTAGTTTTCTTTGAAACAATCAATGTTTTTTCTAGACAATGGTAGTTTTCTTTGAAACAATCAATGTTTTTTCTAGACAATGGTAGTTTTCTTTGAAACAATCAATGTTTTTTCTAGACAATGGTAGTTTTCTTTGAAACAATCAATGTTTTTTCTAGACAATGGTAGTTTTCTTTGAAACAATCAAGGTTTTTTCTAGACAATGGTAGTTTTCTTTGAAACAATCAATGTTTTTTCTAGACAATGGTAGTTTTCTTTGAAACAATCAATGTTTTTTCTAGACAATGGTAGTTTTCTTTGAAACAATCAATGTTTTTTCTAGACAATGGTAGTTTTCTTTGAAACAATCAATGTTTTTCTAGACAATGGTAGTTTTCTTGGAAACAATCAATGTTTTTCTAGACAATGGTAGTTTTCTTTGAAACAATCTATGTTTTTTCTAGACAATGGTAGTTTTCTTTGAAACAATGGTAGTTTTGTATACAGGGGTTGCTTTTTATGAAACAATGGTTGCTTTTCTGAAACAATGGTAGTTTTCTTTGAAACAATGGTTGTTTTTTATACAAGGGTTGCTTTTTATGAAACAATGGTTGCTTTTCTGAAACAATGTTAGTTTTCTATGAAACAATCAATGTTTTTTCTAGACAATGGTAGTTTTCTTTGAAACGATTGTTGTTTTTATACAAGGGTTGCTTTTATGAAACAATGGTTGCTTTTATGAAACAAAGGCAGTTTTCTTTGAAACAATGGTAGTTTTGTATACAGGGGTTGCTTTTTATGAAACAATGGTTGCTTTTCTGAAACAAAGGTAGTTTTCTTCGAAACAATCAATGTTTTTTCTAGACAATGGTAGTTTTCTTTGAAGCAATGGTTGTTTTTTATACAAGGGCTGCTTTTTATGAAACAATGGTTGCTTTTCTGAAACAATGGTAGTTTTCTTTGAAACAATCAATGTTTTTTCTAGACAATGGTAGTTTTCTTTGAAACAATCAATGTTTTTTCTAGACAATGGTAGTTTTCTTTGAAACAATCAATGTTTTTTCTAGACAATGGTAGTTTTCTTTGAAACAATCAATGTTTTTTCTAGACAATGGTAGTTTTCTTTGAAACAATCAATGTTTTTTCTAGACAATGGTAGTTTTCTTTGAAGCAATGGTTGTTTTTTATACAAGGGCTGCTTTTTATGAAGCAATGGTTGCTTTTATGAAACAATGGCAGTTTTCTTTGAAACAATGGTGGTTTTTTTTAAACAAGGGTTACTTTCTTTGAAACAAACGTAAGTTTTCTTTGAAACAAAGGCAGTTTCTTTTTTTGGAAACAAAGGTTGTTATTTTGATGATGTTATTGTACAATGATCACAAAAAGATTTAAACAAAAGGAAGTATAAATTTACAGAGCGTAGATGTACGATCACGTGCGATACACTCCTGTATCGTTAGTAGTGTATTTCTGACAAGATAAATCGATGAATAAGTGAATAAGCAAAATAAAAGTACAATAATATAAACACAACAATAATAAAAATATAAAAAAGGAATAAAAAAGTGTGAAAAACAATGATAGTAATATTGACTAAAGTTAAGCCAAATTTAGAAACTGTAAGCAATATTTAAAAATCTTTGTTCATTAGCTTACAAAATTGTTGTCGTTTAATATAGATTTATTTGAAATTGTTTGTATTTCAGTTGCAAGCACTGTTTTTATGAAAGCAGTGTCCTTGGGCATATTTAATAAAACGCCTTCATGCAGGGTCAAATTAGATTGACGTCGTAAAGCCTGATTAGTGTCATTAAGTTTCAGTCTCGGTTTTATTCAGTTGGCTTTGTTAATAGCGTAGGAAGAAATTATTTGCGATAAGTTTTATCAAGGCCATTCTGGATGCAAGCACTGCTGGATGTCAACTCTTCCATTCCAAGTTTGCACACTGTGTCAATCAGATACAGATTTTGTAAAATTTAATTAGCATGTTTCTAGGTTTGACATTTATACAAGCTAAACATGGGATTAAGCGTTGTTGATTCAAGTTTTTAAATAGTTTAAATCCACAAATATAATAGTATAAACGGTCAGGAAGGAAACTACACCACCAATGCGACCAATGCATCAAGTGTATACAAGTATAAAACCAATATTTGTCCACAGAGGGACAAAGTCGGTTCGTCCACAGCATACTTTAAGCTGTACGTGTCCCCTGGGTAGTGCTAAATGACCAGCAGAGTTGGCTGAGAACCCAAGCCAAACAGAGGCAATGCAAAAGCCAAATACACTCACAGAGAGGGCAAAGAGAATCGACTACAGACACTGGGACAAATATAAACCTCCGATGTCGCCACTCAAGGCACAAATATCACCACTCATTTATGCAGAGCAACTTGGAATTAAATACAACCTGAAACTGGGGCAAACATCTAAATTCCCAACCTGTCATACGGTATTTCCTTCATTACCAGAGAGAAAACTGTCGCTTCTAAATCACAAAGACTCCAATGCTATTAGTGATCCCCACATCTTGAAGACCACTGCTTTGGAAACGATTGCAGATCTATACAGTAGAGATAACTGGATCTATGTATACACCGATGGGTCAGCGGTAAAGCATGCCTCTGGTGCTGGCTTTTACAGCGACCACTTTGAGGGCTGCAGCACAGTTGGAATTAACGCCAACAACTTCGATGGTGAGATTGCGGCTATAGTACAAGCTTCCAAAAAACTTTGTTCGATTTCCGGAAAGAGTTGTGTTTTTCGTGGATTCACAGGCTGCTGTAATTGCACTAACTAGTAATACCTCCACCGACTGTGTGCAAACAATGAATGGACGAAAGGCCTTGGCAGGGATGATTGAAGAAGGGTGGTACATCGTGCTGCTATGGGTCCCTAGCCATGTCGGTATTGAAGGAAATGAACGCAAAGACCAGCTAGCGAAGAGAGGTAATACCTTGCCACAGCCTGACAATCCTATATCTCTATTGACAGCAAGAAGCCTGATTAAATTACAATCAATGAAAAAACAAGGGAAACCCAAAATGAAATGAGCTCTGGAAAGATATGGAGGGGCCTGGCGCACACAGTGCTAATACCACATAGCCTACCTAGAGTGGAAGCTGTTGCCAGATTCAGAATGCTTACGGGTCATGACTATCTGCAAGCCCACCTATATAAAATAGGATTAGCAGCCTCAGATATTTGCCCTCTGTGCAACTGCCAAAAGATGGACGCTCCACATCTTCGGAATTGCACAGCGTTGCAAGATGTGGAAGACCGAAGCCAGCATTGTCTGTACTGGGAGGCTAGGAGGAGAATGGCAGAAGTGCCAAGATCTGGCATTGGATAAAGTAAGTAAGTAAGTATATTTGTCCACATCAATATAACAGTATTAGTCTTTCTCAAAAATGTTTTTAGTAAATATATGTTACTGACATATCGTATGTAAGAACTGCAGATATAGAAGGACAGTGCACTTTCGTAATGATTTCTCAACTTGAGTTTTGGTATCAGTGTTGCCAAATTAGTTGGAGTTAATAACTTGAGATATGCAGGTGGCACTGTTAGCATTCTGGGAGTTTTACAAAGATCATTGGGTAAGGGAGCAGCTAAACTTGTCGAGTTGGGACTAAAACAAAATGGACAGTTATCCCGCAAAACGTGGCCACAATCGAGATTTCTTTACAGTTGGTAATGATAACAGTAAGTGGCAAAAAATATATCAACTACTATTGAACTGAAATTGGGACACAGAGCTAAACAGACACGCTTTACTAAAGCAAAAATTAATATTAACCGGAAGATATGTAAAAGTTTACTATGTGTGCGCTCACTTCAATGGTGATGGATAGACTCTATCCCTGGAGATCTCAAACTCCCCCTCCCTTAATAACACCAATATAAAGTGGCACACCGTATTTATATTTCGTAAAGAATTACAATCTAAATATGGAACTGAAGCTTGTCAATTGAACTTCAGTTAATTTTATTCAACTTTTAATACAAGTATTTATATACGTATAATATATAAGTGTATTCAACCCTACAATTGCTGCTGTCCTAGAGTGATTCGATTCGGGCCTTGCATAACATATATATTGAAAAATTGTTAAATACACAGGTAAGACATAACTTATGTAAAGTATAATGTTTTACACACACACACACACACACACACACACACACACACACACACACACACACACACACACACACACACATACACACACACACACATACACACACACACACACACACACACACACACACACACACACACACACACACACACACACACACACACACACACACACACACACACACACACACACATACACACACACACACACACACACACACACACACACACACACACACACACACACACACACACACACACACACACACACACACACACACACACACACACACACACACACATACACACACACTATATATATATATATATATATATATAATAGTTTTCACAATAAAGTGGAGAAAAGTGCTATATAATAAATTAATACTCCCTTATGTGCTACAGAGATGTTATCCTTGAACGTAGAGACCATAACTCATGAATAAGGGTCTATCAAGACTAAATATTCTACAAAAAACGTTTACATAGTTCAGTACAGTCGAATCACTTTGTGAAAAATCGGGGTGTTAGATGCGCACTGCCAAGAGGAGCCAGTGCGCGTGCGCGTTAAGGCGAAAGCTCTGAGCGACACTTCAGTTGGTCGCGAAAGCAGCAGGTGGTGGATCTACACATACCTTTCCAAAAACATTTTTCGGTGTTTTGTTTTAATTTAGGTTTTTATTTTATATTTTGTGTTTTATAGTGCACGTGCACAAGCCGAACGTATGTAGTCAGGTTAGTAACGTTTCTACTTAGAACTTACTCTTCCTCCACCCCCTCGCACGTGGCCAAACCCAACCCCTCACCCCCACTTGCCTGCGTGAGGCGATGTTTGTCAAAGTGATTCAATTGTACGCACATGTCACGCCAATCTACACATTGTTGCCCATAGAGGGCAGTATAAATACTTTCCTACAAACATAATAAGGACTTTCAAAACGCTGACTTACATGAGACTGTTGATATTTGATGAATTCGGTATATTAGCTTCGGTATGAAGTAGCAAATAATCTTGTAGACATATCAAGTATAGAAGCTGTTGAACATTCTGAAAATGTAACATGTTTTCGGAAGTGGTAGTATACCAGAAAGTAGGAATGAGCATTTCGGTTAGCTGGGCCACACTATGCACCTATATGAGAACACCTCTCGTCTGTAGGCAGTTTCTGTGCTCTTATCCATGCCGTTCTTGAAAATCTTCTATCTCTTTCAGGAAGCGCCCCCCCCCATTTTAAGAACCCCTACTCTAACTGAAGCTATTTGTAACAAAGTTAGAAGCTTTTGAATGGGGGAGATATAGATGATAAAATCCAACGGACTTCCAGAAGAACAAATAAGCCAATTTCAACTGACTCCAGATGAATAAACGAACTGAAATTATTAAAAGAAAGGATATTCGAATACTGAGGCCATGCGAAAGGAAAACTATCATCTCATGTAGATAGTACTTCAAGGCAAGATTGAACGAAAGCAGAAGAAACACATGGTTGGTTCAACAGTTGTAACGATGCGATGGTATGGAGTCAGAACCGAGCTGCTACAGCAGGCAGCAGTGAGTAGGTCTTAGAAGGAAACAAGACATATGAAGAAGGCGAAAATGGGGATGTAAAATAATATTCGAAGGCTTCTACAAGAGCGCAAAATTCTAGAACTACTTTACAATCTTTTTAACAAAGATACAAATTTAAAAAAACAACTAAAAGTAGAAAAACTATTATAAAGTAATTCTATACTTGTGCAATCGGTTAAAGACCTTCAACTATATTCTTTGAACTGTTTAATAAAGAATACATAACTATATATATATATATATATATATATATATATATATATATATATATATATATATATCTGAAGTATTGATTTTATAGTTTTGTTTATGTTTTAATAAAATAATTATGTATTTCCATTCTTTGGAAAATATTTTCAAGAATAAGTTTATGTATTTGCATGAAGTATTTCCTTCTATATATTTATAACGAATCCACTTCTAGTGGTCTAAGTTAATGACTAAACAAAAAACTTTATAAAATGTAAAATTCTAATTACTTAGTGGTTAAACCTATTTTAAATAATTACTAGTGGAAGTAAGCAAAAGCATACTGATGCAGTTTATGTGGTGAGCTGCTTTCCGTATATTGTTACGCGATCTGCCAGCGTGCGTGCGTGCATGAGCGAATAGCTTTCCAATCGTTTAGCCGCCTTCATAGCTCGGTCAACGTATAAAGGTTAGATTCCTGAATCTGTGTATACGAGAGTTAATTAGGGAACCTCTAAAGGAAAAAAATTAAGAAAATGAAATACTAATTTAAACGTAAACAAGTTGACAACGTGTGAATTTAATTTGGTCTTAATTTTAAAACAATTCAAATTGTATTATTAAATTTAAATACATTTTCAGATTACGTAATGATAATAGGTTAGTGCTTGCAAGGAATAACAAAGTATTGAAAATTAATGTTAAATTTTCAATTTAACAAACTATAATTCCACAGAGAAATATTGAATCTACGACACTTCTTTTCAAGGTCGTTAACATTCCCATCTGTTAGATAAATTTACGCCACAGCAAGTCCGTTTAAAAGCCTCGGAACGCTAATCTCTCAAATTTGGGTCTATTCCAAACCGTGGCTAGGCGCACTAACTAAATTGGTTAATTTAAATCAATGTCTTATAATCTTTCTTGGGTGAGGTAAGTCCAACCTTTCCAACCTTTCTGTCCTGTTGTACGGGAACCGGCTGTAAGCTAGCGGCGGTTTATGACCCCTGTCAAGAAGCAGGGGTCGGACAATGAGCCGGCCGCAGGTACATTGTGGGGGTTGCAGTGGATGTGGGGGAGCGAGTTGCGAGAGAAGAGAAAGATCCAAGGTGCAAGTGTGACACATAACCTCCCACAAGTGTGGTTGTAAACGACCCATGACTATTCTTAGTGCTTTGTGAACGAAACCATTTTTAAAATACTATTGCCTTGCAGGACCGGATGAGTTAGCTGAGGTCACGCTAATATGACCGGATGAGTTAGCTGAGGTCACGCTAATATGACCAGATGAGTTAGCTGAGGTCACGCTAATATGACCGGATGAGTTAGCTGAGGTCACGCTAATATGACCGAATGAGTTAGCTGAGGTCACGCTAATATGACCGGATGAGTTAGCTGAGGTCACGCTAATATGACCGGATGAGTTAGCTGAGGTCACGCTAATGTGACCGGATGAGTTAGCTGAGGTCGCGCTAATATGACCGGATGAGTTAGCTGGGGTCACGCTAATATGACCGGATGAGTTAGCTGGGGTCACGCTAATATGACCGGGTGAGTTAGCTGGGGTCACGCTAATATGACCGGATGAGTTAGCTGAGGTCACGCTAATATGACCGGATGAGTTAGCTGGGGTCACGCTAATATGACCGGATAAGTTAGCTGGGGTCACGCTAATATGACCGGATGAGTTAGCTGGGGTCACGATAATATGACCGGATGAGTTAGCTGGGGTCACGCTAATATGACCGGATGAGTTAGCTGAGGTCACGCTAATATGACCGGATGAGTTAGCTGAGGTCACGCTAATATGACCGGATGAGTTAGCTGAGGTCACGCTATTATGACCGGATGAGTTAGCTGAGGTCACGCTAATATGACCGGATGAGTTAGCTGGGGTCACGCTAATATGACCGGATGAGTTAGTTGGGGTCACGCTAATATGACCGGATGAGTTAGCTGAGGTCACGCTAATATGACCGGATGAGTTAGCTGAGGTCACGCTAATATGACCGGATGAGTTTGCTGAGGTCACGCTAATATGACCGGATGAGTTAGCTGGGGTCACGCTAATATGACCGGATTAGTTAGCTGGGGTCACGCTAATATGACCGGATGAGTTAGCTGAGGTCACGCTAATATGACCGGATGAGTTAGCTGGGGTCACGCTAATATGACCGGATGAGTTAGCTGAGGTCACGCTAATATGACCGGATGAGTTAGCTGAGGTCACGCTAATAGCTTACAATATTTTAGTCACCTTATGAATTATTGAAAATTATGTTGACTTTTCAATAATAAATAACATTTTGACATTTTTTATGATTTTTAAAAATACAGTTATTTTAGTTACAAACAAAATTTAAATAAAAAAACCTTTTTGACTTTAATTTAGTCACCGGTATTTTAGTTTAGACTACTTTAACTATACTTTACATATAGTATAATGTTTAAACTAATCCACGTTTAATTTAATTGAATGCAAACAAAGCTGAATTTATCCATGAACGTTAAATCGCACTACAAACAACCAGTCCATGTACTCAATGGGGAACCTTGCGCGTATATATATGTAGGCTATTTCTTTGCATAACGTTTCCTAAGAACCTTTTTATAAATAAATCCTGGAGATGCTTGTAACATGAGGCGCAACATAGGCCAGAAAGAATTGCGTTTGTTTATAAAATGTAAGTGTCAAATGTGCATGGCAAGAACTTTAACTATGAGAGAAATTTTGATGACTGTTGATCAGGTTTTAAAGAGATGATGGTGTTTTAAAGAGATGATCAAAACTAATTTCAATACAAAATTGATAAACTTAATATATTTCTTAAAACTAAACTTTGTGCTTCTGCAAAGTTACTTTCCTTTCTATAGTAGTCTAATCGTTTTATTTGAATTTTTACCATTAATTAAAAATTTTCTCTGCATACATAGTTATTGATGTGAATGATGTTAAATGTTTGTCTTTTTCGGTAATTGTAAATATGTTCCATATTAATCTGTATATAATGTTGTAAATTTGTTTGTATGATTTTGTACATAGTATATATAAAATTCTGTTTCAATTCCTTGCTTGTTTGTTTTTAAACATTTTAGAACTGGTAAACACATGAGTCAATTAAATACATTATTATATTCATATGAAAGGCTTTTATTTTTACTTCCAGGTAACTCATATTGGAAGATCTCCCTCTACACAATTTTATTTGTACATACAGTACTATGTTCATACAAATGTATGGTTTATAACAATGTAATGAATAAATTCAATCAAATTACAACTTGTTTTCTAAAATCTTATTAAAATGTTTAAATGGTAATTTGTTTATTACAGCATCAACTCTACATAGAAATATATTTTGTTAAAAATCAAACAAGTTAAAACATTTATTCGGTAGACAAAAACTTAAAGAATTAATTGTTTGTTTAGTTATTGTGTAATTTGCATACACTTCGTTAGAGAATTTGCTAATATCAAGATTAAAAGTTGTGTATATTTTCGATGTTTTAACAATAAAAGTTTCTTAAACACGGGTTTTCTTTGTAATTATTTTAACTTGTTTGATACTAAGTCCAACTTCTCTGTCTGGCTGTATGTTTGCACAGTCGGACAAAGGCACGTAAAAAACATTTCTTATAATCCTTCTGGGGTGAGGTAAGTCCAACTTCTCTGTCCGGCTGTACGATTGCACAGTCGGATAAAGGTAGGTAAAATTTCATTAATTGAATTTAAATTTCTTTAGCGAAATTCAACTTATGACAAACCAAATAAAGACATTCTTGTTGTGTTTTTTTAACTGGTTTTGGTCATTGTAAGATTTGAAATTTTTTTATTTCAAGACAAGGTACACGGGAAAATAAAGTACAGCACAATTACAAAGGGAAATAAAAAACACAAACATGGTTCGAAAGCAACTTATATACAGTTATAACTATACAATAATTAAAAACATACATTTTCTAAGAAACTATTTAAAAGTTTCATAATTACTTACATAATCAGAATAAATACATAACTAGCAAAGTAGATTATTTACACAAGAAACATCTTCCAAGCAAATTCAACAAAAAATATACTTAAAAATCTTTTTGTCTGGATTATATTATTTTATATATTATTTTCTTATCAAATACGAAAATTCCACTTGAAAACAAATTTGACCAAATATAATTGGGCTAGAAGGAGGCTGCTAAAATCAGATTAAAAAGAAATAATGTAGAAATAACTGATGAAACACACAACAAAATTTTTAAATAGGCTATACATAGTATTTTAGCTTGATTGGTCGATTGTTTGCTGGATTATACATAAAAAACAAACACGCACTTACAATAGTTATCTCTCTCTCTCTCTGTCTGTCTGTCTTTCTCTCTCTCTCTCTCTCTCTCTCTCTCTCTCTCTCTCTTGCAGGTTTCCTGCAATCCTTCCATTGAATCTCTTTGCATTACCCTCTTTTCCTCATCAATTCAATTCTAAATTGTATTAATTCAACCACCTCCTCACACACACACACACACACAAAACACACACACACACACACACACACACACACACACACACACACACACACCGACATTAGACCTACTGTTATTTTTAATATTTACCCTTCGAGCACTAACAAATTTTAAAGTAAGTAATTAATATTTACATTTAAATTTCGTTACATTGTTGTTGTATATATCAGTATTCGGTTATAGGTTACAAATGTCTTACTTCAAGTTATTAGGTCAAATGTTGACTGTAGCCTATATTTCTTTTATATTTAGTGTTTAGTTAAATATGGTTTTTTACACGAAAATTTTTGTGCATAAAAATTTTTGACAATCCACATTTTAATTTTAAAAAATTAATTTGAATGTTTATAGCACAAAATTGATAAAACCACTGTCACAGGTCGGGATAGAAGTCAACATCTTGGAATAGTGTGGCAGCCCTGCTGTGAGGTTTGGACGGGTCCAGTGCAGAAACGATGCATCTGTATACGCCTTTGTCTAACGGTGTAAGGGAGTACAAGTGCAGGGTCGATCCGTGACTTCGGGTGTGCACGATGAAAACTTGCTGAACGCCTGCAACAAACCAAGTACATGACGCCGTTGCTATGACAACAGTATTGTAAATAGTCTCTAATTTTGAAGCTGAGGGTTTGGATATATAAGCTAATTTAATAGAACAGCCTAGCCAAACTCTCAGCAAATACCTCACTTCTACAACGGAATCGCTTATAAAGAGCACTGTGTTGAAGATACCTCGACCTATACAGGTGCCTATAACTATATTATATTTATTACAATATTTTGTAACAATTACTGTTTTTTAAATTAATCTCAACTGTGTATTCTAGGCCTAAAGAAGATAACAGACTAACGGTCCTAGCTAGTATTAATAGCTATTAATTAGCGAAGTTGCTTGATGTAATCATCTTTAATTTTCTGATTAAACTCATTTTAAAAATACTTAACTAAGTGAATACGTAATGGCTTACTTGCTGACGCGTTTCAAAACATTCGTTCCTTTTACGAAGCAAAGCCGTATTAGCGGTATCGGTTAGAGCCTTTACACACAGTCGATGCCGCCAGTAGAGGGTTAGCTTCGTAAATGGAACGAATGTTTTGAAACGCGTCAGCAAGTAAGCCATTACGTATTCACTTAGTTAAGTATTTTTAAAATTAGTATTAGTTAGCGGTTAGCTGTTTTATTAATGTAAATGACTCGTATCGAGCGCCCTAGCAAAACTTGTTTGGGGTGCACAAACATGCAGTAGCCTATACTTGTTCATGTGGTGGTGAGAAGGGAAGCTACTGCATTGGTAAACCTTGTTGCCTTTTAAATTACCAAATCCATCTAACAATCGGGTATTTTGTAGCTATACCGTAATGTACTGCTCAATTTTATTAATAAATAAAAGGTTTTGTGAAGTGCTATCTTAAAAGGTTTTGTGAAGTGCTATCTTAAAAGGTTTTGTGAAGTGCTATCTTAAAAGGTTTTGTGAATGTTTTTTTCTTTAATTTTTTTAATTATTTATAGATCAGCTCCCACTTTTATTATATTTTTGAATTTTAAAGTACTTTTTGCATCAGCCAGACATAATTTGTTTCCAATATCGATTACCATATTCCGGATTCCAATATTTACCACATCAATAGTTATAATTAATGACTAAGTTTTGTTTTACAATGAACAGTTTTCTTTACCAATAAAAATCAAACTTTGACCTAAGCTAGATGGTGTGTTAAAGTTAGATGTTAATCGCAAAAATAATATTGTATTTTGAGTTTTAGGCAGAGTTTTTTTAAAATACTATTTTCAAAGCCATCTGTGTTTATTCATCCTTCGAAATCCAGTAAAACGTTCCTTAAAATAAACAGACACGTACGGGTAACCTTACTTTCAGAGTGTCCCCACAATAAATTCCCGTATTCTGTTTATCGTCAGCGACTTACTTTTATCAGATTTTCCAAACCGCACTTTTGTACAAACTCTAATCTGTGTGAATGTTGCAGATAAATTAACATCCGTGGCCAAAACAGCGGAAGCGGTTCGCGGTAACCCTATCTATGTCAATGCCGTTATGGAAATAAACAAACACAGGACCAGACACAGCTGAGTGGGGAGTTTATAAATGCTTTCTGACATTGTTTCAAGTTTGAATAGTAATTACTTAATTTTAAATAATTAGGCTTACTTTTAAAGTTTGGACAGACTGAGCCAACGTTTACTTTTAAAGTTTCAACTCAGTTTAGACTTAATTTTAAAGTTTGAACTTACTGAGTTTAGACATAATTTTAAAGTTTGCACTTACTGAGTTTAAACATACTTTTAAAGTTTGGACTTAGTTTTGACATAATTTTAAAGTTTGGACTTACTGAGTTTAGACTGAGATTAGACATAATTTTAAAGTTTGGACTGACTGAGTTTAGACTTAATTTTAAAGTTTGAACTGACCTAGTTTAGACTGACTGAGATTAGACATAATTTTAAAGTTTGGACTGACTGAGTTTAGACTTACTTTTAAAGTTTTGACTGACTGAGTTTAGACTTACTTTTAAAGTTTTGACTGACTGAGTTTAGACTAATTTTTATAGTTTTGACTGACTGAGTTTAGACTTACTTTTAAAGTTTTGACTGACTGAGTTTAGACTTACTTTTAAAGTTTTGACTGACTGAGTTTAGGACTTACTTTTAAAGTTTTGATTGACTGAGTTTAGACTTACTTTTAAAGTTTTGACTGATTGAGTTTAGACTTACTTTTAAAGTTTTGACTGACTGAGTTTAGACTTACTTTTAAAGTTTTGACCGACTGAGTTTAGGACTTACTTTTAAAGTTTTGACTAAGTAAGTTCAGACTCAAGTACTACTTAACTAAGTAAAAAATTGTTTTGAAACAAAATAATTTAAATGAACATTCATAGGATTAAATAAATAAAACCTCTATAATTCTTTCTAAACACCTTATGTACAATCGAAATGTACAGAAGGCGATAAAGGAAATTTCATAGGATTAGTTAAACCTTCTTGCAATTCATTATTATTCTTGGAAATATAATAACATATTAATGTATCAAAAGTAAGAAAAGCTCAAGCAATCAATAAAATGTTTAGCTATACAACAAAATAGAATTAAAAATATCACACAATTAATTTTATTTAAACCAAATACAAATATTACCAATAAACGTTAGTTATAATTTGCAGGAACTAATTTTTTATTTTAATTAACACACAACCAAAAACTTGGATATGTAATAGCTGAGAACTACAATACTGTCCATCAATGTTATATCTCTTGTGCCGA